>CM052895.1:12041077-12107511 GCA_028534135.1 Potos flavus | reverse complement strand
GAAGGAAGGATGTTTGAGCACAAGCACATCCTCTTTGATGAGTAATAATTCTCCTTTTGAGAAACAGCTTTTGGCTTGTGATCAGTTCCTGGAGGGGTTGAACACCTGTCCTGAGAAACTCCATTCATGAACCTCCCATTGTAAATGAGATGTTTGTGATAAAACTGGACATTCCTCAAGATACTCTGTGCCTGCCATGAGCTCGTAAACCAAGTGGTGTCCCTGAGACTAAATAGAACCTATGCACAGGCTCAGCTGTTCACACTTCCCTGCCTGCCGTTACTGCTGAATGTCCAACTTGACATTTGCAGGAAGCAGACAGCAGCCTCCGGTGTGGGACCCAATTCTCGTGAGACCAGAAAGGCGCTCGACGTCCAACCAATTGCATTTCTTCATGTTATAGGCACTTATTTTGGATTTGGATTTGCTTTTCCTGACTGCCATACACCTACAAGCAGCACAATCTATAGATGCACTGAATGCTTGACTCATTCACAACTTCTCTTTGAAAAAAAATTGCTTTTAATATTTTATTTTTTAGTGAGATAAGGCAATAGGCTAAAAGCCATGGGATCATTGGTTACATACGGGCCATCACTTGAAAGCAGTTTGCCTTACAGTCTAGCAGAAAGCCTATTGAATATTCGGTTATGTAGCTCAGGGAAGAACATCATGCCAATCCAGGGTGGTAATATATAGATGCGGTATGTATTCCAAACTAGAGAGAGAAATAGTGATATAATATATGGGTCCAAGAACAAATGGGTGGAACCGCTCACTATTAAACCCAATGGCCCCTCTCACTACTAAATCTAATGATCCACTTTTCTTTCTTGTGTGGGGTTCTGCTGATTTTGAATTCTTGGTACTCCAAAATTTCTTCTGCCAGGTAAACAATTACGGTTCTGCTAAACCGGAAACAACTACGTCCTCTTAGCCACTTGGGACCCTTCATGCCATTGGGAGGCAAATTCAAAAGGAGGTTATAGTCATGTCTGCCACACAGAAGATACGCTCTTTTCAATATGGAATCGTATACACGTTATGTTAGATATTTTTGGGCTTAAGGTAGTCAAGTGTCTTGTTCTAATAAAATCAGTGTATTGTAACAATTTTCTGACAGATGTCCATAAAGCATCTTGAAGAAGGATCATTTTTTCCTAATTTACACATAGACTAGGCAGCCCTGCTTACCGTGATGGTTAGGGGAATTGAATCTATCAAAAGTTCGTGTAGTTGCTACCAGGTAAAAGGACAAAGATGTGTCAAGAGGCAACAACACAGGAGATAGCGGGGATGCGTTCTGGTCACTCAGATCTTTTGTTGTATTGGACTTGTTGTGATAATCTCCCCAAATCATCATGAAACTTGATTCTTTATATGAGTCTGGAGAAATCGATATTGATGAAGATGGAGAATGAGGACAACTGCCTTCCTTGTTTAAGATAAAATCTTCAGGTCACCTGGGTGGTGCAGTCAGTTAAGTGTCTAACTCTTGTTTTTGGCTCTGGTGGTGATCTCAAAGAGTCATGAGATCGAGCCCTGCATTGGGCTCCATGCTCAGCAGGGAGTCTACTTGAGATTCTCTCTCTCTCTCTCTTCCCCTCTGTCCTTCCCCCCTCAAATAAATAAATGAATAAATATTTAAAAATATATAAGATAAATTCCTCAGATAGATCGCCCTGAATGACTTTCGGATGAGCTGAATTTCGCAAGAGAAATTTCTGAAGAGAGTCTTGGTCTCTTGCCTGAATGGAAACCTCCAGGAAGAGGAAGATGGCTTATTTGACTACTGTGACTTCTGTACCAGAAGGGATTGCACAGTGGGGGATTCTATACAAATAAGAAGGAGGCTGATGTGCAGGCTACCCTTCTTTAACCCCACAAAAAGACAATAAAAAATCAACTAACATTCCTATAATTAGTATCTGGCATATGTATAAAAAAATTGTAACAACCTATAAGTAAAATAAACCAAAAGATTGTTTTAAACAAATCTATGGTGCTGGGAAAGCAATTTCTATTTAAAACAAATTTGTTTCAAGACAACACAATTCCTGCAGTGCAAAAGAATTTTGACAACTCCTTATAACTGACTGAAATGAGATTTAACTTTTGGGGGGTCAGAATATCACATCGTGCTAACAAACACAGTGACAAGTTCACTGTCATATTTCCTTATGATACTGGAGGTGACCAATTATGTGAGTTGTTCTTGAACATAGTCTCTGAAAATCTATTGTTTATTTGTCTAGATTCCATTGGGGGACTCAGGGTACACGGCCAGGGCTTGCCTGCAGAAGCCTGAGAGGACGAGGAGGCTGAGTAGGGCAAGGTAAGGTGCTCCCCTTAAGCAGCTGGAAGCAACATAATCAAGGGGGTGACTATAAATCATGATGAAGGAGGGATGCCAACAACCAGAAAAAAGTTAGGAATGAGGTCAGCTATTGGGAAAGCAGAAATAAATCTGAAAGCAGAAGGTTTAGGGGGAAAGCTTTCTGTCTAGAGTTCATAGAAGATGCCAAAGTTGCTGTGTGATATGGGAACAGCCCAGAAAATGTTGAGGCCACGCAGGACCAAGCACTAGTCAGAAATCTTCTGGGCCAGGGCAGGGAGGCTGAATTTCAGGCAACAGCTTAGCGTGGTAAAGCCTCTTGATCTCAGTCTGGGCATCAGAAATTAACAAAATGAGTGGACTGGAGAGTCAGGTACACTTTCACCTGTTCCGGTGCCCCTAGCATAGTCACTGGGAGGCAGAGCTCTGCCACTGGGGGATGCCTCCCATATCCCTTTCTGGGTCACTGGGCTACCTGTGACTGTGAAGAAGAAAGGTGATCCCCCCTCCCCCGCCCCCGTGCCTCCTCAAGTAACATGAGAACTCTCAGCACTCCTTCCACCTTTATTCAGAGAAGGAACTGGGCTGCTTACACGTAAAGGGGTTCCCTCCACACCAAGCAATTTGTCTTCCTCTTACATGTTTGACAGATTAGAAATTGCTCTATGACATACGATACTGTTGGCTTTACGTGGTCAAAACAGCTTCAAAATTCTCAAGAGAAAGGATAGTAGTTCTGATGGGCAATGCTATTTATAGTGTATCGATGCAAAATTACAATTCTCAAGAGAAGGGTAAGGATCCCAAACTCAGACCAGGTAG
The DNA here is from genome assembly GCA_028534135.1 of Potos flavus. Taxonomy (NCBI): domain Eukaryota; kingdom Metazoa; phylum Chordata; class Mammalia; order Carnivora; family Procyonidae; genus Potos; species Potos flavus. Next base: position 12,104,354 of record CM052895.1, on the reverse strand, counting down.
GCAAAATATGTAGTAACTTGAAACAAATGAGTGCTATTATTTGGAAGGTTCTAAACAAAAGAATTTATTTATTATTTTTAAAAGATTATTTAATTTTAGAGAGAGACAGAGTGAGTGGAGTGGAGAGGCAGAGGGAGGGGAAGAGAAAATCTCAAGCAGACTCTGCTGACCATGGTGCCCTATGCAGGGCTCAGTCTCACCACCCTGAGATGACCTGAGCCTAAACCAAGAGTCAGTTGCTAACCCACTGAGCCCCCCAGATGCTCCTAAACAAAACGGTTTAAACAAAATTCAAGAACAGGAGCACTTGGCTAGCTTAGTTGGTAGAGCATGCAACTCTTGATCTCAAGGTTGTGGGTTCGAGTCCCACATTGGGTGTAGGGTTTACCAAAAAATAAAATTTAAAAAAATCGGAAATAGCTTTATACACATGGTATCATACCTTAAAGCCAATGTCAGTTTTTGTAAAGTGATTTCTGAATCCTAAAACAGCTTACCTTTTTCTAGTTTGCCATAGATTCATAAAGACCTTTAAAAAAAAAAGATTTTGTTTATTTATGTATTTATTTGAGAGAAAGAGAGAGAGAGAACAAGCAGGAAGGGCAGAGTGAAAGAGAGAGAGAATCTCAAGCTGACTCTGCACTGAGCTCAGAGCCTGACACTAGGGCTCCATCTCACAACACTGAGATCATGACCTGAACTGAGACCAAGAGTCAGACACTTAACCAACTGAGCCACCCAGGAGCTCCAATTCATAAAGACCTTTTTAAGTCTGAACCATTTAATGTTTGATAAACTCAAAAGCATTATGTTCAATTCTATATTTCCATGGTGTAGTTTTATATTTTGTTAACATGTTCTCATTAAATAGTTACCTACACTTAGAGGTAGCAAGTAGGGCAAATTAAAAATAAAAGAACCCTTTACTGAAATTTTATTACATGAAAAAGGAAAGACATTAGCAACTTCTAAACATAATGTAAATGGCAAAGGACAAAAACATTTTTTTTCAACATAACAATAATTGATGCCTTATATAGTCAGTCCATATGTACTATCAATGAACAAAAGAGACTACAATTCTTGCCCTCATGGAACTTACATTATGATTATCTCTGATTTCTTCCTTCCCTGTATTTCTGTTTACAAGTTCTCAAACTGCATCATACTGATTACTTCATGATTTCTCAAATTTATTCTTTTCTTTTTTTCTGTTCTCCTAACCACTGGATTGATTTAGACATTCATTACTGCTTTTAATATTTATTTATTTATGACCAAGGATCCATACACATTCATTATTTTTAAATATTTTTGAATACTAAATGTTATTATGTATTCAAGCAGTGAAAAATGTCTCTCCCACACCCTTCTGTCCTCCCTCCCTTTTCTCAGAGGCAACCCCTCTCACCAGTTTTTTTGTCTATCTGGACAGATATTCAATACATGTGTTAGTATTTATTTGTATTTTATACAAATGGTAACATATTATATACTCAATTCTGTATGTTGGTTTTTAAAGTTAATATATTTAGAGTATCTTTCTATATTAACCATACTAGTCTCATTTTTTTTTTTTATTGCATGATTACTGGACAGATACCAACTCACAATTTGCTTAAATAGTCCACTATTGTATTAGTCAGGATAGACTAGGTTATATTACAGAAACAAATAATCCCACAAATCTCAGTGGTTTATTTCTTGCTTACAAAATGTCTGTTGAGGTTCTGGGCAATTATCCAGGGCAAATGCCTTTCCATATGGCTACTCAGTGATCATTTGTTAGCAATTCCACCGTCCTATAGCTATACCATCTGGAGCAAGTGTCCTCCTTCATTCATGCAGCAGCAGAAGAGAGAGTTTTGGCCCAGAAGTAAACCTCCATTGCTTCAGCCTGGAAGAGATGCACACACTCTTCATGCAATGGATTCTCCAGAATTTATCTCATGGCCTCTCATCACTGCAATGACAGTAGGGAAGTAAAATTCTCCCCTGTGTGGGAAGGAGAGGAGAGCTGTCCATGCAATTAACTACAGATCCCTTGAAAAAACTATACTTGATAACAATGTTATTAGACTGATAAGGAAGTATTTCACATACCTTTCATGTTTAATAAATAAATGTTAGCTAACCAGCTTTAATAGAGAACTCATATCCATTGATAGCAGAGCCAATCAATGAATAGCATTTTGCAAGGATTAAATGGTTTAGTCAAATTGCACCATCGCAATCATCACTACATTATCACTACATTTTCAGGAAAGGCAAAGGGAAAAGATAAATGGCAAATGTTTGAGGAATTATTTTAACCCTGGTTTGGTTCATAAATGAGTAAATTACAAAGCCTTTCAGAGATTGAGAGCAATAAGAAAGATGAGTTGAGTATACCTGTGTTTTTAACAGCATCATTCACAATAGGCAAAGGGTGGAAGGAACCCGTATCCATCAACAGATGAATGGGTAAACGAGATATGGGCCATCCATACAATAGGGTATTATTCAGCTTTAAAAAGGCAGGAAATTCTCACACGTGATGCAACGTGGATGAATGTCGCATGAACTCATGGATGACCGTGGATGCGGACATTACATCAGTGAAATAAGCCAGTTCCAAAGAGGCGACTACTGTATGACAGATGAAGGACCTAGAATAGTCAAATCCAAAGAGACAGAGTAAATGGGTGGCTGCCAGGGGCTGGGGGTGGGGAGACGTGGAGGGAACTGAGAGCGTTTAATAGGTACAGAGTTTCAGTTTTGCAAGATGAAAAGAGTTCTGGAGGTGGGTGGTTGCACAACAGTGAGAATGTACCTGATGCCACCAAATTGTACACTTTAAAATGGTCAAGATGGCAAATTTTATGTTGTGCTATTTTAACCCAGTTTAAAAAAAAAAGAAAGAAAGAAAGAAAGCTGAATGAATGGGAAAATATCTTTAAGAAAATGGCGACAAAAATTTGGGAGAAAACTCTGAATGGCTCTGATTCCTTAAAGGAATTTAGGAAGCAATTGACAGGACAGCAGAGAGCTAGCAAGCTAGAAAGCAGTTGTGGTCAGAGAACAAGAAATACGAGTTAACGATTTGGAATGTAAAACAGTTTCCGGGGGCGGTGACGAGGTCTCTGATCTGGCCCTGGGAGCAAGCAGGTGGGTGAGGAGGAGTGAAGGAAAAAAACTAAAGGGAACGTTTGCATGTCAAAGAACCAAGAAGCGAGACACTGGAAGGGCCTTCCATCTGGGTGTTTAAATCACTCAGGAGGATGGCAGAGTGTGAGATAAAGAGAAAAACTGTGAGCAAGGGGTCAAAGTCTATGAGTGAGCAAATAGTTAAGAGATGTTATCTTACTCTATCAGCATTCCTAGACCCTGTTTAATCTCTAGATATCCAGCATGCACCAAATGACCTCATGGAAGGGGGCTTGTATAAATGAGAATGACAGCTAGCTGAGAGGAGAAATGTGGGCATCCCATGGACTTTGCCAGTTTGCAAGAGCAGCACATTCCTTCCCTGTGCAAAATCTGTCCAGGAAAGCACATTACAATCAGAAGCTATTTAGTGAACTTGGGATGAGAGACAGAGAGCCGTGGTGGCTGAGAAGGGAGCAGAGACAATTGTAATGTCTAAACACTTAATGACATCCCCCTATAATAACCTGATTTTTCAGCCTCTGAGCTGTGGTCACTTGCCATGGGGATTGGGTAGAGCAGTTGTAGGGCTAGACTATCTCCTCTCCACTGGACATGCTGAGTGGGTATTGCCAAGTTTTTTTCTCTGACGTCTCCTTTTTTCTAGGCACTCATGCTGACTACCCAACTTTTGGTGACTCCTTTCTTCCTGTAGAAAAACAATAGCAGGGATGCCTAGGTGGCTCAGTGGGTTAAGCCTCTGCTTTCGGCTCAGGTCATGATCCCAGGGTCCTGGGATCGAGCCCCACATCGGGCTGTCTGCTCAGTGGGGAGCCTGCCTCCCCCCTCTTTCTCTGCCTCCCTCTCTGCCTGCTTGTGATCTCTCTCTCTCTGTCAAATAAATAAATAAAATCTTAAAAAAAACCCCACAACAATAGCATTAATTGATTGATGGATAACTGGTAACAATAGGATAAAGGAGACATTCTGCCTCTGGAAATTAGGTTGGTATTTGCCATGGGCTGAATGTTAGTGTCTCCCCAAAAATTATATGCTCTAGTCCTATTTCCCCTTTGTGATGGCATTCGGAGGGTGGGTCTCCAGGATGTGATCAAGACCCTTAGGAAAGAGAAAGAGACACAGGATCTCTCTCTCTGAGTGTGCGCACCCAAGAAAGGCCAGGAGAGGACAAAACCAGGAAGAGGACCCTCACCAAGAATCTGACCTCATAGGCACCCCAGTTTCGGATTTCAGGTCTCTAGAACAGTGAGAAAGAAATGTTCATTTTTTAAGCCATCCTGTGTGTGGTACTTGTTGTAGCAGCTGGAACTAACTGAGACAGCATTTTTCTGATATCATTCCATGGTGTTACTTTCACTAGAGTCTAAGAGCCATGTGCTTGCCTTACTTTGTAACAACACAATTATAATTTTGTCACTTTCGGCTTCTTAAAATTTCTGATGCTTGGGCTGGCCTGTTGGCCATATAATTATTTATCTAATTATTCTTTCATTAATTCACTCATTTCAGTGAGCCATCCAAGTGAAAGGCACTGTCATAGTTACTTTATACGTTCAGATCCCAAGAATCCTCAACTGAACTGTGTCCATTATGGAGAGACCTGAATTCCTAAAAGAATGATCTCTGATCTGGAGCAGGGACCACTCCAAGGAAAATGGGTTTCTTAGTCTCAACTCTGGAGGAGCTGGATTTTACACGGGCATTTGTCCAATTTTGAAAGGCCATTTTTATTTAGTGCATCTTACTTTTAATTGAATAGTTAGAGAGGTGATGTAACACTTTCAACTCTCTAGAGACCTATTCAGGATAGTATCACATTAAGGAGAAAATAGTCTGTAATATCCTAAGCATGAAAAAGCTTTTCATTTACTTTTCTTAGCTCCAAAATTTCAGTTTATTTTCCCTTTCATAGTGGATAGCCCATTAAACTTGGAGATGGATAGGAATATGGATATGTAAAATCATGCCAAGCTATTTAGATTTGGTTTTTAAGCTTGAAAACCACATTTTCCCTATAAGAACAATCTGTGTCAATTACCGAATCATTAGAAAGTATAAGAGAATATAAACAAGCAAAAATAAACCAGGCAGCAGCCATAATCCTATTCTCAGTCATGTTTAACATTTGGTTACATGTCTTTCCAAATAATTTTTTCTCTGGTTGTGTCTCTTTTCAGATATTTATTATGTGTCAGTAAATAGCTTTTTCATAGATGGAATCATACACACCTTATTTGGTCACTTGTTATTTTTTTCTGGGTTGTGAAGCACTTTCTATATTGATACATACAGATCCATATCTCTGGGAAACAACTTCATGGTATTTCCTTGTACACATATACCATACTTCAATTGTTACTCAAAAAATGGACATATTGGTTTTTTCCCAAATTTTTCACTCTTTTTAAATAACTCTGCCATGAGCATCTTCATACCTATATTTTTGCAATTCATTCTTTGAACTAAATATCTAGACATGGAATTTTCCCCAAGGATATAGTTTCTCTACTTATTGCCAGACTGTACAGAGTTTCTTCTGTTTCACTCTCTGACTACAAGTACATAAGAGTGCATATTTTCCCATACCCTCATCAATACGAGGAATTATTACTCTTTTTTTTTTTCCTGCCACCTGACAGATAAAAATGGATAATGCTGTTGAACTTACATTTCAATGTGTGTAGATTTACCATTCTGGGAGACTTGAAGAGAAAATAAGCCACAAAAAGGAGACTGAATTTAACATTTTCTGGATGTTGGTCAATTTGTCCATTTTATTCCTTGTCCTACCTTTCCCTTTTTTTGTTCCATGGTTCATTAGGGGAGGGAAAAAAAATTCATCTCTGAGACCAAAGCAGAGTGCAGCCCTTTTATTTCCCAATTTGTACCACCAGCTAACACACAGCTAGGTTTGAAACCTTGGATTTTTTTCCCTCAGTCCTTGCATCTATACTGGCATAATCACAAAGTAAAATAGACTCTTGAAATGTCTCTTGCATCAAAGCTTCCCTCATCATAATTGATAACATCTTTATTTTACCCATTTTCAAGGCTCCATTTATATACCACATCCTCCCTAACTAGCCCTGCCATCTTTTCCTCATGCTAAACTATGTATCTTATTGTATGGGCCATATTGTGACGTATGTTCTTCCTGATAAAAGGAAGGATCTTTTCGAGTGCAAGTATATCTAGTTATAGTGTCAGATCCCTGAAAGAAATCTGATTTCTTAGGTTTCTCTGAATCTTTGCAAATGCAACATCTTTCTTACCTTCACTGTTGCCCTCTCTACAATAACCCTACTCAAATGTGTTCCACGTGAAAGCAAACCACCCTATAATTTCATAGCCCCCTGCAGTAACCATCTTTTCCTTTGTAACCAAATTAGTAAGTGGACTAGGCTTTTCCCGATCCATGTCCTGTTCTCACACTCACTCCTCAGGCTTCTACTGTCCCTACTCTCACCCAATTTTGAACAATCTCTTCAAAATGCCAGAATTAGGTGTTTTACAAAACAAAACAAAAGGAAATTCAATTGTATACTCCCCAGCTCAAAATGTCCCTCTGTTGTTAGAAAAATTGCCAATATCTTTAGCATGATTAACAAGGACCTATCTGTCTTCAGTCTCACCTTATACTTATTTTTCTGTATTCCTCATACATCAACCATTTCTTTTTCCTTGGACATGACATTTCCTATCCATTCTCTTGACTGAAACTCCTTCTACATACATGTACCTTAGCCTGAACAACACCTACTTACCTTTAAGTCTTACTTTAAATATAGGTCAGGTCCTCCTGATATGTGGTCTTACAGCATCCTGTTCCCATAACAACACCTATCACAAATGAAATTAATTCAGTATTAGGAAAGTTATTTAATGGGTCCCTTCTCCACCAAACTATAAGGTCCATGAGGTAAGAGATTGTCTACCTTAATTTTCTTTGTGTTTCCAGGACCTAACACAGTGACTGGCCCAGAAGACCTTCAATAAATGTCTGTTAAATGGATTACAGTAAGGCGGAAGGAAGAGTGAATGCAGATGTAAGTAAGTCTGTAGGTCTTCAAATGACAAGTTGAGAAGATTGCTTTTGTGATTATGTTCTTCTCCATGAAGTAGGAAATGAGAAGATCTGTGGGTAACTAAGAATTTGAAAGTGGAAGAGAGAGTACCAGAATCTTGAGGATAATGGGAAATATATTGGAATAATGTATGAAGAATTGGAGAGTTGACTAAGTGACATAAATGTCTTTTTCGGCCTTGTGAGAATTAAGGTTACCAGTCATGACAATATGGCAACATTTACCTGTCTAGTGTTGGAGCACTAGAATATAGGAGTGCACCCTAGTGTCGCAGCCTGAATGGGACTGGTGAGGAGGCAAGACAGAAGAACAGTCGAGTGAAGGAAGTTTAGGATATCTGGAAGAGAATGTTGGAAGTGTTGGATTATAATAACTAAGCTGTATAGGAAAAGAAGTAAAGTCAAAGTGTTGATTGTCAGGAAAAGATAAAAGCTTAAAAGACTAGAGATGTAATGAAGCTTCAGAAAAATTGTGGTGGGAGTATAGTTTGAGAAGAAACTGGAAAAAGAGGAAGCTTTGGTCACAGCACAGAATATTTAAATTAGTCATTCTGATGGCAGAGTGCTTTCAGTTCATAAAAAGTTGCAAGGAATGACCACAGGAGTGGGTGGCTGAAGTGGTATGGGTAGGTCATGGAAGATGTGGGTGGCAGGTGATGGGCCATCCAGGATATTGAATCACCTCGGATAGAAACCTAGCTTGCAGTAGAGAGGAAGAGTGAGCGAGGAGCCAAAATTTTCAGAAAAGGGAGGGGAAATGACCAGGCTGTTGGAAATATGGTTCTGGAGGGTCCTATAGATGAATCTATGAAAGTATGTGAAATTGCCTGAGGAGAGCACAGAGCCCAAGAAAACGAAAAGTCAGTATCTACAAAGCAAGGAAAGGAAAACTGGTACATTATTAACAGATGGGAAATCATGGCCAGATAGGGAAGTGGAAAACCAATACAAAGTATTGAAGGTAAAGAAAGTGATAGCAATTGGGATGTGCCTTGCACAGAATAAAAAAGAAGAAAAAAAAAGAGGTCAATGAAATCAATGGTTGAAAAGAGATAATCATATTTGGTGATTAATGAGTTCATGGTATTCATGGGGAGTTGTACAGTGAATATCAGCATCAAATCCAATATTTTAATTTTAGATCTTGTTTCAGATCTTCTGAGAAATATAGTTATAAGGCATGAGATGAGAGGCTCTATCATTTTTTTTTCCACACTGAAGCACCTGTCACCATTATAATTATACATTGGTTTTAAAATTTGTGGAAGGCTCCATCTCCTCTGCATAGGCTAGTGATTTGTTCCATCCCAATCCCCTTACCTTCCTTTTTGTCAAAGCTTAGGCTATTCTCATGACAGCACCGAAATTCAACAGCTTCCCTATTGAGAAATTGTCACAAATTATAAAGATGTGGTACTATCAATTTGGAAAAGCCACTATAGCGTTATTAACATTTAGATAAATGTCTTTTGCTGGGTATCTATGCTTGGCTCTGTCGATTTTTTGCTGTGTGAGTGTGATCTGGCTTGGAAATGTTGGGAAGTATTTACTTGAAGACTTATTATATATATATGTACTTTTCATACTAGACATAGAGTAATATATCAACCATTGTATCACCTGAGATAATCTTTTAAATTGTGTATGAAAAGGCTTTTTACTTGAAAACACATGCAATCTGGGGCGCCTGGGTGGCTCAGTCGGTTAAGTGTCTGCCTTCAGCTCAGATCACGATCCGAAGGTCCTGTGATCTGCAGGCGTTGGGCTCCCTGCTCAGTGGGGAGTCTGCTTGTCCTTCTTCCTCTGCCCCCCCTCTGCTCATTCTCTCTCTCTCTCTTTCTCTCTCTCTCAAAAAAAAACAAAAACAAAAACAAAAAAAAAACTATGCTATCTGGACTATATAGTACAAATTTTTGGAAGCAAAAAATATAGGTATAAAATGCATAGAGAACAGTCCTCTTTCCACAGCCAATATGTATTGAGAAGCTGTTGTGAGACACACACCCCACTAGGCACTCTGGACATGACAGGGCCTAGGGCAGAGACAATGCTGCTTCCAGAAGATGGCAGCCTACAGGGAAAAGCAAACATTAAACTAACAGAAGCATGACGACTATTATAAAGGGGGCAATATCTGGGCTCTGGACATGAATAACAGGGAATGGACACAAGCCACCATGTAATAGAGATTTTTTTCTGGAAATTGAGAAAGATTACACATGATTTTCTATTTGTTCCCTTCTTTTTTTCTTCCAACTTTGAATTTAGTACAAGACTTGTGTTGCCAGAAAAGACACAAAGTTCATTGAGTGAAAAAAAAGTCAAACAAAGCATTTTGGGTCTGCTTCATCTCTTCTAATCAACAACTTCAGAAATTTAAAGCTTATTTTAAAACACAGTAAAATTTAAACTAAAGCACATCCCATGTTTTTTTCCTGGATTAGTCAATGAAAGATGCTGATTTTTTTTTTTTTTTCCCTCTAATCCTGAATGTTCTAAGAGCACTTGGATTAAAGGAAAGATTCATGGCTGGCCTACCAAAATAAGCATGAATTAAGAAACCCAAAGATTCAAGGCCAAGTGTCATGCTCTGCTTATATAGAATTATGAACACTTTTTACCTCAGTTTCTCCAAAGGAAGAAAGCAGGGACTGGGATGGACCACAGAACCATGTACAGGTAGGTCAGGAATCTGTTTACGATTACTGCAAGCAATGCTCACATTTATCACCATTAAACCACACAATTAAAGGAGAGTTGGTGGAAAATTCAATGTCACACTCTTCCTGGTGGTAACTGTAGAGAGATAACTTTCATAACTATGTATGATAACTTTTCCTTTCTGAATCCTGAAATGACCCACTTCATATTCCCATACAGAAAAAAAGCACGTAGATGAGAACCAAAAAAATACCTGGAGTGTTTAACAACAACTTTATGCACACAGGGCACTTTATTAAGGAAAAGAGACTAATGAGAATTAGCAGTTAAAAATATACACCCGCTTAGATTACCTATATAACACTCGCAGTACATTTCAAAAGGGATCAAAGATTAAACGCACTCAACACTAAAAGTACGCCAACCATAATTGAATGTTCCTGATCCTGTAGGCTCTTCAAGTTCGTTATGATGAGCATCATTTACTGTAGATATGTGAAAGTGTCAGGTGATAGAAAGCTGGGTAGATATGCTTTTGTGATACCTATAAATCAGGGTGAGTCCTCATTTTTCAAAAGAGGCTGAGTTATCACTTCGGTCTAGTAACTGGTATGTTACGTGAATTAGTTGGTTTTTAAAGCTGTAAAGGGAATACTTCAAGATACTGGCATGATAGGGGCACCTGAGTGGCTCAGTGGGTTAAAGCCTCTGCCTTCGGCTTGGGTCATGATCTCAGGGTCCTGGGATTGGGCCCCACATTGGGCTCTCTGCTTGGCAGGGAGCCTGCTTCCCCCTCTCTCTCTGCCTACTTGTAATCTCTCTCTCTCTCTCTGTCAAATAAATAAATAAAATCTTAAAAAAAAAAAAGATACTGGCATGATAATAGGCCAAGTTGTATTTGAGCTTTCTTTAAGGCAACTTTCAAAATTAAAATATGCTGAATCAGAGCATTACTAAAAATAAAGCTCAGTAGACAGCATTATATTCATTTGTTTGTTCGAAAGATCTCAGTGATGGATGAAGTTTGGGCAAAATAGCAAGCGTTTCAGCGGAAAACAGAGCAACAGGGATTAGGGGAGAGTTACAGCCTTGGCATCTCGCGAATGTCAACGATGCACTGAAGGAACACTGTGCAAGAAGGCTAATAAATCACAGCCGGCCATCATTAATAATGCATGACAGAAAGGGAAAGGGAAAGGAAAGAAAGAGAAGGAAAGGTAGGAGGGAGTGTTCAGTAACAAGATATTCTGCAAAGCATGAAGTGTACTGTAATTAGAATTATTTACATTACCAGAGGACTCAGGAAAGGCTTTCTAGGGACGAGTTCAACAAATAACTAGGGGAACTGATAAGTGTACTGTCAGACTGCGAGTTTTTCATTTATTCCATTCTATTGTAAGCGTATGTGTGTATGTGCACACAGTCCCCATTTAAAGGCACATGGTATCATACTGAGCACGTATAATGCAGTCAAGTTCTGACTTCCTTTAGGTTCCTGAAGATATTATAATTCAAAACAAAAAGCCGCTAAAATATTGCCATCCTCCTGTATTCATCCATAGACCATTTGTCCCTGCTGATATATGATAATAGCTGTTACTTTCGGGTTACCCATATGCGAAGAGCTGAAAACTCTTCCAATATCCCTTCGATGTTTCCAGTCAATGTTATTTTCCTTATCGATGAGGCCAGAATTGTTAGTGAGAAGTGTGCCACCCTAATTTTGAAGCACTGGATGGGTTATTCAACTGACCGTCTCAACATGGTGTGCTAAGTGGAAGGTTGGGGAAAGTAGATGGTGGTCTTCTCACGGTGATGATTTGGGAGGTCAAGGAAAGCTTCCTGCAGGAAGCGACCTGTAATACGACACCTACAGGATAAGAGGTAGACAGGCAAAAGTGGAGGAGGAATGGAGTAGAGACTATGATTCAAGGAGAGGGAATGTCATATGCACAAACTTAAAGTGAGAGGGAGCCCAGTAATCTGGAAAATGAAAAGCAATTTAATTTATATTGAGTGCAGATTTTGAGGTATGAAGAGATAATAGATAAGCCCGGAGACGCAATTAATCATAGAGGTGCAAGGTCCGTGGAGAGGCAAGAGCTTTAGCAGGCGAACGGCATGACCAAGTCCGTAGTAATTGTCGTGACCCAGGTGAGAGTTGATGAAGGTACTCAGCAGTGGTTGTACCTGCATTAGATGATGGTTGAATAGAGTTCCTGAAGTGGATGGAAAGCTGTAAGAGGCAAAATTAACAATATAAACGGTTGATTTTCTCCATTGAATTACAAGTTCCTGAAGGAATTTCTGATTGTTACCTTATCCCATATAACGTGCCATAAAATTTTGTTAACTGAATGAATGAATGAAACAAATTCAAATTTATTTTCCTTTGCAACCTAACTGGGGAGAAGAATTCTTATCTCTATTTTATGGTATTGAATTTTAACCATTGGCTCTGCCTGGAGTGTTTGGTTCCATCAAGCTCCCCTGACTCGTGAAAGGGAAATCATTATTCCTCAGTTTTCAATGTGAACATTTTCAAAAATGTGGAAAAGTGGAAAGAATGGTACAATGAATAATCAAATACCATCTTGTTAATAATTTCAATATTTCCCGTGTGTGTGTGTGTGTGTGTGTGCGCATTGGTATAGCATTCGGAAGTTGCAAACATCACATTTCATGCCTATTTCAGTTGTAACTTCTAAAAATGAGGACATTTTCATGTAAAACTGTAATAGCCTATTGCTCCTAAGAAAATTAACAGTAATTCCCTAATATAATCCTAGTCGAATTTCTCCACTTATCTTAAAGGTATCTTTTATGCAGTATTTTCAAATCAGGATCCAATCCAATTTCACAGATGTACTTGGTTGTCAGGTATCTGGAAACGAGGACTTTCTGGGTAAAGACTAAAAGTTATTGAGTTATTTAACCTGAGGCAAACGTGCTGAGGATAACTTAACTACTCAGTAGAAAACATTGGGCAACCAGGTTTGTTTCCTAATTTGAAATACTTTCTTTTTTTGAAACCAGCTAGTTCGGTTGGCAAGTGCATTGTATTTATAGGTCCCAGGTCAAGGGCTCACTATATGGCTCTCCTCCTACGCCATGAAGAATGATCTCTGTGTGCGATCATACATCGTTCTGCATGCCCTAGGTAATTACTTGACAAAAGACTGGACTTTGCCACCAGTGGGAACTGAGTGAGTGTATACAGATGGTTAGGTGAAAAATCTCTTACTCCTTTAGGGGGAAAAAAACCAAAACACTCAATAAATAAGAAATTATTCATTTGGTGGGACAGCTTCATAGACAAAATAGCCCATTGGTTTAAGATGTGAAGCACTTTGCATGGCGCTTCCCACTGACTCTGGGTCTGCGTACAGAGGATAAGCTGTGATAAACGCCAGACAAAGTTGGACATTAGTCTCTACCATCGCACCTGCCAAATCATCCAAGCGTAGAATATATTAAGTGCAAATACGCGAGCTGAATTTCAAGGGCTAAGATTTTTTTTTTCCTTTCACATCCCTTTTCCTCACCCTCTCTTCCCTCTTTAGTGGAAATACCAACGGGAATTTGACAGTGATGGACATCCTAGTGGCACTGTAATGAAGTTTGCAGGTGTGGTGCAGCGTCTGTCTCTAGCTGCGCAAGATTGGAAGAGCTGATAATTTGTATCCCTTGCACGTATTCAGATGCACGATGGTACTCGAGGGTGGTGACCCCCTCTTCTAAAATCCTGAAACTCTAAACTGTTAGCTCAGTCATCCGTAAGAGTCTAAATGAATGTTGGCTTATGTGCCATAGTTCCTAGCCACAGAAAGACTGCTCGAAGTTTCCAGTTGTCCCCAGGAGCTGAATTAGAGAGGATGGATAACCCAAAGAGGAACATTAGCAATCTGAATGATGGGGGTAGTTCCTTTATGGGCTTTCTTCTTCCTTTTATGGCTTACAAATAATATATCCTTTACTGTATCATAAAATCCCATTTTATGTTGAAACAAGCATCCTGGTTTTTCTCTGCACTGCTGTTCAACATAGTACCCAAAGTCCTAGCCTCAGCAATCAGACATCCAAAAGAAATGAAAGGCATCCGAATCAGCAAAGAAGAAGTCAATTTCTGCAGGTCTTTTTTAAAATAGGAATGTTTGCAAGGCGGTGTTAGTGCCCGGGTGATGAGGCAGTTGTAGCAATTTTGAAAAGCTCATGCAGGAATGATGGTCCTTTTCACTTGTACTTGTCAATTTTTGGTTTCAGCCTTTCATGGCTGCTTGTACAGCCTGGCCTTGATGGTAAGCAGGTGTCTCTTGTCTTAATATCTTTCCTCAGTGTTCATTTCAGGCAAGCTGCCTCGTTTCCAATTTCTCCATGCCAGGCTAACACATCCCCCTATCTGACAATACACTTGAATGCCACAAAGTTAGAGGCTTAGGGAACCTCTATGCAGAAACACTATACAAAGCATTCTTTCAACATCCCCAGATCACTGGAATTAAATGGGGGAAATGTACCTTATTGAAATACGGCAGTAAATAGAGTTCCAGACCCAGATTATTAGGAATGCTTCGGGACATTGCCATTTTCTATTAAAGCTGATTCAGAGATAAAACTCACAAAACTGTAAACACCACCAGATGGGACAGCAACTGAAGGTTAGCTCTACTTCGGGCTATATTAGCAACTGCAGCCATAAATTGTATGGCAGTATATTCATGGTAGAAAGGATTAATGGTGGGAGCTGGAATTCCTAATCACCAGTGTGTGGCAGATCAGTGGGAGGTGAAGAGAGGGGCTTACAGCTTAGCCTTTGGAGTACCGTGCATAGCCTGCTTGCAACCTCTACTAAGCTTGTAAAAACAGTGGGTATCTTTATTTGTGCATATAAACATTATCTGTCAGGAATGCTCTGCAGAAAAAAACAGTTTACTCCTCCCCACTACTGTGAAAGCCTTCCTATTTTTTCCCAGGGCTTTATGCATCTTAAATACCCTTTCTTGCTTTTAATTTAAATTCAATTAGCCAACATACAGAACATCATCAGTTTCAGATGTAGACTTCAGTAGTTCATCGGTTGCATTTAAATTCCCTTTCTGTTTGCCATTTCGAATCTCAAAGAAAAAGCTTTCTGGGTAATATTAAATCAGTTGATTGCCTCAACTGATAAAACACTGAACTGAGAACGTTGATAATAGTTGATATTATGGAGAAATTTTGTGCTTTTGATGGAAAGTTGTTTAAGGAAGTAGATACGTGTGGGACTGTCTTACCAGTGATGCACACATCTCAGATTTTACTGTCCTCATTCAGCAGCGTGCTAAAAATCACCAAAGCATGTGGAAAACTTCTCTTTGTTTAGAAAGTGTAGTTATTGAAAATAGCGCAGGAATCGCACAAAAGGGAGCATTAAAAGGAAATTCTCTCTACTGGTTGCTCAAAGAGGGTGTCAGGATTTCACGAGCATCTTTGTATGATCATGTGGGGGGGGCGGGGATTCAGAGTCTTAGATGGAGCCTGAGGTAAGACTTGAGCCACCAAGCTCACATGAGGAACTGCTGGATGGCACTTCTGTGCGGCAATTCCCTGAGGCATACCCTCCTGAGGGCAGACCATGACATCGGGAGGGTGGAGAGATATTCCTTTCCAGGTGGAACAGACCTCAGCTTTGGTGCAGTGGGAATCCAGTGTTGGAAGCGTCTAGAGATGGCACCTTGGGTCTGGCTAATCAGGCTGCCACAGGGCCAAAAGCACACGAGTCAAATGATGCCCTTGGGTAGCTTAGGCCAACATGGAAGAATATGTGTTTTTTGTGAGCTCATGGGAAGCATTATTGGAAAGTTCCAGAAATCAACTGGTGAGACTTTAAGTGGTACCAGAATTCCCTCAACAATAGGAAGGGGAATAAGCCAGTGTACTCACATGAGTATTAGCTCATATGCAATCACGACCAAAGACAACTATATCAGTCTTATGAGATAGATACTATTGTTATCCCTGCTTTCTTTTAGATGAGCAAACGGAGGCACAGAGAAGGTGAATGACTTGCCTGAGATCACACAGCAAATAAGTGGGAGAGTCCCAGATCAGACCCACCGAGGCAGTTAGACCCCAGATCCCACTCTTGAGCCCTTTATCCCACTGTCTTACCATGTTAGCCCATAGTCCAAAAACATTCAGGTTACATATGTGATTTTCTATTTTATTTTAGGAACATCCCCAAGCCCTTATAAATCTAAGTAAAAATTGTAATTTTTAAAAATTTTAAAAATTCCCTAATTTTTAGAGACTGCTTCTATTACTATAAATTACTTGAGGTTGAAAGATTTCTAAATATAGTTTGATTTGAAAGATAATGATTCTTTAACTCAGGGGTGGCTAATCAGTATATAAAAACACTGGTATTATTCCTCGATTTGAACAGTTTATCTAAATACTCATGAACAACCCTCAAATCACTGAAGCAAAATTTAAAATATAAAAAGTTTTGATGAGGAAGCTTGATGTGTGGAATGAACCTGAAGTGAGACAAAACAAGTCCCATATTGATTCTTTGGCCACATTTTTACCATTTGCACTTGAATTTCCTCTCTGAGAGGTCCTAGTAGATGGCAAGAAAGGAAAGAAGTCCAAGAAAAGAAAAAATCACCAGGAACATGTAAGCGGTGTTGATAGAAGTAAGCTAGGAAAAGATGGGAGAGAACGTAGAATAAGGACAAACTGTGGGGACTAGGAAGGCCAACCTTCTTCCCTTTGAATCATTCTGCCTTTGGAAAGAAGGATTATAACTTGAGGATGGGATGTGCATCTGATGAGAGAAAGTTCTGCCTGATCATTAGGAACACTGGAGAGGTCTTTCAGACATAGTTTTTGTTGTTGTGCTTTGTTTTTTGTTTTTGTCTTTGTTTGGAGTTCTAGTCTTTGAGAATTTAGCCTGTTGGATGAAGACCATCTTCTTAAACCTTCTCATGGAGGCTACATTTTGTGTGTGTGTTAAGAATACTTAACATGAGATTGATTCTCTTCACAAACCTTGAAGTACCCAATACCATATTGTTCATTATAGGGGCTAGGCAGATCTCTGGAACTTACTCATTTAGCGTAACTAAAACTTTATATCCTTTGCATATCAGCTCCATTTTTTCCCCTACCCTCCCGCCTCTCACAACCACTATTGCAGTTTCTGTCTCTAGGAGTTTGACTATTTTAGATACCTCCTGTACGTGGAATCAGGCCTTATTTCACCTAAGAGAATGTCCTACAGGTTCGTCCACATTGTCACAAATGGCAGGATTTCCTCCTTTTTTTTTAAGGCTGAATAATATTCTATTGTATGTATATGTCACATTTCTTTGTCCATTCATCTGTCAAAAACAGTGTGGTCCTGGCATAAAGACAGTCCATTGGAACAGAATAGAGAGCCCAGAAATAAGCCCACACATATACAGTCAACTGATCTTGGGCAAGGGTGCCAAGAACATACAATGGGCTACTTTCTGTTTAAGTTTGCAGGCTTAAGTGACGTGGCCAAAGTGAGTTTACATTGCTTTCTGACTTCCCATGATAGGCAAAGGGTTCAGGGGCTGAAAACCTGGTCTGGGACTAAAATCCGCATTAAGTTTGAGACCCTGTTCAGAGGACCCTGAACTGGTGCAGAGACCAAAAGGAAGATAAATACCAATAAGTTCACAGGGTATTGATCCATTGTAATATGCTCAGTGCCAAATTGCTGAGTTCTAAGTACCTCCCTTATCAAATGATGACAGCATCATATATCCTACTTCCCAGGGTTGTTTTAAGATTAAATGAGACAATGTACATGTAAGTTCCTAGAAAACTATAAAAATCTTTTGTTTTTAAGAAGCGGTTATTGAAATATATGAGTTTATTATTAATTAATCATTTCGATTATCTTTTTAAAAAAGATTTTATTTATTTATTTTCGAGAGAGAGACCATGAGCGGGCTAGGGGGTGGGCAGAGGCAGAAGAAGAAGCAGGCTCCCTGCTGAGCAGGGAGCCCAAGGCGGGAATCGATTCCAGTATTCTGGGATCCTGACCTGAGCCAAAGGCAGCCGCTTAACCAACTGAGCCACCCAGGCCCCTCCCAATAAGGGGGATTATCTTAATATAATAGGATTCTCTATTAGTATCAGAAGCAGGGTTTTCAAATATATTTTAGAAAGTGGAGTTCTTACAACATTACGACTCTCTGCACTCCTAGTCAAGCCAGGTGACTTTCTATTTATGTATTTTTTATTCTTTCCTAGATTTTGAGAGTCTTGAATTCAGGGAGTATCAGATTTATCTTTATTTTCAAGTCATGTCACTCAAAGAAGTAGGTGACACAAATAACCCAATCTATCAGGGATTCATTAATAGACACCTTGGTGTTTCTATGAGAAGCAAATATGGTAGAATTCTCATCAAACGAAAAGTGTAGGTTCTTAAATAATTCAGAAGAGGGCAAAAGTTTTGGATTATTTGTTAAAGTACTAAAGTAAATTAAATTATTCCATTCTGGTTTAATATACTTTGAGGAACATAAATTCTTTCAGGCTACTAGGACGCCTTTAGTTAAACTAAAACTCTTAATTTGCTAATGGCACCCTAATGACCTGTAAGCGTTAATGAAAACTGCCTCATTTACGCCTGAGGCTAACCCACTCATCAGATGATTCTGCCCAGCACTACAGGCATGAGAAGAAGGGTAGATCACTGCAGGAACAACCAAGCATCTGCGCAGTACCCCAGAAAGGAAGATACTGGAAAACACCTCTGAGGGGGAGGAGAAGTGGGTCCTATTCCTGACTTTTCCACCAGCCAGCTGTACGACCTTGGCCCATCAGGGCTTGTTCCCTAATCTTGAAACCAGCAGTGGCTCTCAACCAAGAAAAACAGAGACATGGCCGAGGTGGCGTACCTGCATCTTCTGCACACATTCTAAGACGTTATCATACTGACAGAAAGTACAAAACCTCCCCCAAGAAAATTTTGCATTTTGCTTTTGTTTTCGGTTGTTCTTGATACGGTGGGGCCTGGGAGCTTGCGCATTTATTCCACGTGAAATGTGGAGAACGGCCGGAACTCCCTAATGCATCCCCCACATTACAGTTCCGTGATCCAAGTCAACTGCTGGATGTTTGTGTAGAAGGAGACAAAGCTGGCCATGAGCCAGAATTGGTTCTAGTTATCAAGCCAAAGCCTGCACCTCCAAATAATGAGCTTTTGAAGAGGCTAAAACTGTTTTTATTCTTACAGGGAGCAGTCTGCTTATAATGAAAGAGTAACTGACTTCAAGTTAAGAGTCAAAGCGAATATCCACATCATAAGAATCTGCCATAGACAATTACGGTGGCAAAAATTAGGATTGTCATAATTTTCCCTTAGTGTTTAACCATTTGTGACAGGGAATTTCTTCAAGGTTACCCACCGTATTTTAAAGGATTACACTTATTCTGTATAAGAGGCTAAATGTTTTTTGGGGGAGGGGGAAATTAAACAAGACAAAATTCTCATTTTCTGTATCTCATTGAGAAAAAGAGAACAAGACCATATGTTCCAATAGCGTAAAGGGACAATAGAGATTTTCTTTTTAACTGCCCTCGCAGATCCCTGATAGGAGACATTATGTCTGGGACAAGTTATCAAGGGACCATCAGAAGTATTTTGTAGCATGACATAAACAAAAACTCAGCAAGCAGAAGGGAGAAGAAAACTGTAACCACAATAGTAATAATGAAACAACATAGCATTTTACTAACCTTTCAAAATTTCCAAGACTCAGGAGTGGCTGTAAGCTAGTGAGGCATTTTGCTGGGTAAAACCAGAATCAGAATATTTCCTAACAATTCTAAAGGCAAGAAAAACAAATTATGAAAACTTGCAATGATAGAAATATTAGAAATATCAAGGGAAAAAGAGCCAGTATTTGAAAGGGCACGACCTGAAAAAAAAAAAAAATATATATATATATAGCTTCTGCCATTTTATATTACATATTATAACAAATCTGCCTTTATCTCGAAGTAGACTAGCCTGGGTGATAAATTCTACCTAGCTGTAATTTACATGAATTAATGAATATAATGGATGATGAATTCTTCATGGAAGGACAAGCTTTCTAGAAGAAAACCATTTATCTACGGGCTAATGTTTTCAGGACCAGCAATTTTGTTATATATACTCGTTGGGAGACAATCCTCTGTGGGTCTTCCATGTTTCTGCACATATTATAAGCAAGGTACTGACTGCCTTTGATTCTGGTCAAAGATAGTTGTAGAGCGAACACACTTGGAAAATAAAGAAAGTGTTGCCCTTTGGGGCATAGGGCAGGTTTCCTTATAGGCCAGAAGAGAGAATCAGTCGCTGGAGCAATGAATGGGCAGGGCTGCCGCATATCCGGTATAACGAAGATAACCCCTCCCTCTAGAGTGAAGGACAGGTATGCTTACTGCCCAATATAGAAGATGCTGGCTCTCTAGGCTCGGGTCTTTCTCCTGCAACGCAGTCACCTCTGTGTTACAGCTGTCACCTGGCCCTCTCTCTTCATGTTGTCCTGTGGGCGATGGGGCTCGGAGAACCTGCACAGAATGCTGACACCTGGCTACGGCTACTGCTGACCTTCAGCTCTGACCTGGGGACTCCCGTGGTTTCTACCGGCATCCATGACAGTGCAGCAGCTAACTTGGGAACTAGCAAGTAGAGTACAAATCTCAGAACCGTCACAATGCTTGACAGTACTCACATGGCTGATTACCTTGGAAGCTTAGTGATCTCTTCTCCGGAGTTTGGGTAGGTAATCAAAAATTTCGTGTGTTTAAAATGGATGATTTTTCAGGACATGTAGTATACGGACGAGATACAGGTGTCTGTATAAAATCAGACTGACCATGCCAATAGGGTCTTGCAGATTTAGAAATTCTATGCTATGTGGGTGTGTACAGTCAATGCAGTTTAGGGACTAACAAGACTCCTTTGAGTCTGAGATATAGTCCATAAGGCTGATTTGTTCATTTGCATAAAAAATATTTCCAAGCAGATCAAAAGTTTCCTGGAAAAGAGAAGAGCCATGTCCCTTCTATATGGATATCAGGATCAGTGTGGTCAAGTCTGATACACACATGAGCACTTTAGGTTTGATTTCAGGTTGACCATCCACAGCTGCTAGTAGAGGTCTCTCCCACCGAATCATTACAAATGTTGCTCTGAAGGATTGTCTTTCTGGAATCTATCCACACCGCTTCTTCTCTGTGGATGGCTTTTTTTTTTTTCTTCAGACACATTGCAATTCAGCTAATCAGCTTTCAACTTTCTATGTCCCTGTCACTTTCTAATAATTCCTTTTCACTGAAAAGAGCAACCTTTGCACATTGGCCGGACTTGGTCGTTTCCCGATCTTCTCTGTCACACATTGACAGATAATAAAACAACTAGTTTCACCAGTTGTGTTTTCACTCTCGGAGAGCTCAGCGTTGCTCCACTTACTTTCTGAACACGTGGTGTTAGCTGTGGTCTCTGTGGTTTTCATCCTTCGGTTCTCAGAGAGAGGGGCCTGGGGCGCCATCACCACCATCCAGCATCTGCTGGAAGTTTTTCTTTTTTTTAAAGATTTTATTTATTTTTTATTTATTTATTTATTTTTCCCCCAAATACTTTTATTTTATTTTTTCAGTGTTACAAGATTCATTGTTTATGTACCACTCCCAGTGCTCCATGCAATACGTGCCCTCCTCAATACCCACCACCAGGCTCGCCCATCCCCCCACCTAAAGATTTTATTTATTTGACAGAGAGAGACACAGCGAGAGAGGGGACACAAGCAGGGGGAGTGGGTGAGGGGGAAAGCAGACTTCCCGTCAGGTGCAGAGACCAATGTGGGGCTCGATCCCAAAACCACTGGATCATGACCTGAGCCCAAGGCAGACGCTTAACGACTGAGCCACCCAGGCACCCCCACTGGAAATTTATTAGAACTGCAACTTCTAGGACTCTGACCCAAACCTAGTGAATTCAAAATTTTAGAGAAGCCCAATCGTCTCTGTTTAAATGTGTTCTCCAGGTGATTCTGGTGCACGTTATAGAGGATTTACGTCAGCTAACTCCCATTGGGTAGTTAGAGTGAATTCCAGCGGGTTGTTAGAATTATTGAAAAATATCCATTTCGCTTCATGAAAAATAAACTGGCCATGGAACTAGAGCTTGAAATATTTTATTGGGCATAAAGTTGATGTTAAACTTGATTATTGGAGGAAGCCGAATGAAGGTAGTATGGTATATCTCTGTACTATTTTTTTACAACTTGCCTTGAGTCTATAATTTTTTCAAAATAAAGAGGTCTTTAAAAATTTTGAAAATGTATGACTTCTAAAATGAAGAGAATTTTGCCTTTATATGAAAAGAGTAATGGGGCACCTAGGTGGCTCAGTTGTTGTGTATCTGCCTTAGGCTCAGGTCATGATCCTGCGGTCCTGGGATCGAGCCCCTTGTCAGGCTCTCTGCTCAGCAGGGAGTCTGCTTCTCCCTCTCCCTCTGCCTGCTGCTCCCCCTGCTTATGCTCTCTCACTCTCTCTCTGTAAAATAAATAAATAAAACCTTTAAAAGAAAAGAGTAATGGCACATAAGTAAGAAAACAATAATGTTCACTAAGCAAA
Source organism: Potos flavus (assembly GCA_028534135.1). Taxonomy (NCBI): domain Eukaryota; kingdom Metazoa; phylum Chordata; class Mammalia; order Carnivora; family Procyonidae; genus Potos; species Potos flavus. Next base: position 12,081,811 of record CM052895.1, on the reverse strand, counting down.
TAGTGTTATATTGAAATTTCTCTTTTACTCTTGTTCTTCATAACCATGAGAGAAAGAAATGTGTGAGTTCCCAAGACACAATGTCTACTTGGGAACTGCATGACAAATGATAGACAATTAAACTCATAGTCCTCTGATTTAAAATTACATAGACTATGCGATTTCATTCACTAAGAGTTTTGCAATTTCTGGATATCTGAGTTTAATTCATAAATGTGGAGGTGCAAGCTTTATAGATTTCCACTGACTTATTATGCTTCAAAAGATAAAAGTGGCCATGTGTTAGAGATTGGCCTTTCAGGTCCTCTGAGAAACAGATGCCAAGATGGGATGAGACAAGCAGGAAATTTATTCATGCATGATAAAGGGGAGGAAGTAAGAGTAGGGTGAGGGAGAGAGCAGACAGCAACGTAATTCTAACCCCTGTGAAAGGTGAAGCAAAGGAGAGAGGATTGAGAAGTCTCAGAGGGTAGGGGTCTAAGTGAGTTTTGGCCATCCCAAGGGTGAGTCTTGGAGTGGAAGTTGCCTTGTAGATGACTCTTGTGTCTGGCAGCAAGCGGTGTGCCCTAGCAAGCCCTCCGTGCTTAGTCACCGGCTGGGGACAGCCCAGTGCAAGTGTGTCCTCAGCTCGTACACTGAGGTGCCTCCAGAATGCTGGGCTGTCCATCAATTCTGCACACTGCAGCAGGACATTTGACTGGTGTGTTTTCATGGCTACTGCAGTTTTCAGCTAAGTCGTTTCGAAAGCACAAAATGCCTAACTACGAAACCAGTGTATGCTCTCCCTGTTGAAACTACATAGTCATCTAGACATACTGACGTCACACCGTGGATTTTCGAAGTCATTTTTGTCGTCCTTAGAAATCTCTGAGATGAATACAAAAAATGGTGACTAAGCTATTTTTAAAGTAATTCAGGGCTGAAGTTTTTGAAAATATGGGTCGAGACCAGAATATTGTAATATATCATGTGAAACAATGGCATAATAGCTTGCACATATACGATGCATGACCCACCCATGGTAATACTCATTCTACCATTCATACGTTATGCCGTGCACTATAGCACACAAAGCCACAGACCAGGACCGGCAGTGACGTTCAGAGCAAAGCTACAGATACTTTGCAGAGCTCTGTGGTCTAGATGTTCCCATAAAAGTCTTGAAAGACTTTTTAAAATAACTACTAGACTTTACGTTTTAGAGAAGTTATTGGTTTGTGGAAAATTTGAGTGGAAAGTCCAAAGAATTCACAAGTACCACTTCTCCTTGCTTCCCACCTCCGTAGTTTCTCCCATTTTTAATCTTGGTACATTATTATTAATAACTAAGGTCCATAGTTCACATCTGGGCTCACTTCTCTGTGTCGTGCATTCTATGAGTTTGGACGAATGTCTGATGGCATGTTATCACCATGATAGTATCATGCAGAAGAGCTTCACTGCTATCAAAATGCCCTGTGCTCTACACCCCTCTTCGTCCCTTCTTCCTCTCCTTCCCAACAACCCCTCCCCACAACTGCTAACTTTTTTTTACAATCTCCATTGTTATCATTTTTCCAGAAAAGTCTCACATAGTGGGAATTATATAATGGGTAGCCTTTCCACGTTGGCTTCCTCCACTTAGCAACGTGCATTTAAGATTCTTCGTATCTTGAAACTCATTTATTTTTGTCATTGTGTGGACGTACCACAGTCTGTTCATCCATTCACCTACTGAAGGACATCTTAGTTCCTTCCAAATTTTGGCAGTAATGAATAAAGCTCCTGTAAACATTTCTGTGGCAGTTTTTAACTCATTTGGGTAAAGACCATTAAGTGTAAGTGTTTAAACCATTTGTATAATACCAAGGAGCATGTTTGCAGGGTCACCTGGTAAGAGTATGTTCAGTTTTGTGTGAAATCGCCAGTCTGTCCTCCAAAACGGTTGTACACATTAATGACTCCCCCCCCAAATAAAAGAGCTATTGTGTGACCCCTTTAAAAAACAAAAATAATCCCTCTGTGAATTACTTGCTGTGATTTTCTCTTGAGGCAGTGGAAGGAAATGATAAAGCTGGGAGGACAAATAGAGATTTTCTCTGCTCGACTCTAGAGACCTTCCCCCCCCCCTGAAACTTTCTAGTACAAAATAAGCCTTTAATCACAAGTGGGACTTTCTGGAAAGAACTTAGTCAATCATGGCTGTTTTCCCCTTACTCTAAGCTATTAATTAACATCTTTTTGGCATGTAAACTTTGGCCTGAGTCAAAGCCTGCATTTGCAAAACTTCACCAAGGGCATTGTTGGTTGTTTCTAAATACACGTTCCCTGAGAAAAGCAACAGAAGGTAATGCTGAGTGGTAGGAAAGGTATTAATTTTCTTTTTCTAGCTTTTCAGCCAATGAGGATGTATTTTAAATCCTTTTCCATTCTCAGAAAAAAATCTCTAGGAGGAGGAACAGATGGTCGACCCTACCTAGCACACCTGTTTTACTGGTTACTCTTAGACAAAGCTTCAGACAGAAAAGACTCACACTGATTTACTAAGAATAACTACATAATTCTAAAATGCATGTACCTCTACAAAGTGTGAAGGAACTGAGGTGTTTTCCATTTTTTAAAAAAGTACCATTGTCATTAATAAAAAAAAAAAAAAAGATTTTTCCTGAAAGTGAGGAGAGAGCGTCGACTTTTTTGTTCAAACTATAAAATTAAGGCATGTTCAGGGTAATAATATTAAGAATGCAGAAAATATTAAGAATATGACAAAAACCATGCCAGATTTCAGCACCTGGAGGTAATTGCTCTTCGTATTTTGAGTAACGTACTTCTAAGTATCTCTCGATATATATATATAAAATTAGGATAATACTATATAGGTTGTGCTGTAATCTGTCTTTTAAAATCTGCATTGTGTTCTGTACATCTTTCCGTATTAAATACACATGCAATTAATCATCAGTGTTTTTTTATGGCTGCATGGTATTCTGATGTATGACTATATCCTAGTTTATTTTACGAACCTCTTATTGATGAACCATTGGACTCTTCTAAGGATTTGGTGTGATATTCCCATAAAATATTTTTTTTAATGTACTAATTCTTTTTTTTTTTTAAGATTTTATTTATTTATTTGACAGAGAGTGAGATCACACGTAGGCAGAAAGGCAGAAGCAGGCTCCCTGCTGAGCAGAGAGCCCGATGTGGGGCGCGATCCCAGGACCCTGAGATCATGACCTGAGCTGAAGGCAGAGGCTTAACCCACTGAGCCAATTAGGCGCCCCTCCCATAAAATATTCTTGAGGATTTACTCTATTATCTTCCCGAAATATATTGCTAGTAATGTAATTATCAAGGTAAAGCTTACGTAATTTTTCAAGGTTGTTGTATTTTGCCAGACTGCCTTCCAAGAGATTTGTACCTATCTAAATCCCATCAACATTACAAAAGAGTTGGCATGTTCTCTCCAGCTCGCCAACCATGGCCATTTGAAAGATTTTTAAAAAGTTCTTAGAGGTGAAAAACTGTCAGTGTTGTATCTACTTACATTTCTTTAAGTTTGAAGTAAAGGCTATTTTCATTTGCCTATTGGCCATTTGTATTAATTTTATCCTTTACCCATATTTCTATTACAGAATATTTTTCTTGCTGACTAAGGATCTCACTATATATTGGATTAAGCAAAATGAATGTATTGAATTTCTAAAGGAGCTGCTTTTTCTACATTTCTGTTTGGAAGCTTCACATGTAAAAATGTTATCCTTACACGTACAGGCAAACCACTAGAATTCTGCTAAGAGTAAAATAAAAAAAAAAAAAAAAAGGACATTAGTAGGACAAAATGCTTTAAAAGGCTTTGTTTTCTCTACTCGGGAGAGAGTTTAAACAACAGCCACAAAAAATTAATTTCTAATAGTCATTATCTAAGGAACGCGGTTCATCAGGAGCAGTGAAAATCAAGGCAAACCAAAGAATGGAAAACCAATCTAGGTCTGCATCCGCATGCTTTCAGGCTACTGTCCCCGTGAGTTCTTGCCTCTCTCTCTAAAATGGTAGGACGCAGTATCTGCTCTCTGTCTCATTTACACAAAAGAACCTGAAACTCAAGAAGTAAATGAGGACAATGAGATGCTGCCTTTGTGAAAATCACATAGCCACCTGTGTCCCCACTTAGGCTTTAATTAGCGAGATCACATCACATCATGTTGGGAGAGGAAGCCATCCTAAATGAATGCTCCTCCACTGTTTCCTGAAGAACACGGTCAATTCAGACATCTGCTCAGCTAAGTCTCGGGGTTCTGCGTCGTGCCACGGGCTCTAAAGAATGCAATGGAGAGACAGATGAAAGGTTTTCTTATTCTCTCTGAGCCTTAAAAACCACCCTTCCAGGCTTGCAGACAGAAGTCTAAAAATATAAGAATAAGATATGTGGGCTGTACTACAAGGTATGCAGGTTTCTTACATAGACGCAGTGAGTAGAGACTTAGGTATAAAATCAGAAAAAATGCAAAATGTGTGTGTGTGCAAATCCTGTCTTGTTCACAGGGTCATTGCTGGTTTTATAAAGCTATCTTATTTCCTAATCAGAATGACAACTCCTTTTTATTTTTTTAAGATTTTATTTATTTATTTGACAGAGAGAGAGAGATCACAAGTAGGCAGAGAGGCAGGCAGAGAGAGAGGGGGAAGCAGGCTCCTTGCCAAGCAGAGAGCCTGATGCGGGGCTCGATCCCAGGACCCTGAGATCATGACCTGAGCCGAAGGCAGAGGCTTAACCCACTGAGCCACCCAGGTGCCCTGACAACTCCTTTTGGGTGGGGATTTATCTCATAATTTTCTTGTATTCCCTCACACCATGTAAAACAAGTATTTCGTTATAGATTGCTTTGCAAGGCTTTGGGCCAATGAGCTAAAGGCATCTATGGTTGTGTGACACAGTTTACTTATAATTTTGCCTTGAAGAATATATTATAAACTCCATCAAAGAATTCTGCGAGACAGGGTGGATTTCAAAAGAATTGAAGAAAGTCACGTGTAATAATTTTCAGAGTATAGTGAATCTCCTAAAAAATAGGCCATTATGGGGGCACCTGGGTGGCTCAGTTAAGCATGTGCCTTCAGCTCAGGTCATGATCCTGGGGTCCTGGATTCAAGCCCCGCATCGGGCTCCCCACTCAGCAGGAAGCCTGCTTCTCCCTCTCCCACTCCCCCTGCTTGGGTTCCCTCTCTCGCTGTCTCTTTTTCTGTCAAATAAATAACTAAAATCTTAAAAAAAATTTAAAAAGGCCATTATGTTTGTGTGTAGTGTGTGTGTGCATGCACGTCTGTCTGCTTACCCTGCCACGGTGGGAAATCAATTTTGGTCCCAGACACGATAAATAATCAACAATATAAACACAGCATTTTGCAACAGTTTGAGTCCCGGGTAAGAACACATGATGAAAAACCTTTATTTTTTCGGCAAAAACAACAATCCAAATGACCAGTTGACCGTCAGCGATTTATTCTTGTATGAAAGGCTGTCATTAGACATATCTCTAAAGCTAAACCGGAACTTCAAGTTTTGTTAGCCTCCCTTTGTAAGTACAACCCTTTATATTCAGAGGACCCAAGAGTGTCTTATGTTCCTGAAATATACACCCACATGCCCACACTTGCTTCTAGATAACGGCCGATTACAAGACATTTACTGCTTGCCTCTCTTTTTGTCACAGAAGGGTTTCGTTTAGACGCTTATATAAATGAGTTATAATCTGAAGTTTTGTATGAACATCATTATCCTTTATGGACATTTCATAATGGATAAAGATATGGAATGTTCCATTAAAGACAAAATAATCATAAAAACATTGAAATACATTGTATGCTATAATAGACTATTTTCAATAAATATATGCAATAGTCTATGGAGTTATGCATTAATTATAAACAAAATATGCTGGCTGGATTTGAACACCGAATTCTAAAATAAAAAAAGTAGACTGATTCTTATAACTACTACAGTATAATACTATGAGAATTTCCAAACATGTGGTGGCTGTCAGGATTTCAGGATTTTTTTTTTAAACTTTTTTTTGACAGAGAGGTGGCAAGTAGGCAGAGAAGCAGGCAGAGAGAGAGAGAGAAGCAGGCTCCCTGCTGAGCAGGGAGCTGGATGTGGGGCTCGATCCCAGGACCCTGAGATCATGACCTGAGCCAAAGATAGATGCTTAACCCACTGAGCCACCCAGGCACCCCAGGAATTCAGGATTTTTTTTTAAATAAAAATCTACAGGGTACACAGAAAAGAAAAAAAAAAGTAATGAAACCAATGATTTGTATGATCTACTTTTGCCCAAACACTCCATTCTCTGTCAATTAAATGGATTCAGTTTTTCTATTATCTTAGGATAATTATAATGATATTAATATTTATTAGGCAGTTACGTGCCAGGTGCTATGCTCTACCGATTTCTTAAAACAGCACTGTGAAGCAGGTTTTCCTCCAGACATTTTCCAGATAAAGAAACTGTGGCTTGAGAAGAGTCATCAACTTGCCCAAGGTCACAGAGTGACTTGAATGACCTGGCTGAGATTTCCATCTAGCTGCTGTCGCTTCACAGTCTATGCCCTTGGCTCTTATCATTGATTTGAAAAGTACTAATTGAGCATAGACTATGTGTCACGCACCCTGCAAGATGCTGAGGATAAAGTAGTCAACTGAAAAATTCTGGGTCTCAATGGGGATTAGCAGGAGGGTCCCAAGCAAAAAGTGAAAAAGACAAATGGCAAAAATGATCACGTCTGTGAGACGTGCTCTAACGCAGGTATATATACCTCCTGGGGAAGTGGCATTGCGGAGTCTGGTGTTTCCCCCTAATACCACCGGTCATCAAGTTCACGCAGCAGCATCTCATGGATAGTCTACTATCCTGCACCCTTGGTTGAAGTAACAGAATACAGAAAAATCTTTGATTTGTTTTACTGGCCAATCTATCATCTGGTGCATCCCTTCCACCGTGCAGGAAGCTAGAGGGGAAACAGGCCTAGAGGGAGGACCCCCACTCCATACCAGACTCTCGCTGTCCCCCTCAGGAGTCAAGCTTCCCCTCGGCGTGGCCGGACTGGGTCGTACTCAGATCCACCTAGTGGACAGACTTTTAAAATTTGTACACTGGAACAGATGGTTATCAGTTGATAGAGACAGTGCCTATCTCATTTATGGATTATTGTATGATTTTACAGGGGCCAGATTTTGGAATACGTTCCAATTACCTCTTGTGGCAAGGGCCACCTCTGAGAATACCGTCAGTCAGACTCATGGCTCCATTTTCGCCCGAGACTGTTTCCTCCCTTGCAGTACACACATCATGCCATCAACAATATTCAGGATTACTTTTTTTTTTAGAAAAGATTTTATTTATTTGAGAGAGAGAGAGCACACAAGCAGGGGGAAGGGGCAGAGGGAGAAGCAGACTCCCCGCTGAGCAGGGAGCCTGATCTGGGGTTCGATCCCAGGACTCTGAGATTGTGACCTGAGCTTAACCGACTGAGCCACCCAGGCACCCCTACAGGATTGTTTTTAATCACTTGATTCGAACAGGTACCTTGTACATGTATCCTTGGTTGGCCCCCAATACAGAATTCCCATTAGTAGCCCAAAATACCCATCACCAACCAGAGAACCAAATCCAAATGGTCTCCATGTGTGCTCTAGATCTCACTACCTTTGTCATATTCCAGGAAACAAGCCGCAGCAGTCGTATGAAATCTCTTTCAAACTTCGCCCCACTTGGAAGATGCCTTCATGTACTAGGGCTGCCGGAACAAAGTACCACAGACTAGGTGGCTTGAACAACAGAAGTTTCTTTTCTCACAGTCCTGGAGGCTAGAAGTCCAAGATCAAGGTGTTGGCGTGGTTGGTTTCTTCTGAGGCCTCTCTCCTGGCTGGTGAGTTGTGTCTGTGTGTCTTCATGCCGTCTTCCATCACGTGGGCCTGTGTGTCTGGCTCCGTGTGGGTCCCCATTTTCTCTTCTTATAATGCCACCGGTTATACTGGAGTAGGATGCACCGTAAAGACCTCATTGTAACTTAATTACCTCTTTATAAGCCCCATCTCCAAATACAGTCACATTCTGAAATCCTGGGGGTGAGGGATTCCAACGTATGAATTTGGGGGTGGGCGCGGTGAGGGCACAGGACAGGGAATAACAGGAACGTTTACAAGATAGGAGAGCATCGCTAGCCAATCTATCTTTCAGTGACAGAGTCCATAGGATTTTATGGTAAATCCTCAACTCCCAGTACTTCCCAAGGTTGGCCTACGGGTGGCATGAGGATAGTCTCCCTACCCCTTCACAGAGGAGGGTGGCTGCCTCCAGCAGAGTTTGCTAGAGAGGGGTGTCCAGGAAGCTAGGTAGTATAAATAACGTTGAATCACATAGTGAAAGTGACCAAATTCCTTTGCGGTTCTGAGGAAGTCATCTGGCAGTCGGAGTTTGTTGGTAATGTTTTTAACACTTGCTAAGTCCTCCCTACCCATGGAGTTCCCCGCCCACCACCCCTCCTTTTCCTAAACAAACAGAAATCGGGCCTCAGGCTCAAGAGCCTTTGGCAAGCCACAGAGCCCATCCCTAACTAAATCCTATTTTTGTTGCGTGTTGGTTTTCACTGGATTCATGAGGTCACCTACCGTTCCATTTGTGGCGATTCTGTTTTCCCATTAAATTCATAATTTTTTTTTTTACGTGACGTGAAGTCTTTAAGTTAAAAAAAAGACTCAGTTGAAAGAAAAATAATGATGTTGCTCACAATAGGCACAAATGGAAAGATCAGGAAGGCGGTTTACAAAGGATTGAAAGTCTTAGAGATGCTGCTCTCACATGTAGGATAAGCAGAAATAGTGGTCTTTTGGTTTTTGAGTTGTCCACAAGGGGATGGGCCCTTAGAACAAAGGCACTTCTAGATCCAACCCCGAGCCACCACTGTCAGTATTGTGGTCAACACTGGTTTCCGGGGTCCTGCTCGCCTCCCCAGAGTGACAGAGATAGTGGGGCACAGCTCTCTTCCCCATCTGTTCTCCTGAAAACGCCCAGACCCAGGATCTAAATGAATCACGGGTTCCCCCTCTGGATCTTCTCCCTTTTACTTCAGTTCCAGCGTTGACATCAGTAAGGCCCTTCTCTTGGTAAAGCAGCAGCTCATTACAGAAGCTGAAGGCAGACACGTGTAGACAAAGCAATGTTTCTGGCTTGGATCTGAAGACTTCCAGGAAATCCCAGCCTATATTCGATTCATCGTTCTTTTCCAAGCTTGTTCTGACTCTTTGCCACATTTTTGTTTTACGATTTGTGGTTTCATTCCTCGCTTCCCTATCAGATTGCTGATTTAACACTAATTTTAGGACTCAGGTCGTTCAAAAAGGAGCTTGGTTTATGATTGCGTTTGAGACCTTCTAGCTTTGTAAAATGTCTTATCTGCAAGAGTAAGATATTTTCCCCAGTTGAGGTTGGTTAAATAATCTTATTTATACGATGGTTTTAGAAGAATTATTAATCCATGGGGTAAATGCATTTTAAACAAAGAGAACAGTTTACAAAATAGCATTTCTGGTAAAGTACACCTTTTTTTTTTTTTAAAGCACTCTATGTATACATATGTTATCTATAACAATTGATGCATATGTAATTAGAAAAGTAAGTCATAATGTTATTACTGGTTCTTTAGCTGAAGGGATTATTAGGGTTTTTAATTGTATTCTTTATACTTTTCTACATGCTCTCAATTTTCTGCATTTCATTTTTATTTCGTTTAAAATTATCAAAATAGTATTAACTTTCAAACAAACTTCATGTGGGGAAACAAACAAACAGTTCCATTCAAATGTTTCTAAGATGAAGCCTCTACCATCTAAAGGTGATAGAACCACTGCTGGCCAGGGGCTCTTTGAGAAAATCCTTTTGCCCTCTGCTGAGAAAGCGATGGAAACACAACAGGTAGTTCCGAGCCATTTTCTACCAAGAGACACGGTTTTAGGTGAGAGACAAGGTCAACAACACCAAACAAGCTTGGCTGACTTTCTTAGCCCTAGGTTAGGTGAAATCTTTCTTCTTCAAAGAGATGAAAAATCTGTCATAGCTTTTATCACCAGATTTGTGAAAGCAAAAGACAAGTGAAAAGAGGCAGGCAGCAAGATAGAATACCGATAACCAAATACATCATTTTATTTCTTTATGGACCATTTATTTCGGCCCCCCGCATCCTAAAGCTTTTTCCGAGGCAACGGTTCTCAATGTTTTGAACCCCTACCATCCAGCGGATCCAACATGGTTCCGAAGAGTAACTAATTTTCCACGAGGCAGGCAAGAGAGCCTCATACAGATGCAAATCAGAATGGGGAGTGATTTTACTTGGTTGGAATTATTATTTCTAGTTGCTTCCGATACCCCCCCTCCTTCCTGGAGTTACCGCTCTATAGTATTTTGTTGCCTTTTATTGAATATTTATTAGATCAACATCATCTACTAAAAAAAAAAAAAAGCTTGGCTGTCTTCTGCTAAACACTGTTAGCATTCTCCCTTCACCCTTCCTCACTGTGTCCTTTCTGTTGTGTCTCCAAACCCCACGTGCTCAAGGGCAAGGTGACTTCATCTCCAGCCTCAGAGCTAAGCCTGGTTGATTTAAAGGGTGTTCTACTTAACTGATGAATCATCGAACACTACATCAAAAACTAACAATGTACTACGCAGTGGCTAACGGGACATAATAAAAAAATTTTTAAAAATAATAATAAAGGTCGTCTCCAATGCTTGAGACAGTGACTGGTTTAGGAGGACTAGGACCTGGGCTAGTCAGCCGTAGGATTCCCCCAGCCATGGCATTGTTCAGGAATGAGCAACAGCCAAGGTGAGCCAATGGACTTTAGCTGGGTGGAAAGAAATTTTCTACTGTTAGGAGAAAGTTCCCAGAAGAGACAAGTTCTTTCTCTGAAAGCCGTTTTGCGCAGCTGTGAGGTACAGGACTGTTTCAGGCTCTCCCTGGTGAAGGAAGCGGACAAGAAAATGAAACAATTCTAATTGGAAAACACAGATGAGGAACTCACAGGAACTACCCCCACCCTGATACCCTTCCTGCTGCTCAAACCCCAGTTGCAACCATTCCCTTAGTCTGTAACCAGCAGCGGGGGTCATTTTTCTATTCCCCGTAGCTGAAAGCCCACTAATACTGATACAATGTACATAATATTGAAAAATTGCTCAAAATAGAGGTTCCCGATTCAGTGTGAACTGAGTTTTACTTTATAGATTGGAATGAATAGGGAAAGAGAAGCCGCTTTGGTCTCTAACTATTGATTTAAGTTAATCCCCTTAGATAGCATCTTAAATATTAATACCGAAAGTTTCCATTAAATACAGCCTAATAATACGGTTGGTTAGAAGAGATGAGGGCTTTTAGCAATCACAAGATGCCGATGTTTGTGAAACAAATCTCAGTAATAGCATTTGTGCTTAAACTATGTTTTTGCCTATAATGTCCTTGAGATCTAATCTTAAAATATCGGTGCTGATAAGTGATTAAGATACATTTCTTAGTGAATAATTCATGTATCAGATCATCAAGTTGAAGAATTACATTGCAGAGAGATTTCAATAACCATTTATAGTATCACAAAAATAATCCTTGTGTTTTTTCTAAAGGGATGTCTTTTCAGATAATTCATTCATTCCTTTAAGTTTATTGAAATATTTTAAAATAACAAAACTATAAAAATAAAAGCAGGTCAACTTAAAAAAAAAACTCACCTTTTTCCCTCTTTGGTGAAATCATTTCATATTTTGTTCTATAAATTGCTTGTCTAAGAAATCAGTACCTTTAAGTGTGTGGAAAGGACAGGTGATAAAAACACAAGCAAACAAAAAAACCAAAACCCAAAAACCAAAAACCCGAACCCAGATGCCATGTAATCCACAGGATTCTTTTCTAGAAGAAATGTAACTGCATCGAAAATGTGTGTTTTTGAAGATTACTTGGGTGCCAAAATCGTGGCAATGCTACGCTCCCTTTCGATAGGAAATCTTCAGTCCTTCAAAGATGCTTGTTTTGAGGTTTCCACTTTTTTTCTCCATTAAACTCAGTAGTATGTATGCCGCAGACTCAGGGTGCATAGGCACTTTGGTATCCATCCTCCATTATTCACTTATATTTAATTTGCTAGATTCGTACATTCCTACACATCATAATAGCATGTGGCCACAGAGGAAATAAAGTATTCGGGCTGGCTAGATATTGACCATCTAGACTTGAATTGATTTCTATTTCGCTGACACGAGAAAGTAGGAAAAAGGAAGAGCAACACTGAAAGAGAAAGCTCTTCCATTAAGGGGAAATGTATTAAATTCACTCTATTCTTTTTGTTTGTGTGTGCAAGTTCATGTTTGAGACTTTAAAATGGAATGGTGTATCCGATAGGGTCCAAACAGCTAACCTGAGCCTATTTGTGGTTCTAGTTACCAAAATCGAAAACATTTTAGTACAGAAAGACTTTTAGGGGTAGGACCGGTAAACAAAATATCTCAATGAGTGAAATTTTAACCGAAGTGAATAACACGTCTGGATTCGTTATTATCTTTGGATACAGCCAACGTTAATCTGAGAGGACTGGGAGACAAAAATGTATAGAATAATTTTGTCTCAGTCCCGGTATCAGATTGAAGCACTAGCTTGTTTTAAATGGGTTTGAAGAGAATGCATCCGAGCAACTTCTATGAAGTTCTACCTTTTCATATCAAAATGATAACATAAGGCACCCACGCTCATGAGAACCAGCCTGGGTCGGGAGAAAGTTAATTGATCTCGGCAGAAACTCTTTAGGGAAAGGACAAGAAGAAAAGAAACCCCAGCATGTGTGTAAGATAAGTACTCCCTAGGCTCTCCGTCTCAGAAGTGGTTAACTATTTGGATAGCATGATAATTGGGTCCATTGCAATGCATTTGTTATACCATTTAATGCTTTGTAAATGGAAGGAAAGTGGAACACCTGATCACTTTTCCTAAAACTTAAAAGCTTACTTTAACTTAAAAAAAATCACCAGTGAATTTGGCAGAACGTAGATGTATGATAGATTTATTCAAGCCTTCTGATTAAGTTCAGTGGGAATATTTTTCCAAGATAGACAGCAATGTGAATTTGGATATTTGAAATTTAAAGAACCCCCTGGGAATCTGATGGAGCCTATGGTTCTGTCTTGGTCCAATTACGAAACAGGAGAAAGTCCTTGAAAACTTTTGATGTCTACATTTAAAAAAATCGAAGCTAAAGAGTTTGACCAAAGTAGAAAACCACTGGCCAAATCTTAAAAAATAATATAACATTTTATTTTGAGGAAATGAATATTCTAAGAAAATGTTTAATATTCTTATATTTTTACTTTATAATAGAGGGTATTAGTCAAATATATCACATGCCAGGTTTAAAGTCGATCTACTGGCTAAATTGCATCATAGTTTTGCCATTTGTGCAACAAATATTTACTGAATGTCTATTGTGTGTTATCTACTATTCCAGACCCTGGGGATAAGGTCCCTATCTCATGGAACTTAATTGATAGATTATACTTTGTTGGCATTAGTGCTATTAACCAAGTGAGTTAACCCAAGGATTTGGGATACAACGTATCAAAATAGTGTTAAAATTCCCAATAAGAAAAGAATAATGAACAAGTAATACAACATCTTTTTATCTTTACCCTGCTGAATAGATATTCTTTTGGTGTGTTCATATTCCTTAATGGAGATAACGGAAACTGGTTTGTTAGTAAACATTGTCTGGATGGTGGATAAAACTATAACATCCCATATCTTGGTACGATGCAAGTGTTATCTAAGTAAAAATTATTAGAAATGGCTGATGAATACATACTTGTGCAAACACACTTGGAAGATACTTCTCATTGCCTCTCTGAGCATTGGCTTAAGTTCTGCAAAAATCTAGATTTTTAAAAATATTTCTTTCTTTGTCATTTTAAGTATCCTTCTCACTCCCTGATGAGCTAATCCTCTTTGTTGATCAGATTCCTGTGGCACTGTCAATGAGAATGCTAATGAAATATACAAGTTTCATATTTTGTTTCTTTTTTCCTTCTCTTTCACTTTTTCCTCTTTCTCTTCTTGACACTTGTAGCATAATCATAATTTTGAAGGTTAACCTACTCACTTTTGTCCTTGATATTCGTGTAAAATTATCTGTTTATAGAGCATCTTACCCTTCAAGTTTTCCCCAAAGTATCGCCGTAAATCTTTCTTTTCTCCTCTAGTCCAATAAATCACTTCTCATTTTGGTAGAAAGTTTCTGAAATCAAATAGGCTGTGAAGTGTTTCCTAATGCATCAGAGAATGGCTGGTACAATCTGAACAAGACGGTCTCGTAACTGCATTTCTTAATCTGCGCCAAATTACGTATCCACCTTTGTCCTCTATCCACGTAAGGTAATATCTCTATTACTATCCATCAGTGGTGCAGCTACAATTCTAACATTGTTGTAAGTTTGGCTTAATTTATTTAACGACAATTTCTTGAGCCTCTGCTACAAATTTACTCAAGACCGCTCTTCTAGGCACTAGGAGTATAGTATGAACAAAATAGACGTGTTCTCTAATTTACTGGAATTTGCTATTCCTGATTTTTGGGAGATTACATATTTCTGGCTGGTGTTAGAATAATCCAGTCAATGTTGACATTGCAGATTTTTGGCTAAAAGTTAAAAAAAAAAGTCACTGCTTCTTACCTTGTAATCAACTCTTGTCTGGGACATTCATCATTTTATGGTAAAAATTTGTAACAATTTATAGAGTAATGTTCTGGTATCACAGGAGAGTACCTCACAGCTAACCATCCAACCATTTGCATCTAAAGTAATTAGAATATTCAAGTCAGCTTTCCTGAGAACTTCTTTCCCCATATTGAAATAACAACGACTTCAACGTATGATTAGGGAAATAAATTTAATCTTCTCCAAACCCTTGGAGCGCTATGTGGAAGTAAGACATTCGTTCCCTTTAGATATTGTCTTTATCCCTTTCACTACCGTGAATAGTAAAGCAAACCTGACTTAAGAATGTCAGTGATGAGCTTTACAGCAAGTCCCCCAAATGACCCGTTAGCTGGAGAGGAGGGTTGACACTGATGGTGGGGAAAAGGCTGAAGATGTAGTCCAAAACAAATTTCTTTGAAGGATTACGTTTCTTCTTTTTAAGTCATGCAAAAATGTCTGTTGTATCCATGTAGCTTCATGTTTTCTTACCATTGAGTAACATTGTTGCTCTCTGATAGGATATAGAAATTTCTACTCATTTCCTAGCATGGCACCATGGGCTCAGGTCATACGTGCACCCCCCTTTTGAAATCACTGGGGTAGCTTGACACAAGCTGTCAAACAACCTGGCCTCTCGTTACTATCCAATTGTTCCAGTTATCCAACTTCACATTTTCTCATGTGTTAAAAAGTAATGAATGGGATGCTTTTCTTCCCGCAGTGTTGCTGAGAAGATTGGAAGACTTGATAGAATATTCTTATTTTTAATTTTTTAAATTTCTGTCATTTTTTAAAGATTTTTTTTATTGAGAGAGAGAAAGAGAGAAAGAGAGAGAGAGAAAGCACAAGCAGGGGGAGGGACAGAAGGAGAGGGAGAAGCAGACTCCTCACTGAGCAGGAAGCTTGATGGTGGGACCCTGAGATCATGACCTGAACCAAAGGCAGATGCTTAACCAAATGAGTCACCCAGGCTCCCCTATTATTTTTTATTTTTATTATTATTAAATAACTGGTTTTTTTTAACATTCTGCACTTGGGTCTGAGTTAAGGTATGGATATAAAATGGTTCCATTTTTCTCTAGTTACTGCTTCTAACTGTGCTCCCCGGAGTCTCCTCCCATCCCTTAATGACAGCTTGATCATAACTTTCTGATCACTTCCAGCTATTAAAATATTAGTTCAGTCCAATTTAACCCATTTTAAAAGGTCACCTCATATCTGTTTGAAATCTTGTCTCTTCCCATTTTCCGTGTTCAACAAAGTTTGCACCTATGGGATTTGAATGGGAAAAGAAATAGGATCCACTTTTTCACCCTCTCTCCTCCCTGTCTTTTGAGACCCTTACTCCTCCAAAGAATTCAGATCCAAGATGGAGAACAGCTGCAAATATCCCTAACTTCGCAGATGCGGGTGTGGTCCTGTCTCGTCTGTCACGCTTTCTCTGTTCAAGATCTGTCCATCTCTGATGTCCTGCGAGTGGCTCCCCAATAAATGCTGTTTCTCCTGGGACACACATGGGAATTGCATCTAGAGACAACGTTGGTGGGGGTGGCATGGGGAGCTTCCCAGTGCAATGTGTTGTATTCCTAAAGCCCTGCCCTCACTCAGTCATTATTGATTCCTCATGCTCAATTCTTCTGGAATCAGATCAGTTCCCCTCTTGGAGTTTACCCCATAGCTTCTCAAAGCTGCAGCCTCCTCACCTGGTGACTTGGCTTCTTGGACACCAGAATGGCTCAATGGACGGGACCTACCATCATATTCTTTTATCCATGGGAATCTCACACATTTTTGATACAACAAAAGATGACGTAAGCTGCTCATCTCTCTCTCTCTCTTTCTCTCTCTCTCATACACACACACACACACACTCTCTCTCTCTCTCTCACAGCCTCTTTCTCTTTCTCTCTCTTCTTCCTACTTAAGCATCTATAGTGAGCTACTAATGAGTATTTCCATACATCTTTGTGAGAGATTCCTGTTGACTCACTCCTTTGTACTTGGCCTGGGCTGAGGAGGGCGAGCACTTTCACGCTGTACAATGGGAAGGCCCTCGGGCTTATCGACAACCACTCCTCAGCCCACCATGTTTGAACATAGTGTTAGGTGGCTACTCAGGTGATGGTCATGCCAAACCAGGTGTTCACGTCCTCAAAGCCCAGGAGAGGCATCTGGGCCTGAATTGTCTTGGGTGCTCTTTAGGATGAAGGAGACGTGACACCTCGTTGTCATTCTTTGAGTCATGGGTGACATCTCCAAGGCCACAAAGTTCCCATCCAACATCCTGCTACCTGTTACACTGGCTAGACTCTGCCTGGCAGTGGACACGTTTTTGCGAATGAAAAATTCTATGGTGGCAGCGAAAACACATACGGTAATTTAGGAAGGGCAGTTTAGTGATTTAGGCAACTGCAAAGGGATATTGGCTTCGCTGTACCACTTGGGAAATGAGGTGACTAAGCGTGCTAGCTGCTGGCTGTGGGCGCTGCTTGTGCTATCGCTCAGGGATGTGGGTGAGAAGTTGAGGGAGCCTTCTGTCTTCCCTGAATCCAGGCCATATGTTTAGAGCCTTTCTCCGAATTCATTTGCTGGGGGGCGGGGGAGGGGTGAGATGGGGAATGACTTCCTTTTGTTGTAATTTCTGGTTGTTGATGGTGGCCATAACACAGACAGGCAGGAAATAGTTTTCTACCCTTCGGGTGTCCTTGTAATATCGTGAACCAAAACCCTTACAGTGCAGAAGACTGTGCTACCGTTTGGTGGGGTCAGACTTCTGTGGGCCAAAACCCCCAGAAGCCTGGGGAATGTCTCTTCTAGACAGCTGAGTAGGCAGACTCCAGCTCTTTCACCACCATTGGCTTCCAGGTTTCAAAAGGAAGCTTTTTAGAGGGAAAAGAAATTGACACACAGGAGACATTACATAATACATGAATCAAAGTCCCATAATGTCACAGAGTGTTTCTCAATGACACTATGTCCCAGTGGCAGGGCTTTCATCCCAGCATAGAACATCTGGTGCATCCTTTACCCTTAAACGGAAGTCCTCTCAGGGAGCCTGGGTGGCTCAGTCGGTTGAGTGGCCGAATTTTGACCTCGGCTCAGATCCTGATCTCAGGGTTGTGAGTTCAAGCCCCGTGTTGGGCTCTATGCCAGACCTGGATCCTACTGAAAAGATAAAAAATAATAATAAAATAAAATGAAATCCTCTCAAACGGCTGCTGCTTCTAGTATGCCGCTGCTCGACTAATGGCCTCGTCCTTCCAAAGCAAATTCGGTTGGCCTGCAGGCCTTATCCACAGTTGCAGAAGTATCTCTAGCTCTGTCTGTTCTCTATGGTGTAGGAGGCATTCTCCCACCCTCTGCTCTTGCCTCAGAGAGAGAGCCACTGGGACACACACCACGACTCGGTACCTCAGACCCCGTCCCAGCCTAAAGGAACCCCAGGAAGCTTACTCCACAAAGAAGGGAGAGCAGGAAATGTTGCTCTTCTTCAGACTCTTACATTTGACTGCAAGCCTCTCCTGTCAGGCAGAAAGTCAGTCTTGGTCACTCCTGGGGTTCCCCACTGCACGCACAAAATGTTGTGCAAAGGTGTTTGGGTTCTTACACGAAGCAAATATTTGGGGAGGGCTTGGGAGGTTTTGCCCTTCCTGGTCCCTGATAAGTGGTACATCATCCAAGCCCCTGGGGTCTCTTGACTTACCTAGTGAGTGCTGATTCTTTGTCAAATTAGGGGCATAAAAACTTGTGCCAAGGGTGATAAATGAGGGCCTAGGGTCTCCATTTCCTGGGGATCCCACAGGGCTAGTCTCCGCTTCTGCCCTTCCTGAAGGTTCTGCTAAGGAGTGTAATGGGGGTCCCCAGCACACTATCCTTCAGTCCTCTCCTTCCCACTTGGAGGTGATCTCTTCTCCTTTCCCGACGCCTGTCCTTTCTCTGCCCTTCAGGAATACCCATTAGAACCACCCTCCTGAATTTAGGCCAGAAGTAACTAAAGTGTGGTTGGAAGAAGTTTTGGTTGGCTCCCGTAGGGTTGCTGTTGTTTGTTTATTTTTTTATTTATTTTATTTATTTTTATTTTTTAAAGATTTTATTTATTTATTTGACAGAGAGAGAGAGAGATCACAAGTAGGCAGAGAGGCAGGCAGAGAGAGAGGAGGAAGCAAGCTCCCCGCTGAGCAGCGAGCCTGATGCGGGGCTCTATCCCAGGACCCTGAGATCATGACCTGAGCTGAAGGCAGAGGCTTTAACCCACTGAGCCACCCAGGCGCCCCTGTTTATTTGTTTTTTTAGCCGAAATTAATAACCAATAGTTATTATTTTTAAAAAGGATTTTGTTTATTTGAGAGAGAGAGAGAAAAAGAGAACAAGCAGTGGGGAGGAGCAGAGGGAGAAGCAGAGTCCCTGCTGGGCAGGAAGCCAGACTCCACCTCTGAACCCTGAGGTCATAACCCGAGCGGAAATCAAGATTCAGGCACACAGGTGTCCCAATAACCAGCATTTAAAAATCAAATGAGTGAGGCACCTGGGTAGCTCCATTGGTTAAGCATCTGACTCTTGATTTCTATTGTTCTAGCTTCTTATGGAAATTTAGAAAGCCTGGCTTTAATTGCCTGGCTGTAAGCAGCTGGGCTGGGAAAGGCTGCCCTTTGGGCGGGCACGGCGCTCTGCTTCTGCGCAGACGGGGCACCACACCTGACCCTAGTTTCCAGCACCCGCCTGACCGGAACCAGTGGGTGACTTTGGAGCGCCCTGCTGTGGCCTTTCCCAAGAGCCAGGGAGAGAAACTGTTTTAGGAGGACATCACCCGTAGAACATACATATAGGACAAGGTGAGGGAATATAAAAGAAGCTGGTTTTCTTTGCAGGACCAGAAGAAAAAAAAACAACAAAAAAAAAAACAAACAATACATCTGTCCATATCAACAATCAAAATGGCTGCTGCGTTCAGAGATTTCATCACGGCCTGGGCTTCTCCCTCAAGTAACGCCAATGAATCTTCACCAACACCTATGAACCCTGTTTCACAGAAGGGAAAACTGAGGTTCGGAGAAAAGTGACGTGGCCAGGTCACAAAGTGGAACTTGGGACACAGGTCAGTAAAGCTCTTCACTACTGGGCTACCCTGCCTTTCTTGCCACGGACATTAGTGACCCTTCTTCGGGGGAGTAAGGGCACCCAAATTCATTGCCAGGTTTAATGATAGCAGACGCCAGGTTGGAAGTTAAGTCATGTTGACGCTGAGTGAGTAGAAGTTACTGCCTCCACTCTCCCTCCCTCTGCCCGAAGGAGGGAGGTCAGGGTCTGGAAGGTCAGGGTCTGGACCATGCCCTTAGACATCGCAGGTATTCAGTAAATGTGCTCATGTTATTACTTCTGGTAGCTTGTCTGAAATTGTACTAAGTGCACGTGTGTGTGAGTGTGTATGTGAGTGTGTTTGTGTGGTGAGAAAGGGAAAGAAGAGGGAACGGGCAGGGGGCGGGGGGCAGGGCTCCTGATCCTTCCTGTCTTGGGTAGTAAACGTTGCCGGAAAGAAAAAACTAGAGACCTACTCTAACTCAAGTGTTTTTGAAAATGTAACATAGCTTCAGAAAAAGAAAGACTTAACATGAGTCAAAATCCTTTTTTTATACTTTTTTTGGGTAAAAATCCATAGAAACAGAAAGTTACCTAATATGATAAGCTTTTAGGCGGACAATTAGAATCTGCATGTTTATAATGAATCTCGCATTGTTGTTAGACAAAATCTGTGTATCTTTTTAGCATTTATGTAAGTAAATTTAGGCTAAAATATGATGATTTATGCTAGAACTGAAGTCACTGCTGTTTAATGTCATGTATGAAAAAATTAGATTATAGAATAACAGATAAAAAGGCTATAGGTGCTGTGGAATTATAATTCCATTTCTAGATGGGATATATGGCACATTTTAAGATACTAACTTTGTACAGTTTGTAAAAAAAAAAAAGAAGCAACTAAGTTGATGACTTCAGAAGCTGTGATGTGATTTTGAGAGTAATAGTGTTGTTTAAGGGAGTGCAGATAAAGAAATGTATGATAATGTTATTATGGGAAAGAGTTTCTTAGTTAATTTTAACAGTTTGTCAGATTTTTTTCTGATTTGAGACTATTTTCTGATATTCAGTGATGGTTTACAGTCTAGCTTTTCAGCCTGAAATATCCTAAAACAAAACAATGAGACATCTTGATGGCAATTTCCTAGTTCTTGTACATCTACTAACTTAAGGTCTGTCACTGTTCATATAAAAAGATAATAACGAAATGGCATTTACTAAGTTTAAGTCCTGAACTGAGAAATTATGTATACTACTATTGTATAGCTGAAATTGAGGCTCAGAGGGGTAAAGTGACTTGCCTAAGGTCACCTAACATGTAAATGGTAGAATTAGGCCCCAAACTCTGACTTCCAGAATCATTCTTGGCTTTGGAGATCCTTGGTCTCATTGCTTTAGGCTCCTTTTGTCCAGGGTTTAAGCTAAATAGTGTTTTACACCATAATAAGCTTGTATTTGGCTTACTGTTGTTGATCTGTTTGCTGATCTCGAGTATTGTCAATCTGGACACCTTCATTAGACTGCTGAACAGGTGATGTGTTCAATAATGACATTGTTCTTGTATCAACAAAATTTAGACTGTGGTAAACTCCACAGGGTACATGACCAATTTCTTGAATGAAGAGTTTCAAGGGAAAAAAATTTTGAAGAGAGTACCTCTACATGAAGAGACACAAAAGACAGATGAACCAAATACACTGTGTTTTGGAAGCTCTTTGGATCCTGATTTGAACTAAGCAACTGAAAAGTAATTATTAGACCATCAGGGAAATTTGAACAGTGTACACGTAAGGGTTTTAAGGAATTATTTTTAATTTTTTAGGTAAAAAATGCAATTGAGGTTAAGTAATATATCAAGATATGCTATGTTTTACAGGTACATATTGAAAGAGATGAATTGATACGATGTTAGGGACTTCCTCCAAGTTAACGGAGCAGATGAAGATTGATCTGTAATCATAATTGTTGAAGCCGTGTTTTGGGTACTTGCTGGTTCACTGTATTATTCTATCTACTTTTGAGTCTGTTTGACATCTTATACAAAAGAGTGCATTGTTCAGTGATGAACCCAAAGTAGATCATTACTTTGGTTTTATATTGCATAGTGCCTCATTTCAGGGAGCACCGAAGGGGACAGAAAGGGTCTTCGAAGTCGTCTAACCCAAAGTGCACATCCTTCTTTCCTTTTGGGCCCGAATGGGGGTGGGGTGGGGATTGTTTTTTCCTCCTTACTCACCCCCTCCACCCACCCCAGGTCCAGTTTCAAGCTTATAACCTCCAGAGGATTGCTAATCAGTCCTAAAATAAAGCCTGAAGGTGGGCGAGCGGGGGCGGGGGCGGGGGGGGGCGGAATGCCTTGTTTAATTTGGGTCTTGATTGTGCTAATTAGTTACCCTGTTGTCAGGGGGCCGTGGAACCCATACTTTTAATTTTCCTGCCCACGTGACAATGTTTTTGTTTCAGGGTAATTTCTAATGTACAGGAAATTCTCGGAGAGTTACGTCACCGCCAGCAGTTACAGTAATTACCGTATTGACGCTACTCGTTTTCAAAACGTGAACGTTTGCGGGGCGGTGCGAGTCCTAGTTAGGGATTTTTCTGTTCAGGCTTAATTTTAAGCAGTCCTGACGGTGGGGATCTGAACAGAGCTACTGTGCGTCTGTGTGTCTGTGTGTGTGTGCGCGCGAGTTCTCCATGTCCACTGCTGTATTTCCCAGGTTGTGTCTGGGGGTGAAAAAACAGAATACAGCACATTCACACTCCCCATAGGGCCGCTGCAGAAGCGTTGGCTACAGTAGTGCGCCTGCGCAGTCGGGTCGCGCCAACGCGCCCGCCTTCCCCCGTCCGGCTAGCAGGGGGCGCTGTGAGGCGATGGCCTCGTCTTCTCCCTAGGGCTCTAGAACATAGCATAAAAGGGCAGGAGGCGAAGGCGGCGGAGGGGCGTTCTATCCGCGACTGCCCTGGTCTCTATCACCTTTTGTCCTCCAGCTTTACCCCGGCACTGGGCCTGCGGGCCTGGTTGCTAGGCGGAAGCGGGGCGCGGCGGCTGCCGCGGCGGCTGCCCGGGCGTTTGAAAAGCGGCGACGCAGGCGGCAAAAGGTCTTCTGGCGGCGGGCTCGCCTCTTCCTGCAGACGGGCTGGGTGGCCGAGCGGTGTTTGATTTTGCCTTTAGTCGGGACAGGGCAAGGGCTGGGCTGGCGGCCCGGGGCCGAGTTGCCCGGCGCAGGGCAGGCGGCGGCAGGCCCGGGCCGCGGAGCAGGGTCCCGGCGTCGGGAGCTCTGGGAGGGCGGTGGGAGCCCCGCCGGGAGCACTGCTGGTGGTCGCGGGCCTGCCGCGTCTCACCCGGGTCTTTCTTCCCCCAAGTAGACCCCGCCTGCGGGCCGCCCGCCGCGACCATGGTCTCCAAGTCCGACCAACTGCTCATCGTCGTGTCCATCCTAGAAGGTGAGCGGCGCGGGGTTTGCTTTTGCAACTGCTACTTGCTCAGCTGTAACAGAGCGGCGTGCGACCGAGGCTTGGTTAACCTTAAGGATCGTTGCTTTTGCTCTCCTCCGGGACTTGTTCACAGATGTAGTTACTCAGGTCTGTTAGGCGATTGATTTAAACACCTCTCAAGGGAGCGCGAGAGCTATTAGGGATAGGTGGTATTTAGCATGAGGAGCCGGAGCCCCAGAGAACGTAGAAAAACGATTTCCATCAGAAGCAGCTTGTCGGTGACTTTTATATGTGAGCTGAGTTTGCCTGCAAAGCACGTTCTGTTCAGCAGCCTCCCGGTGATACCATTTGTGAGAACTTTGCTTCGGGTCGAATACAGATTTTCTGCAGTCTGAAGTATTGCGGAGGCCATTCCCTTTACAAGTTTTGGTAGGGAACTTGGAGGACTAGAGTTGTCAAGACGGTCGACTGTACGTGCCTTGAAGTTTGGTTGGTTGCCTAAGTGGCATTTGTTTATTGTTGGCTCTCTGAGTATCCCGCATTGTGCTGGGAATGTAAGGATGTAAGAGTTGCAAAAACTCAGGGGATAGCCTGGAGAATGTATATAATCCTTAGGGTGTGGAAGAAGGAAAGACAAGCTCTGGGGACGATTTCCCAGCGGAGGTGACATTGATTTGGGTCTTAAGGGATGATGAGGTCTGCCACAAGGAAAGAAAGGAAAGGAGGGCTTTCCATACAAAGGGAAGAGCAAAGAGCACTTAAGGTATGGAAAAGCAAGGCATATTCTGCAAGTGCTTACATTCATTGTGGTTGGAGACTAGGTGGAAGAAAGTGGGAGCATAGGAATTGGTAGGGAGAGTGAGGATAGGTTATGAGTCTCGTGACAACAGTCATTTTGAGTGGGCCAGAGGAATGGCTGGCCTTTTTTTTTTTTAACCACCTAATGGAGGTATTTTTCTGAGGCCTAGCACCGTTGGGGGGATAAGAGGGAATGAATTGTAATGAGTTTTGGAACAGAAAACTGACCAGAAACTGTAAAGTGTTGGGGCATTTTTAACTGTTCTATTACTCATTATTTAAAGACAGAGGATTGAAATTCCCTTGTAATTTGGTTAATAAAAACTTTTGGACTTGGTACTTGCTCCCTGTAGCATAGCAGCAAACTGAAATAAAAGGCTCGCTCTTTCCCCCCAAGCATGTAGGTTTCTGTCTTCTTGGGGAGATGAGATTCATCTGCAGGACACAGTGTGTTGGAATGCTTTCTAATATTAAAAATACTGGATGTGAGCCGTGAACATAGGTTTTGCGGATGAGTGGGGATGATGGCTTGAGTGCTGAGAGCAGTAAGTAAGGATGGAAGTCCTTGCTGGTGGTTAGATAACCCAGGCCAATGATGGAGTAAGTATGGTGGATAGAATGGTAAAGAGGCCTGCAAGATGCCCAGGGTCAAGGGAGGTGAACATTGAGGAATATTCTGGTAAAATAAACTTGTGTAGCTGAGTGAATAGATCTTGGAGGATTTTGAAAGCCAAGGAGTTTAGATTGAATGTTCTAAAGAGGGATCCAGCCCGTATTCCTAAGCAGGAGAGCATCATTTGCAAATTTCTTAGCCGTGTGCAGGGAAGGGAACCTGGCTTCAGGGATGGCAGTTAGATGTTGCCACAAACATGGCTGACTGTGGAGGGTGGACCCCCCCCCCCCCACCAAGCAGACTGTCTCCTTTTGTGTTTGCATTCATTGTAACCACGTTGTTGCCTCAAGCCCAGGACCTGAGAGTCCTCCTCTTTCTGGGTTCCTTCTCCACCCGCACCTTCCAAATGGTCCCCGAGTTTTGTTGGTTTTATTTTTAAAATAATACTAGGGGCTTCATGTAAACTTCTGAATGAAAATTTTTCCACTTTGAGCATGCTGTAGTTATCTTTTCAGTAGTCTGTTTTGTGAATGGTTTTTTTTTGTCTTTTCAGAGAACCTCTACTGCTCACGTTACTCTCTAGGGTAATCTTTTGAAATGCAAATCTAATTGTCTTAACATCCTTCAGTGTCCTAAAGGATAATGTCTATACTTTTTAGAACAGGATTCATGGCCCTTTATGAGAGACAGCTTGCTTACCTTTTCAGCTTGTTCTCCTCTCCTGCCCTATCTTCCTTTGTTCCCCGGCTCTTTAGTTATATTGAGCTACCTGCAGTTTCTTGACTGCACCTCTAGAAATGCCCTATATTCAAAAGAAAATGAGGAGATTTCTCCTATGAGCAAAACTGGGGCTATGTACTGGATTTGAAGGATGAAAGAGACAAGGTTTCTGTTCTCTAAGTATTGTCTTTGAAATGAGGTGGGCACCTGTCCCTTCTATTACATATTCTCTGTTGTGAGGCCATTTGAAGCTTATAGTTAGGGAAGTGGAACTGAAAATAAAGGGTTTTTGTTGTTGTTGTTTTTTGTTACCGATGAATTTCACTTGGGGAAGCTGGTGCTCTTTTAGAGCAGCTCAAAATGATGTCCAGAGAGAGGCCTCTGTGATTGCTGGTTGTGAGAGCCATGTGCTATGTGGTAGGACTGCTAAATGGGGAGTTTCAAACGAGAGCTTCAGGTGGAAAGTCACAGGATGGCAATCGAGATCTCTCTGAGCCCTTCCATAGGAAGTAGCTTGTGCCAGGGTGAGTAGCAGCTGGGATGTATTTATTTATTTAACAAGTGTCAATGCTGCTCTCAGCAAAATGCCCCTCACCAGACCTGTAAACAGGTAGACGATAAGATTCTTGTTCTTTAGTTCTTCAGTTTCCTGTTTGCAGTATCAGTTTGTCTCTTTCTACTATACCCTCAGTTCCTTGAGGACAAGTACTCTGTTTCACTCTTTTTGCATCCCATCATGTGACAGGATTAATACCTGACTCTGCTGTGCCTTCAGTAACCAGTGAAGGAATGGAGTCAGGCAGTACCAAATTTGATAATTTACAAAATTGTCCTTGAGATCTGAATGAATGAATACATGTGTCTGCTTTTCTCTGGCTAATTTGCTGAGTATTCTCGACCGTGTTAACAGGAAAATTACGATGCAGGTTGATGGGTTTTTGCTAATTTGATTATTTCCCGATTCTCTGGATGACTTCACTGTTCTATATTAACAGCCGGTATAGTAATATCTAAAATCGGTGGAGTCACATTTTTAATTGTTTAATTCTAAGTGTCCTTGAGATCATTGCTGCTCCAAGGGTGAACCAAGGACAATTAGCATTGACATCACATGAGAAATGCAGCCTCTCAGGCCCACCCTAAACCTAGTGAACCAGAATCTATATTTTAACAGAGTCCCCAGATGATTCATGCGCATTAACCTTTGAGAAGCAGTAATTTACAGCTTGTAGCTTTCAGTTTGATCCCTTTCTTAAGGATCATGAATTTGTACATGTGAGTACGTGTTAGTAGGTAGTTACTGGAATATATTAAGTCAACCTGATGCCGATCAGTTTTTAAACCACGTACTAGCCATCAAGAGAAATGAAATCTTGCCATTTGCAAGGACCTGGATGGAACTAGAGGGAATTATGCTAAGTGAAATAAGTCAATCAGAGAAAGACAATTATCATATGATCTCTCTGATATGAGGAATTTGAGGGGCAGGGCGGGGGATCATGGGGAGTAGGGAGGGAAAAAATGAAACAAGATGGGATCAGGAAGGAGACAAACCATAGGAGACTCTTAATCTCAGGAAGCAAACTGAGGGTTGCTGGGGTTGGGGGGGTAGGGATAGGGTGGCTGGGTTATGGACGTTGGGGAGGGTATGTGCTATGGTGAGTGCTGTGAATTGTGTAAGCCTGATGATTCACAGACCTGTACCCCTGGGGCAGATAATACATTATAGGTTAAAAAAATAAATAAAATAAATAAACCACGTACTAAAAGATGATTGATTTTTGTATACTCCTGATTAACCTATATGGTCTTTTATTCCAGGTCGCCATTTCCCCAAGCGTCCAAAGCATCTGCTTGTAGTGGAAGCAAAGTTTGATGGAGAACAGTTGGCTACTGACCCTGTGGAGCACACCGACCAGCCAGAATTTGCTACCGAGTTAGCCTGGGAGATCGACAGGAAAGCCCTCCATCAGCACAGGTGACTTTTATTGTCTGTTCCTTCTGCTCTGTTTTTTAGGCTCCTAGAGATGAATAAATTCATATCTTAGGGACGCCTGGGTGGCTCAGTTGGTTAAGCCGCTGCCTTCGGCTCAGGTCATGGTCCCAGGGTCCTGGGATTGAGTTCCGCATTGGGCTCTTTGCTCAGTGGGGAGCCTGCCTCTCTGCCTGCTTGTGTTCTCTCTGTCTCCCTCTGACAAATAAATAAATAAATCTTTAAAAAAAAAATAAATTCATATCTTATTATAGTAACAATGATAATATTTGTT
Source organism: Potos flavus (assembly GCA_028534135.1). Taxonomy (NCBI): domain Eukaryota; kingdom Metazoa; phylum Chordata; class Mammalia; order Carnivora; family Procyonidae; genus Potos; species Potos flavus. Next base: position 12,054,134 of record CM052895.1, on the reverse strand, counting down.
TAGTGGTTTTGTCATGTGCCAGGAGATTTTCAAAGTACTTGGCAGTAATAATTCACTTGAGCATTGGAACAGACCTATGAGGTGGGTGTTAGGATTTCCCCCCAGTTCCAGGTGAGAAAACTGAGGCCCAAGAAGGGAAGTAACTTGTCATGAGTGAGTCAGCTGGATAGCAGGGAGCCCCACTGCTTGAGCTCTGGACGATACCTTTCTAACCTCGGCACCTCGCTTTCCACGCCCTGCTTGATGTCTGAGAGAATAGTCTAGAAGGGAAATAGCTATTCTAGAAGGGCTGTGATAATGCTCACCCAATAGTAAGTAAGGGTTGGAATTCCTTGTAATTTCTGTTACTTCATTTATTATACACTTGACCTGGCTTGCCAATCATATGTAGAGATATGTATGTAGTAATTACAGAAGAGACTCTTTCTACTTAGTTATGTGCTTGATTTTAGACATAAAAACACTTGGTATCAGTACATAAAACAGGCTTAAAGTTAGAACATCTTATTTCATGGACTCAGATGATTAGAAACCAACAAGAGCACAGATACTTGTATTTTAAAAAGCATTGACAACACTTCTTCTGGCAAACACAAGATCACTTTATTCATTGCTGTGACTTAGGACTAGAGCAAATAAAATTACAAAGCTAAAAAATGAATGTCAGGAGAAATTTTTTTTCTATGGCTACATCAGTCCATGGATTTGTTTGGGGGATTTGAAAAGGTCATAAATTCTTAGAGAAGATCAGAATTTTGTTTTCAGTGACTTGTGGAATAGTTTGTGATTTTTATGGCAATTAATTCCTAAGTTTGTTTCATTATTTTAGTCACAAAAAAGAGCTTTAAGCATATATGTGTTTTTGTAGTTTTACGTGTGTGTGACAGTAAAAGGAAAATATTTTGAAATCAATCTTGAGGATTCATGGTAGTTTTCACTTTAAGAGTTCTGCAGGGGTGCCTGGGTGGCTCAGTGGGTTAAAGCCTCTGCCTTCAGCTCAGGTCATGATCTCAGGGTCCTGGGATTGAGCCCTGCATCAGGCTCTCTGCTCGATAGAGAGCCTGCTTCCTTCTCTCTCTCTCAAATAAATAAAAAATCTTTAAAAAAATAAAAAAAAATAAAAGAATTCTGCATATTACAGAAGCTTGAAAACCACGGTGCTAGAGCATCTCCGATGAGAGAGACCAAGATTTTTTTTTTTTTTTTAAAGATTTTATTTATTTATTTGAGAGCGAGAGAGTGAGAGAGAGCATGAGAAGGGAGAAGGTCAGAGGGAGAAGCAGACTCCCCGCGGAGCCGGAAGCCTGATGCGGGACTCCATCCCGGGAATCCGGGATCACAACCTGCGCCGAAGGCAGTCGCTCAACCAACTGAGCCACCCAGGCGCCCTGAGACCAAGATTTTTGACATGGTTTGAATGTTGCTTGGTTTAAAAATAGGCATAATTAATCGTTGATGTCAGTTGAATTTTTCAGAAAATAGAGTTTTCAGTTACCCAACAAAATTATAGTTGTCTTTATAGTAGTGGACGGCTTCTTCAAAGCTAACAGAACGTCAGTTCAATATCAGGCAGGAGCTACTTTCTCTCTAACGTAAACTGTTATGTTACAGGTTGCAGCGTACTCCTATCAAACTGCAGTGTTTTGCCTTGGATCCTGTGTCTTCAGCCAAGGAGACTATAGGTTACATTGTTCTAGACTTAAGAACTGCTCAAGAAACAAAGCAGGTACTAGCCTTTGGATGTTTTCTTACTGATTCTGTTAGTTGACAGTTTTTAGTAGATAACCAGATTGCTGAAAAGGAGGTGGAATACTGGACCTGAATGGTCGGGGGAGTCGGGTAGGAGCCAGTAGGGCACTTCTTAGGTTTCAGTCCCTTCTTTGACCTAGAAGTGCCTTTCTCAAAGAAAATTCTGAGCTCAAACGTATGGTCACATGGCTATTACCGGGAGCTTGGCGCAGTCACCTGCCGAGCTGTGCTTTTAGAGGTAAGCCTCCTACAGTGGTGCGCTCTTCGGTGAGTGCTCCCCATTCCTCTTCCAGGCACACAGGCTAGAAGGCCAGGAGTCTTTCTCCCCCCTCCCTGCCCACCTTCAGCATCCACAGCCCTTTCCATTTGGTTTCAGGCCTCCAGCCACCCCTTCGTGATTGAGCTACTCTTCTCCATTCTTACCGTGGCCATTGCAGCCTAAGCGACCGTCCTTTCCTAACTTGGCTGTGGTGATAGCCTTCTGATCACTTTCTCTGTGTCCTGCTCCTTGGGTTCCTCATGGAGCCACCAGAACACGTGAACTTCCTGCAGTGGGCTCAGATGACCGAAACAGGCCCCCTGCTTCACCTACCACGAACACACACACACACACACACGGAAAAAGAATTCAGGGTCTTGATTCCTAGGTCGGTGCTTTCTGTTACTGAAAATGGCTCTTATATCTTCTTAAAATGTCTTCTAACCTTTTTTTATGTCACTGACTTTGGAAATGCTTCCTTTCAACTTTTTTTTTTTTTTGGCTTCCTTTCAACTTTTGTTAACCTTCTTTTGTCACAACTCTCAGAAGAAAGTACACACACACACACACACTCTTGTCTTTTGAAGTCCTTTATTCTTTTTTTTTTTTTAAAGATTTTATTTATTTATTTGACAGAGAGAAATCATAAGTAGGCAGAGAGGCAGGCAGAGAGAGAGGCGGAAGCAGGCTCCCTGCTGAGCAGAGAGCCCGATGCGGGGCTCGATCCCAGGACTCTGGGATCATGACCTGAGCCGAAGGCAGAGGCTTTAACCCACTGAGCCACCCAGGTGCCCCTGAAGTCCCTTATTCTTGATTGGAATCCTAAATTAGGATTCTGTGAAGAAAATGGATCTGTTACCAAAGTTTTCACTGATGGTAGCCATGATATTTACAAATGAGCCAGTTAGCTTAGCCCGAATTTGGAATCCTTGAGAAGAAACTGAAATTTTAAAATGTTTTAAAAAAGAATCTGTTTCTCCTTTCTCCTTGGATACTCCTCAGCCCTCAGCACCCAGGTTCTGAAAAAGGTTTGCTCTCTTGAGTCTTAGCCCCACAACCATGATTGTGCCCCTGATGTTTTACTTAACTGGCTTTACTACAACTTGATCTAGACACTTCTGCAGAGGCTTTGGTAACAGAGAAGGTGAATTCTCTTAGGGGGAGGATACCTGAGAGGAGGTCATGCTTGTAAATGCTCTTGGCATTCTCTCCCCCATCCCAGCCCCGCCCCCGGTCCTATAGGACACTTTGTCCTCATAGTTGTTTTTTATCTCTATCAGAGTTGAGAAATATTTCAGAATTAAGAGTTTTTAGAAAAGGCGGATGTTGTCTCGCTTATTCTCTCCTCTTTATTAGGAGAAATATTTGAATTGGTGAGTAGAATATATGAAGTTCAAAATAAATTGCTTCTCCATAAATGAACGTCAACACAGAAAAACCCAGATTTGTTATTCTAAGTTATGTAACAGAAAAATAGATCATAAATTTTCCGAGTCGCTGAAACTCTTTGTCAGGCTTATACTTAAAATGATAAAATAACTATCATAAAAATACAGCGCAAGACTCTGGAGTTTTTTGCTTGTAAAAAAAAAAAAAAACAAAACCTTGGGTGCGGATTTTTTTAAAGGCTGTGGCCTAGTTAGTCTTCTTTTACGTATCGCATGTAACTTGATACAAAACAGCAGCTTTTGGTTTTGATCTGTATAAGCACTGGTTTCTATGGCTTTAGGTAACAGTGGTCTAAGTAGGAAGGGCCTTTCCGTGCATGACAGTGGTGCCCCCGCAGGAATGAAACAGGCAGTCCTGGGCCATGGTAGTGCAGGCTGGCTTAAGTAGTAGATTGCTTGCTCACCAGTACTGTGGCGACGATGTTGAGGGACTTTAGGATCCCTGATTCTGTGAGAAAGCCTTTATGTTTCCGTCAGGTGCGCGTTTCATAACCCAGAACTCTGCCTCAGGTTTCTGCTTTAGTATTTTGTTAGTGTTTTTTGTTACCACTAGCTTTCCTTTTCCCTCATTTGATACATGCAGAACAAAGCAGAAATGGGGACAGGCAGCGGAGATACGCCAGAGAAAGTGAAAAATGAGGGTTTAGGGAAATGGAAAATTGGTAGTCGAAACTACTTATTTTTTTTTTTTTGGAGAGGAAATTCAGTTTGCTTCCCAAGCAGGATTAAAGTCTTTGGAGGAAAATGAAAAATATTTTAAAAGAGGAGAAAGTACTGAGGAAGTATAGGAGATATATTTGGGACCTTTTAGAACATTGCCCCCTCTCATTGATGTCTTATTAATGATTAAGGTGTTTTTGTTTTGTTTTACTCTCCAGGCTCCAAAATGGTACCAGCTGTTGAGTAATAAATACACCAAGTTCAAGGCTGAGATACAGATAGGCATTGCTTTGGAAACCGATACAAAGGCCCCAGTGGATAGTTTTAAAGCCAAAGGAGCCCCCCCTCGAGATGGAAGAGGTTTGTGCATCATCTCTATGGACATTATCTGAAAAGTTTTAACTGGGGACTGGGACTTGAGGAACGGTGAGTGGTGTGATAGGGAAACACATGTGGGAGTCAACTGATTTTACTCTAGTGCATCAGACACACGTTGTGAGATTGCTAAACATGCAACACTTGCCGCTCTAAGCTGTTGTTTACAAAACCGAGAAATAGAGCAAGAGTTTCTTTTCTTCAGGTGGTATATAACAGAAGAAAGCAGAATTTTGTTTTCTTAAAAATCAATAGGAAAATTTTCTTCCTAGGATGAGTGTAGGAAAGCCAAAAACACATACTGTTCTCTCTTCTCTTACCTATGAACAACACCTTCATATTTTTTTAACTAAATAAACTCTATCTTACAGGGCATTTTGAGGTTCACAGCAAACTGAGTATAAATTGAGTGTTGCTGCATTCCCCGATCTCCCTGTCACACAGCCTCCCCACCATCAACATCCCTCACCAGAGGGGAACACATGGTAATATTGATGAACTGACATTAACAAATCACCATCACCCAAAGTCCATAGTTGATAGTAGGATTTACTTATGGTGTTTGTATTACAGTCTATGAGTTTCGACAAATGTGTAATGACACATATCTGCGATTGTAGTATTCTACGGAAGACTTCACTGCTCTCAAAATTGTCTACTCTGCTTCTCCCTCCCTCATGCCAAACTCTGGCAAACACTGTTGTTTTGTTTAATTGTAGGATAGTTGACATAAATGTCCTATTAGTTTCGAGTGTACAATACAGTGGTTTGACAAGTCCGTTCCTTACGCTGTGCTCACAAGTGCAGATACCCTCTGTCGCCATACAAGCCTCTTACAATCCCATCACTGTATTCCCTGTGCTGTACCTTTCGTCCCCGTGACGGACTCGTGCCATAACCGGAAGCCTGTACCTCCCGCTCTGCTTCATTCAGTTTGCCCTCCCCCTCCCCCTGGCAGCCATCAGTTTGTTCTCTGTGTATTTATAGATACGATTCTGCTAGGAATATATTTTGCATCATCTGCCAACAAAGACAGTTTTATGTCTGTACTCCCGCTCAGCATGCCTTTGTTTCCTTTGTTTATCTTACCTCATTAGCCGGGACTTGCAGTATGATGCTAAAAAACACTGAAGAAAGGGGATATCCTTGCCTGGTTTCTGTAGGTTTTTTGTGGATGTTCTTCCTCAAGTTGAAGTTCCTCTCTATTTGTAGTTTACTTAGGGTGTTTTATCAGTACTGAGTGTTGGATTTTGTCACATGCTTTTTCTGCATCTTTTGATGCCATCGTGTGGTTTTTCTTTAGCCTGGTGATGTGAGGGATCATAGTAACAGATTTTCCAGTGTTGAACTAGCTTTGCATACCTGAGCAAAATCTCATTTGGTTGTGGTACATAGTTTTTTTTATACATAGTTGGATTCAGTTGTTTAATACTGTTGAGAATCTGTGCATGTGTATTAATGATAGTGGTCTGGTTTTGTTTGTGTGTGTAATGTCTTGGTCTGGTTTCGACATCAGGGCAATGCTGGCCTCATCGAATGAGTTGGGAATTACTACGTCTGCTTCTATCATCTGAGAAAGATGAGAGAGAATTGGTGTATCTTCCTAGAATGTTGGCTAGTATTCACCAGTGAAGTCATCAGGTGACTTCACCTGATGGGTCTGGTGCTTTCTGTTTTGTAAAGTTATTGATTGAATTTCATTAAAAGATACAGGCCTATTCAGATTGTGTGAGTTTTGGCAGACTTTGTCTTTCAAGGGAATTGGTCCATTTCATAGAGATTATCAAATTGGTGTGTATAAAGTTCTCATAGTTTTTCTTCAGTATCCTTTTAATGTCCATGGAATCTGTAGTGATGTCCTTTCTTTTATTTCTGATAATTGTGTTTTATCTCCTTTTCTCTTAGTAACATTGGCTAAATGCTTAATGGTTTCATTGATGTTTTTGGAGAGCTAGCTCTTGGTTTCTGTGATGTTCTTCCTTGGTTTCCTGTTTGTATTTCATGGATTTAAGCTCCAGTTTTTATTATTTCTCTCCCTCTGCTGGCTTTGAACTTAATTTGCAAAAATTTGCTGCTGTTTTTTCTGTTTTCTTGATATGGAAGCCTAGAGTTTTGTTTTGCTTTGCTTTTTAGTATGCCTTGTAATTTTTTGTTGAAAGGTAGACACGCTACACTAGGTAAAAAGAAAATGGGCCTTTAGTAACATAGAGGGAAGCTGTGGGGAAGGGGGAACCTTTCTGTAGTCCCATGGCTGAGTCTCAGTCTCTGGGTGAGCCTGTCCCCCTGAACCGTTTTGGTTTGTCCGATAATTGATGTAGGTTGTACATCTTTGGCATGAGTATCACGGACGTGATGCTCTGTTGTTCTCATTTCATCTTTGCAGGTGGCATGTAATTTGGATTTGTCTTATTACTGATGATATGATGATTCTCATTTTGATCACTAGATTAAGGTGTAGTGTGTATCTGTTCTCAACTGTAAATTATTTTTTTCTTAAGTAATTGGTATTTTGTGACTTATTTAAAAAATTCTGAAAATAATCATTCCTTAGCAAACCATCAATTTACTCTTTTTGTTTAATGGGTTAAAATATTTATCATTGTTTGTCCCAGATTTGTGCAAGGGGAACCCCTTGAAGCTGCTTCTTTTGCCTTTAGCCTGTCTCCATAATTCTTTGAGCTTTCTCTTGGTTTCTGGCATAGGAAGATGGTACAGGCTGATGTTGTCCTTTCCTGTCTCAGCCCTGGATTCAGCTGTTTGTTTAGGGAGCCCTGCTTCCTTACAGGAAAGAAAGACGTTTAGGAGTCAAGGTCTAGGTGCAAGGTATGCCTTTTGCTATTGGGGTGTTTTGCTCCCAGGGGCTTCTAGTGAAAAAAGTGAGGGAATTGGTTTATGTATGTACACATACACAAACACGTGAACATGGACACAAACACACCAGCCGCCGTTACATATATACCTTCGTATCTGTTTATCCATACATTTAGTGAACCGCGTACATTCACACTGACACCTTCAGCCCTTCTAGTCTTAAAGAAAGTTTATCCTAGTTGTTGGCCCTTTCCATGCCTATAACTCCCTTACACCAGGAGACCTGTCATAGTTACTCTTTTCATTTTTAAGCTTTGCTAACCTTACTATTTTGTGGCTATTAAAGTGATTGTCAGATGCTGTATAAGGACTTTACTTTCATTATTTAATTTGATCTTCTAAACAACATTATAAAAGCTTTGCAGAACAAAAAATGGAAACAGGAAGAAATCTATAGTTTCCCCATAAAACTGGTAAATGGCAGAGTTGGGATTGGAACCTTGGTCTGTGTTACTGGAGCCTCCGTGCGCTTAACTGTTGGGCTATATTTAGCCAGTGCTGCCGGAAGTTCATTTTTTCGAGGTAACATGCATGCTGCCCCTCCCCCCCGTCCCCCCATTAGAGTCCGAGCTGCCCTTTCAGCAGCCTGACTGCTTGGGGAAACGTTTGGTTGTAAACTCCTTTTCAAGCCAAAGGTACAATTTCTCAGGCTGCAAGATAGGAATCTGGAGAGGACTGCTTATTGATGGGGGATGCGTATCTCTGAGGTGCGCATTATATTGCTTCTCTTCCCACAATTGTTTCATGCTCTCCTCTTAATCTTGGAAAACTACCCCAGCGTTTGAGCGTGGCACGCGGGGAGACTGTCTGATCAGGCCTCTGCCCCTGGTCTTCCTGCCTGTCGGTCCTCACCCCCCTCACCTCTCCCACCACGTGCTTTCTCTTCCCGGGCTGTGTAGTACAGTTCCTTCTATCCAGGACACTGTTTACTACTCCCTTGTTCTCCGTTCATTCACCTTTCTCTTCTTATCCACACTGGGCTGATGTTTCAGTTCCCGGTTTAGATTCACTTTCTTCGGGAAACCTAGGGAGCCTCTTCTCTGCAGTTTGTTCAGTTTTAAAACGTTACCTACCGTATTTCAAACTAGAAGAAAATGATGGTTAAATAAGGTTTCTTGGGAGAGCGTGTTAAAAAAAAAAAAATAGTAAAGTTTCCTTTTTCTTATTTGAGGTACTAACCGTATCCATGAAAACTGCCAAGCAAAATACAAAGCATAACCAGCTTTCAAAATCTTAGAGTGGTTTATGGCAAACTGTAATATAGTTTCATTGTGGTTTTCCCCATAAAGTACCTGCCAGCCTGTCTGGACTTGACCCCAAGGACATTGTGGCGGTGCTGAATGAGGAGGGAGGCTACCATCAGATCGGCCCAGCGGAGTATTGCTCTGACTCCTTTATTATGTCGGTGACCATCGCGTTTGCCACACAGTTGGAGCAGGTGAGACTTTCCTTCTGATGAGGGATTCACAAAGAACTGAAAACATTGATTTTTATTTTATTTTTATTGTTATTATTTTTTTTAAGATTTTATTTGTGAGAGAGATTGAGAGTGCACACAAGCACAAGCAGGGGGAGCAGCAGGCAGCGGGAGAAGCAGGCTCCCTGCTGAGCAGGAGCCCGATGCGGGACTCGATCCCAGGACCCTGGGATCATGACCTGAACCAAAGGCAGACACTTAACTGATTGAGCCACCCAGGCATCCCAAAACATTGATTTTGATGTTAAAATTTGCCTTTTAGGTATTAAAAGATTTTCAAGTGGCCTTTTTTTACTCTTAAAAAATAATATAGAAAAATGTTTTTACATTAGAAAGTATTTCTGCTTTAAGATAAGGGTAAATTGATACTGTTTTATTAGTAAGAGAAAAAAATGAAAATCTCTTAGGATTTAGAAGGAAGACTGTAAATACTGTTTCCCACTGTGTGGCATTGTAAGTACTGGTCGGAAAGGATTTCTTTTTTCAAAGTTTTGAAAAAGTGACCTTCTGGAGAATTATTCAATGTTGGGAACACTTGATCTCAGTCGTACTTCAATAGGTATCATCTGGGATTAGAATTTACCTTATTTACAAAGTAACACATTTGCCAATTACTGCTTCTTGGATGGTGCCAGAGGACAGAAGGTTCCTGGGTCAGAGACAAAGGACTGTGTTACTCTCAGCACAGCTAACAACGTGCACATGTGCATGTTGCCTGCTGTCTTCCTTATCCCATGTCCCAAGGGTGACACACAGGGGCCCAGGTGGCCGCTCGACACAGAGTAAGCTTGTAGCACAGGTGAGGAGCACGGAACGTGGGAGATAGACCACTGGCACTATAAACAGTCCTGGTCTCTCTCCACGAAGACACTCACTCTGTCGAGGTTACCAGCTGCATAAGCAACCCTGGGAAGTAGCGTGGGGGCGAGTGCTCTGGGCCTGGCGGTCTTGGTGCCCTCAGCAAGGAGAGCAGGGACGCTCGGGACCCATGCCAACATTGCGTCATCACAAAATGAGCTCTTGTTCCATCGTCTTTCACAAGATCAAGCCCAGCTTCTAGGCATTATGTTGGTCTATAGCAGCTGAAATAATAATTTCAAAAATAGAGAATATGGCTTATGACTTCAATTTTTACCATACTATTAACTTCCTTAGAGGTCCAAAGCTCTCGCACAGTCCACATTTATAAGTGAAACACCTGTTAGTGACCATATATATGTACATGACTTGGAAGAGTGTCAGGTAAAGATTTTTCTCAGGAAATACTTAAAATTTTTCCTACCAGATTCATGCTTTTGCCTTTCTCCATCAGTTTCTCATTTTCTTCATAAAGCCCAGCTTATGGATTGCCCCACCTTAATATGCCATTCCTGCTGGGGAAGGTCAGATGTCCACTGCCTTCATTAACCACATCAGGGTACATACTAGATAATAAGGCTACTATATTTTTACTCTGTCATTAAGTAGATGCAAAGGCATTTACATTACTACTTTAATTTTTTTTCAACTCTCTAGGGAGGCATAATTGTTCCTTATCATTTACTGTGTGTCCTGTTCCGTGATAAATACGCATTATGCTAACTACTGTGTTTAATCCTCCCACAACTTTAGGGGATTATTATTTTCATTTTCAAGATCAGGAAACCATTTCTTAGGAAGGTTTTACAGCTCAGTAAACAGCCTACGTATTTCTGGACAGAGTCACTTTCCTTATTCTCTGATTCCAGTATTATGCTCTCTTCCCTCTTACGCAGTTTTGGAGTAAGATGGATTTGTGTGGGGCTCGCTTTCTCTCTGCTTACTCACTACTTACTAGCTGGCTCCTCCAGCTTAGGCACCGGAACCTTTCTGAGGCTTGAGTTTTCTCAGGAGTCGAGTGGTGATAAAGTGGTGATAATACTACCTTTCCATGTAAGGATGAGGGATGAGATAACCAAAATGACTACCACATAGTTTGTATGTGTGAAGCTACATTTGTACAGTAAACGGTTGAGAGTAATTGACCTGTTGAATTCACAACTAATACAGTTCTTGGTAATACAAGGTGACTTACTGGGACCAATCACTCAGTTTAGTTTTTAAAAACTCAAAAAACCAGATTGATGACTGACTGTTGGCTCTCTCTGCTAAAAAGGAAGCCGAACAGGTTTTTAGCAGGGAACCCAGCAATGTCAATGCTAGGTGTGAATCAAAAGAACCGAAAGCAGTTGTTCAAATAAAAACGTGTACAGCAATGTACAAAGCAGTATTCACAGTCTCTAAAAGGTGGAAACAACCCAGCTGTCCATCACTGGATGAAGGGATAAACCAAATGCATATCTGTACAATGGAATATTACGCGACTATAATGGAATGGGGTGCTGACAGTTGCTGCAGTGTGGGCAAACGTTGAACACAAGCTAAGTGAAAGAGGCCGGGCACACAAGGCCACCTGATGTGTGATTGCATTTATATGAGATAGACTAGAATGGGTGAATCCATGGAGACCCAAAGCAGATTGGTGCTTTTCTGGGGCTGGAGGAGAGGGGGAAATGGAGACTGCTTCGTGAGTGCGGTGTTTGTCCTGGGGATCATGAGAGCGTTCTGGAGCCAGATGTGGTGACCAGTGCACGCACGGCCTTGTGAATGTACTCAGTGTTACCGAGGTACGTGCTTTGTAATTGTTAAAATGGTACATTTTCTGTTATGTGTATTTTACAATAATTAAGAAACACAAAAAATTGAGCCCAGTAGTCTAGTCAACTTTTGATATTGTTTGTTGCCTTTTTTCATTATGTACAGCCAAGGGTTTTATAAATTAGCCATTTAGTTTTTTCCTCAAGTTAATGAGAAAGGTAATGTGAGAAAGCACCAAGCAAGAAATAAAGGTAAGAAACAATGCCTTTTCAGGTGCACATCAGTGACTCAGGACACGTGCTGTCCTGTTGTAGAATGGAGGGATGAGTTAGGAGCACGAGGACTGGATGGCGAGAATTTGGTGTTGCTCCTTTTCCTAAATATTGAATATTGAGGGTTAAAAAAATATATCTTCCAAATACAAAGATGTTAAAGGATTTTTAAAAGAATCTTTTCTTAGTGGGAACTCACTTAAAATTAAATATACTATGAAATATTTAAGGGCCATCTTTAATTCTTAATTTTTTTTCGCTTTCTGATGATGGAAAAAACCAAAGAGAAAAATTTTGTCTAATTAAACTCTGAAATAATCACTGATAAGGTTACTATATTTTTGCCTCAGACGTTTTCCCATTCATGTAATAGCTGACTCTGTGCTGGGTGGTGGAGTTGTCCAGTTGAACATGTATTTTGTCTTTCAATCGTTGCAACAACCCTAAAAGAAATGGAGGTACAGAGCGATAGAGTAATTTGTCCAAGGCTTCACAGTGAGCCATTGATGGAACCAGAATTGGGGGCTTAATTAAGAATCTACTCTTAACAACCGTAGGTATATAAGTTCTGGCTCTCTCTAGATACATCTACTCGACTAAAACCTCCTCAAATACAGTTGAATGTATGGGGTTCAATAAACCTTTACTTCACATATGAAAATATACTTTATATGAGACAATAGCTGTTGAGTATCTACTGTGTTACTTCACATAAGATCAGTGACTATTGGATATTTACCGTATATTGAATATGGGGCTGTTTTATTCTAAGTGATTTGTTCTTTTATCCTGTAACTCTGCTTGGCCTAAAGGATGTGTTAGGTAACTGTCGTGTCAGGATATGGTTATTTAGCAGCCCCGTTGTATGATCAGTAGGATATATTCAAACCATCTTTTTTTTTAAATTAATTAAAAATTTTTTATTAACATATAATGTATTACTTGCCCCAGGGTACATGTCTGTGAATCATCAGGCTTACACATTTCACAGCACCTACCATAGCAAATACCCTCCCCAATGTCCATAACCCAGCCACCCTATCCCGACCCACCTACCCCCTTGTTTGTTTCATGAGTTTAGGAGTGTCTTGTGGTTTGTCTCCTTCCTGATCCCATCTTGTTTCATTTCCCTCCCCCACCCCCATGACCCCCCCACCCTGCCTCTCAAATTCTTCATATCAGAGAGATCATATGATAGTTGCCTTTGTCTGATTCACTTATTTCGCTTAGCATAATACCCTCTGGTTCCATCCACGTTGCTGCAAATGGCAAGATTTCATTTCTCTTGATGGCTGCATAGTATTCCATTGTATATATATACCACATCTTC
>CM052895.1:12024328-12040577 GCA_028534135.1 Potos flavus | reverse complement strand
ATATATATATATATTAGACTTGTGATTGGAACAGAGCCACACACCTGATTTTGGGTGCTTTGGTCTGTTAGAAGAAACTACCTCCCAAAATTTTAAAGAAAGTAAAACTTATAAATATACAAAAATAAGGGTAAACACTATGAAGGGATGGAATATGAGTGTAAAGATGAAAAAAAAGATTCTAAAAAAGGGATTGATAAGAGGTTGGTTGAAAAAAGAAAAAAAGAAAGGAAACAATGTGATCAGGCTGGAGACTAGAACCAAGCCGTATGCTAGATTTAGGGTATATTTTGATGTATTAGAAGAAATTGTATCCCAAAATTTTAAAGAAAAAAAAACCCTATATGTATACAAAAAATAAGGTTAAATACAATGAGGGGATAAAATATGAATGTAACAGTGAAAATTAGAAAAGATTTTTAAAAAGGTATTGATAAGGTACAGGTTAAAAAACGTTAAAATAGGAAAGAGGAAAAATAAGAAAATAAGAAAAAATAAAATTTAAAAAATTTAACTCTGAAAGACTAAAGGATCATGGGGAAAAAAAGCCATGAATTCTTTGTGTTGCTTTTTCCTAACTCTGGAGTTCGACAGTTCTCATCGATCGATGAAGTTGGTCTTGGCTGGATGTTCTTGCTGATCTTCTGGGGGAGGGGCCTGTTGCAGTGATTCTCTCGGGGTGCTTTTGTTCTGTGAATGCTTTCTGTACAGCTTTGGAGGACAGGAATGAAGATGGTGGCCTCCCACTCTCAGACCCATGGGAGCTGAGAGCTTGGGGCCCCACTCCTCAGTGCACCCTCAGAGAAAAGTAGTCAATCCCTCCCGTGTGCCCGGTCTCCAGCCGCACTCGGAGGTCAGCCGGCCTGTGACCTCGCGTTTCTATCTCTGGCACATGGCCCTGTTTGGAGTCTCCAAACCCAGCAGATTCCTGTAGCGCGCTGCCGCGCTGCATCTCCCGAAGGGAGAAGGAAGGGGTCTCTTCAGATCTGCCCCTTGTGGGGTCCCTGCTCAAAGAGCAGCGGCCGGACTGTGCCTTGGATCACGGTTTAAGGTAATCCCAAGCTGATAGCCTATTGCTTGGCTCCGTCTCTGGAGTCGGCTTCCCTGCTGTGATACCTGGGAGCTCTGCCACCCTCAGACACCCCCAGTCTTTCTGCGACCCCACAGGTCCTGAAACCACACTGTCCCCGTGAGGGCTAAACCCCACCCCCTCCCCAGCTTAGCCTCTGGAGCGATATCCTTCAGTGGAGCAGACTTCTAAAAGTTCTGATTTTGTGCTCCATTGCTCTGCGGCTTGCCGGGAGCCGGCCCCTTTCCCTGTGGTCTATTTTCCCGTTGCTTCGGATTCACTTTTCAACACGTCCTACCTTCCCGAGAGTGGTCGATTTTCTGTTCCTAGAATTGCTGTTCTTCTCTTCTATCTCCTATTGAGTTTGTAGGTGTTCAGAGTGATTTGATAACAATCTAGCTGAACTTCTGGGATCTGATGCTATCTCAGCCTCCTACTCCTCCCCCATCTTGCTCAGTAATCCTATATTCAAACCAGCTTATATCGATGAACACAACTATTTTTTTAACAACATGCTAGTGAGCACTTAGCTTATTAGATGATTTTATATTCTATTGGCCAAGAATCCACATCTTTGCCATATGTGGTTATGAAAGTACAGGCTTTGAAAAGTAACACTTCTATTAAAGGAAGTATCCTTTTGCAACTATTATAGGTTTCCCAGTTTGGACAGAGTGGCTGGAAAGCATTTTTCGTGAAGGCCTGGACTAAGGTGTTACATTTAATAGTTCGGATTAAGGTTGTTTAAAACCTTCCTCTTAGGAACGAAGAGGGTGGCAGAGTAAGAATAAGATGAAATAAGGTAAATGGAAATAAAGCCCAGTTTAAAATACTTGACCACTTCCTTCTAAAAGAACTTCCATGTGCTTGTTCATGGATCAGTTGAATGAAAAGTAAACTTGAAAACAGCAGAAATCTCTAAAAATATTTTAGTCTGTGGGCTTTTCTAAGGTAAGCCTTGAAAAATTGAACCAGTCAATTGGTTGTAATTTTTCAGAGTTGTAGAAATTCTGAGTGAATAATTTGAAGACTTAGAAATTAAAGTCAACATTTTAGCAGATATCTTGGAGTTCGTCAGATAGGCGTAAGCATGTATAATGGTTTACAATTTAATACTACTCTTTTCTTTTTCCTTGAATGTTTAGTTAATTCCATGTACCATGAAGCTTCCAGAAAGACAGCCTGAGTTTTTCTTTTACTATTCTTTGCTGGGAAATGATGTTACAAATGAACCCTTCAATGATTTAATCAACCCAAACTTTGAGCCAGAGAGAGCATCTGTTCGAATACGTAGCAGCACAGAAATTCTTCGTGTTTACCTGGCTCTTCAGTCTAAACTACAGGTAAGTATTGCAGAAAATTGCTTTAATTTTAGTTTCGTTTTAGTATTTGTTTGTTTATTTTGACAGAGAGAGACAGCGAGAGAGGGAACACAAGCAGGGGGAGTGGGAGAGGGAGAAGCAGGCTTCCCACTGAGCAGGGAGCCCGATGTGGGGTTTGATCCCAGGACCCTGGGATCATGACCTGAGCTGAAGGCGGATGTTTAATGACTGAGCCATCCAGGCGCCCCTATTCTATTTGAATTTTTTTTTTTTTTTTTTTTACTAGAGATGATTTTTTTTAAGCTTCAGAGAGGTACCTGAACTCTTATTTCAGTAGCAAAGATGATCTTTATGCCACATCTTTTAATTTTTTAGGAATTATCCTGACTTGTAAAGGCCTAGCATAACTGTTACTTCAGAATTTTAGGAGATTGACTTCTTTACCTAGTTACCATGAAAAGAGGTATATCACTTGTCAGGTTTTATAATAAAAAAAATGGGCCTGGAGTCTGAAGCTGTGGGCTCAGGGAAAATTTTGTCATTAATTAGTGGGCATAGTAGCTATATACACACAGATCACATGCTAGATTTCAGAATTTATACACCTTATTGCTATTAAAAGCAAAGAAATAACACAACTTCCTAAAGCCTGCCCTTGAACTTAGTACTTTTTTTTTTATTAACACATAATGTATTATTTGCCCCAGGGTACATGTCTGTGAATCTCAGGCTTACACATTTCACAGCACTTAGCATAACACATACCCTCCCCAATGTCCATAACCCAGCCACCCTATCCCTACTCCCCCACCCCCAGCCACCCTCAGTTTGTTGAACTTAGTATTTTTGTAATTTTTTATTGGCCTCTCCTTGAAAGTAAACCGTACCTAGTGAAAATGACATTTTTTAAAATTATGTTTGCTTTTAATCAGACTGAAATGGGATAGTGTAATAAAGGATTAGGTTCTCATTTGCATAACGTCATCAGTCATGAGATTTTGCTTGCCAATTTAGGTGGGAAGGGGCATTAAGAAATAATAGTAGAGCTAGGGTGTGCCTGGGTGGCTCAGTTGGTTGAGCATATGCCTCTTGATTTCAGCATAGGGAGTGATCTCGGGGTCGTGGACCGAGCCCTGTGTCGGACTCCATGCTCATCAGGAAGTCTGCTTGGGGTTCTCTCTCTCCTCCTTCTCCTCCTCCCCTACCCGTGCTCGCTCTCTCTCTCAAATGATTTTTTTTTTTTAAAGATTATTTACTTATTTGACAGAGATCACAAGTAGGCAGAGAGAGAGGGGAAAGCAGGCTCCCTGCTAAGCACAGAGCCCGATGCGGGGCTCGATCCCAGGACCCTGAGATCATGACCTGAGCCGAAGGCAGAGGCTTAACCCACTGAGCCACCCAGGTGCCCCTAAAATAAATTTTTAAAAAAAGAAATTATAGTAGAATTAAATTTTCAAGGTAGCTCTGCTAAACCCAAGAGACTAAATAGTGAAATACTATATAAAATGATGAACTGCTTTTTTCCTACATTTCATCTTTTCACATAGTTTTTAAGCTTTCTAAACCTCTTGAATTTTTTTGTATATCTCACATACTGATCTTTACTGAAGATTTCTCTTGGTTTAATTCTTATGGACATTTAAGTCCTAAAAATCCTCTCGAGCCTACCACCAACAGGATACCTAATAGCATTAAAACTAAGTGACAGGTCATTGCCAACTTTAGAAGTAAAATAGTTTCATGTTGTGATTGCTTACTGTGCATGTGAATGCCATGTTTGCCATATAGTAAGGTAAAATACTATAGTAGGGTAAAAAAAAAAAAAAACTAAAAAAAGCCTAGCAGATACCGCAACAGCCATTTTTTTCCCGTTTTTTTTTTTTTTTTTCCTTAAAGATTTCATTTACTTGACGGAGAGAGAGAGCACAGGCAGAGGGAGGGGAAGCCCTACCTGGGGCTTGATCCCTGGCTCCTGGGATCATGGCCTGTGCTGAGGGCAGCCGCTTAACTGTGGCTGAGCCACCCAGGTGCCCCTTCGTTTTTTTGTAGTTTCAAAAGGGAGTGATGTGGAAGTTTGGATTAGCTATCCGTGATAGAGTTCAGTCCGCCCAGCAGGTACTCTATTTGACCTTGTACTGGTAAACATGGTTTCATATATAGAATCTGAAAAGCAAGAAAAGAGAAACACTAAAGATCTTTTATGGGTGAAGAAAACAAAACTGTTTCAGGTTCTTTAGGTGCCAAATAGGGCCGGATCCACTAACGTATTTATTTACTTTTTTAGAACTGTGTTTAAATTAACGTTGAAATGGAAATAGAAAAAAATGCTTGAAGTATTAGTTTTCTGTTTACATGCATGTATTCATGATACAATTTGTGAAACAGCATTGTAAAATATTAAAGTAATCATAGCTCCTGAAAGAGAGAAGGGCGATAATTTAGGAGTATACAGTATTGAGAGAAAAAATGGAAGAGAATGACTTTATTATTGAGTTCTTTGTAAATTTTGTGTCTTAGCAACAATTTTAACCATCAAGTATAAGAATCTATTACTCAAACACTCTGCGCTGAGCGTGAATGCAGATCCCGATGCGGGGCTTGATCCCATGACCCTGAGATCATGATCTGAATCAAAACCAAGAGTCGGATGCTCACTGACCGAACCACCCAGGCGACCCTAACTTTCTGTTAAGTTTCTGTGTTTAGGAGACAGGAGAGAATATTCAGCCTGTTTTGATTTTCTCTTTCACGTTAGATCCATCTTTGCTGTGGAGACCAGTCACTTGGAAGTACAGAAGTACCCTTAACTGGACTCCTGAGAAAGGGGAGTACAGAAATCAACCAGCGCCCGGTCACAGTCGAGGGTGCTTTTATTCTTGACCCTCCAAACCGAGCCAAACAAAAGCTTGCGCCTATTCCTGTGGAGCTAGCCCCGACTGTCGGCGTGTCTGTGGCTCTGCAGAGAGAAGGCATAGACGCCCAGGCAAGTGGTGACCCTCCAGCCCCTCCTCCAGCTTCTATGGAGTCACTCTTGACTGCTCCTAAAAGTTGAACTTCCAAAGAGTTACCTTGTGTAGGAAAGTATTTATTATTATTAATTAGTGGCCTACGTTATAGGATACTTCCTTCCTGAAAAGTACCGTGGCTTCCCAGCTATACTTCATGAAGTATTTATATAGAGCCTTTGCATACGGTCTTTTTTTTTTTTTTTTTTTTAAAGATTTTATTTGAGAAAGAGGGAGAGACAGAGCACGGGGAGAGGCAGAGGGAGAGCAAAATACAGACTCCCCACTGAACAGGGAGCCTGACGCGGGGCTCGGTCCCAGGACCCCAGATCGTGACCTGAGCCAAAGGCAGACGCTTAACCGACTGAGCCACCTAGGTGCCCCCCCCTTTTTTTTAAGATTTATTTTTAGAGAGGAGAGTGCAGAAGGAGAGAATCTCAAGCAGAGGTGCCCCCGTATAGTCTTCTCATGTAGTAGGAACCATTCCCCCACCCCCATCTCATTATCAGTCACTGCCAGAAAAGGGACTCCTGTGAAAGAGAATGTTGGTAGACTTAGTTTCGGGGAGTCTGTGTGAATGGTAATTGTTTCGGTTGACTCTGCTGGAGCTAAGACAAAGTTCTTGGTTCATTGGTGCTTTATCGTCCTCATATCATTGCCTTTAGGCAACAGAAATAGATATTTGTTTGGATGTATATACATTTTTTGATTGTATATAATCAACTTTATTATATTCTGTTGAACTGATCTTTAGGTAGGTTATGAATTAAAGGTAGAAAAACTGAAGTGAGAGTTTAAGTATGTGCATATACACATATAAATGAATGTGTGTGTGTATATATATGTATGTGTGTGTGTATATATGTGTGTGTGTATATATATATTTTTAGAAGAAAGTTGTACAAAGGAGAGGAAGAAAATCAATTTAGATATGTTTTTGTTTTAGTAACAGGCCTCCATTGTGTTTATTGCCTTGGTAATAACCATTCCCAGGGACACCTGGCCTGGCTTGTTATTTCAAATGTCCCTTCTTACCAGTTAGCATGCATTTTGGTACTCAGCTCTGGATATCATATTTCCTTCCTGTTCATCTTCCTTTTTCTGGTCCTAGATGCTATAAGAAAATTTGCAAATTGTGAAGAAAAATAGACTAGGAATATCCAAACTGGGAAAGGAAGCTTTTATTTTTAAACAACGTCACGTTTTTTGCTTAATTATGAAGGAAAGTGCTTTGCAAATTATACTTTATTTAAAAATTGTTTTTAGTCTTTAATTGAATTAAAGACCCAGAATGAACATGAGCTACAGCATTCAAAGAAGCGAGTTTTAACTCCTATAAAAGAGAAGACACTCAGTGGGCCAAAGTCACCAAGCGTGTCCCCTGTTCCACCTCAAAACCCATCACCTCCCACAAAAGATGATGTAACAGGAAGTGAAGTGGAAAGCTTGCAGTATGATAAGGACACAAAACCAAATCCAAAGGGTAAGATGTTCTTTTTACAGATATTTTAGGTGTACATTTTGTAGCCATCTAATTAATGATTAGGAGAGTTTTCACGGTTCATAAGTAAATGGTGAGGTTTTTTTTAAAGAGCCAATAACGCATGGTGATGTAAACAAAAAAAAAACAGTTTAAATTGAATTAAATTTAAATTGAGTTTATAACTTCATCATAGAATTTACTGAAAGGTAGACTTTTTCAGTTACTTTTATTTTAGAAGCAGTAGCTAATTCAGAAGAAATTACAGAAAACAGTTCTTTCGAACATATTTTTAACTAGTAAACACTTAAATATTGTGAATTCATTCAAATTTTAGGGAAAAGAGCTACTGTATATTGTAATAATCATTATATCATTTTTGATCCTACAGTTAAGGGAGAGACTCAAATCGTTTTATCTGGTTTTACAAACTTTTTCCATCTGCTGCATGAGGGTCTGCAGTTAGATTTCCTAGTGTAAGTAAGTAGCGTAGTGGTGGGTTAGCAGTCAAAAGTTAGGGTGCAAGTGCCCACTCGGTCACTGAATAGCTGTAGGACTTGGACTACTTGCTAACCATCTTTGGTCTGTAACAGGATTGGACTAGATGGCTCTTCTAGTTAGACTACGTCCTATGTGCCTAAAATAGCCAAAACTACTTCTTAAAAAGTGATGTTATTATTATCTGCCCTAAGTCTCAAGTACAGCCCTTCAAATACTAAGTTAAGTGTAGCTGCCTCTTGGAAGGAAGTTGGCGCCTGCCAGGCTGAAGGCACACATCCCAGCGACTGTAGCATATGCTTTTATGTTTTGCAAGTGGTGTGAAGAGTAAGCTCTTTTTTACACGGCTCTAAGACGGGAATGAAAGCCTCCGACACTTTGGGGAAGTCACTTTAAGAAGTTGATGGCTCAGTTCATATGTTCATGAAAGCAAGTGATCAAATTTCTTGCTTGAAGGTAAATGAGGTATTTTTTTTTTAAAGCGCCATACTGAATGTAAAGGAGATATCTGTAAGTGATGCAAATAACTTAAGAGAAACTGTTACCAAGTGGAATTTTTTCTCTGGCATTTTTATGTTCATTCTAGCCGGCGGTCCTTCTGTACCTGCTTCTGTGGCCCAGCCAGTGCCCGCATCCCATGCTTCAGAAACAGCCTCAGGACAGAAGATTGCTGTGCCGGCAACATCACATCATTTTTGCTTTTCAATAGACTTAAGGAGTGTCCACGATTTGGAAGTTGGTTTTCCAATCAACTGTATGTTAAGGTGTGATCTGGTTTTGTTCCCAAGTATTATTTTCTGAAAAGCAATGCCTTTCCTCTCTTTGGGAATTGCAGCGGAGAACTGTCACTGAAGATGTTCAAACGGTTGTTAAACCCCTGAACTGAAAAGGAGGCTGGGCTCTGTCCTAATGACTTTGAACTTAAACCAGGGTGGCATTGGTGGTAGGAGAGCTAATACTAATTGTAGGTATTGATGACAGTTTATTCATGCTCCTTTGTAAAAAAAAAAAAAAAAAAACCAAAGTGACTCGAACTTAAAAGGTGTTATTTCTAGAAAAGGTATCATAGATCAAAATAAGGGAAGTGTAGTATCTGACTTTTCTATAAAACTTCATTATAATGGGAGGTTGTATTCTAGTACATACATTTGGTAACTGAGACTGTAAGTAACAACCATACTTAATGAACTGCAAGTGGAATGTGTTCACCCTGTTCCGTATAAAAAATTGAAATACATATATATTTCAGTCAGTTAAATGGCCTTACTCACTAGCTTGGTTTTAACAGTAATACATTTTCATCAACTTCTTGGCTGAAATGTATATTAAATGTAATACAATAATGTGTTTGAGTTTGGAGTAGTTTGTCCTTATACATTTCTTTGGAGCAAGCATTAGCATTTCTAAGAAAATTGTTGCTCCTTATGTTTTTAAAATGCGAAAATCTTTCCTGTCATTTGGGATTGCCATCGGCAGGAGCGTCAGCCACTGCACAGTGCTCCCTGCTGGTGTTTGAGGCGTACCTGCTTTTCCGATGCATAAATTAACTCCTACTGGTATCTCATTTTTTAATTGTTAAATTCTTATCAGGCTATTTCCAAAATCCTCTGGCATTTGGTGTGAATAACGGACAGAATCAAAGGGACCCAACACTGAGTCTGATTGTGAATTCCCAGAACAGGTGTCTCTCCGTCACAGCTTAAGTTTTGCTTTTTGTCTCTTGTTAGAGGCTGAGAATCATTATGAAAATGTTAGTTGAAAATGGAGAGCCAAAAAAAAAAAAAAAAGCTTTTCTCTCACAAACAAAGCTTTGCTCAGAGGGTTTTTAGAAATAGAATCATTATGGACTTTCCACTTTACCTTTTTGTCTTTCTCCCTCTAGTTTTTTAACTGAAATCTCTTTACCGCTGCTGGTAGAGACTGTGATCTCAGTTACTTAGAGATGCTGTTAGCCAGAGCATAGAAGTGCTGGGATGATATGAAATTAGAAGCTGTGAGGGGGAAGCCTTCTACCAGCCCACTTAGTAGGCACTCGTAGTTTTTGTGGTTCAGTCCTATCCTGTGGGCTATTGGTTGAATCATGAATACCAGTGTGCCTGGTATTAGGGCCATGTAAACAAAGTGTTCAGCCTCGTGAAGAAGACAGATTGAGAAAGAAGTCAACACGTGAGGGAGGCCAGAAGTCCAGTTGGCAAAGAAAAGAGGGAGAGTATCGTAAACCGATAGTTAAGATTTGCTTATACACTCTACATAAAATTCACTTGATGATAAGGGCCATTGGTTCTGTCCTCTAAGTCATTTTATGGCATTTTTAAGAACACTGTTTACCTTTGAGTTCGATAAACCTTAAGGTGTCATGCTCTCATGAATGATTGTGAAACTGTAGTTGGTGACTGCATAATGGGATTTGTGAGATGACCTGATTTCAGTGGCTGTGTAATTATCCAGGAATTGAGTGAATGCACAGGATTCATAGTCGTAGGAAAAGAAGTTTTCACTACTAGGCTTTACGCCCCAGTTTTCCTAATGGATAACGATACAAGATGAAACTTAAGTGAGCATTACGTTGTCTCTATTTGGCTTTAAATACAAATAAGTTCTGCAGTAGTCAGGCAGCCTCCCATTTAATCTGGTGTGGTTTCTGTGATGACAGGAAGAAAGACCAGTTACTCATTGACTCATCTGCTTTCATCCTTGATTCTCAAAGACAGAATGCCGTGGGTGCACCCTTCTGGTGCTGACTTGTTTTCTTTAGCCCATAAAATTCAAGACGTTAGGGAACAAAGAAAATAAGTTTTGAGATTAAAGTCATCAGCTGTTTCTTGAATGTATACTATGTGCCCCAAACTGCTTATCTGTTCCTGGGAGGGCACAGATAAAAAAGATGGGACCCCGTGCCCTCGAGGAAGTCCTAAACAAATAGCAGCTTGGTCATTGTTTAGTGGCCTCACTGTCATTCCTAAATCTTAGTCTTACTTAGACTGTATCACAATGATGATCTCTTCCTTATTTGCCATCACTGTATTCAAAATACCAGAATTCTTCCTCCCCAGAAGGTCATTCTAGGATCGTGTGTAAAGCAGCTTGGGGAACTAGTGCTGTACACGTAATGCTTTTCTCTAGAATTGCTACAATTTTTACAGCGACACTGACAGCATTTACAGTATTTTAACGTTGGTGTTAGGACTAAAACCATCATGTATCTGTACCATTTACCAATTTTAAAAATTGTATTTGTTCCTTATGTTCCTAGTATATTTTTAAAAAACAGACTGTACGTTTTATCTGTCAAATGTACCATAGGATTTTGTTTTTCTTCCATTCTAGGTACTCCTATCCGTTCTTTGGTAGTGCAGCTCCTATTATGACTAATCCTCCCGTAGAAGTTCGCAAAAACATGGAGGTTTTTCTTCCACAGTCTTACTGTGCTTTTGATTTTGCCACTCTGCCTCATCAGCTGCAAGATACCTTCTTAAGGTAAGACACATACGGTGTGTGTGCTCTGAAGTCACTCTTGAAAATTGGTATCCTGTTGACAAGAGGAATTCCCAGAGTTTCAGACTCACAGCAGTCAGTGCGTTGGAAAACCTAGAAACAAATGTGCTAAGGTCTGTGACGTGTGTCCTTCCGCTATCAACTTTTATATAGTTATGGAGCCTCTTGGTCAATTTTCCTATCTTATTTGTCTTGATTTGGATGCAAGACCTGTGTTAATACAATCTAAGAGTAAAGAAGAAACTGTGAAAAGTAGTCTTGTTTTGTCATAATATGTGAAGATAAATGGGAGCAAGCTATTTAGTTTTTATTCTTGCTTCACCAGTTGACTGTAGCGTATTACTTGCCTTTTCTGATTTGTCATCGGCATAAAATGGAGGTGTTAATCCAGCTGTCTGAATTGGATTTGTGAAGAAAAATGAGATCTGAAACGTCTTTTAAATTTCTCAGGGTATCGCAATTCAAATTTCTATATTAATTTAAAGGGAAGAAGGAAGAATAAAAAAGAATAGTATCTGAAGAGTTTTCTTTATTGCAAAGAGGTGTCGAAAATGTAATAGTATTTTCTGTTTGTTACCTGTAGAATTGAGCCTTTCTGATCCAGGTAACAAACTGTCTTTAAATACATTTAGGAAATTCAAAGATGTTAGTGCCTTAGTTCAGAACTGATAGATATGAACACTGGTTTCTCTCTTCCTCAGGATTCCATTGCTGGTTGAATTATGGCACAAGGATAAAATGAGTAAAGATTTACTTCTGGGAATCGCCAGAATCCAGCTTTCTAACGTCTTGTCCTCAGAAAAAACTCGCTTTTTAGGTGCCAGTGGTGAACAGTGTTGGCGTCAGACTTACAGTGAAAGTGTGCCTTTCATAGCCGCACAGGGGTAATGCACTTCCCAGACCTGGTCCTCGCTTGCCTTTTCTTTTTTTTTTTTCTTGCTTGCCTTTTCTTCTCACTAGCTGGCTACAGCCTTGTCCTTCCCTGTCATTTTTGTTCTCCTCTTTCTTCTTTGAGTGATGGGGGCTATATTCTCATTTGCTCTTAAGCTCTCTGTAGCTTTCAGGTGCCACCATACCCTGTGACACTGTTAACACTCAGGCTCTTAAGTATTTCCCGCCCCTTCTTACGCCTGACGATTGTAAATTCTGGCCTTTTTTTTTTTTTTTTTTTGGTAAGTCAAGGTCAAATTTATAATGTATTGTTACATTGTTTTGTATTGGGAGTGACTGTTCTACTTGACAAATATTTTAACTTTTGCTTCAGTTCTAACTTCTGAGAATGTTACAAATGTTTGGCACTGTAAAAAGAATATCATTTTTCTGCCCTGGGCTTTATTGCCACAGTGAAAAACTGCAGTTCACATGTATTACACAAAAGACATCTTTTGAGTGATCTTTCTAAGTTTAGCAACAGAAGTTGAAATAAACTTGAACATTATGCATCACATGCCTTGATTTTTGAAGCATAATTAGAATGTAGAAAGGAATCAGGCTCAGTGAAAAGTAAAAGTAGTCTAAAAGTCTAAAAGTAGTGTTGAAATCCCTTCCCTTACTCTTCGCCACCTCTAGACACTTGAAGAGAGTGAAGAGTTGAGTAAAACTGTGACTCACTTGGAGGATCTGGGAACATACATTTTACCGTGTCAGATATTCTGCCGAACTGAAAATTCTCTTAAAGATGCCATTCTTGGGGCGCCTCGGTGGCTCAGTCAGTTAAACATCTGCCTTTGGCTCTGTCATGATCCTGGGGTCCTGGGGTGGAGCCCCGCATGGACTCCCTGCTCAGCGGGGAGTCTGCTTCTCCCTCTCACACTCCCCCTGCTTGTGTTCCTTCTCCCGCTCTGTCAAATAAACAAAATCTAAAAAAAAAGAAAAAAACCAAAAAGCATACCATTGTTTGGTCACATAAGTAGAACATCATGAAAATCATCAGATCATTACTAGTTATTTTAATTCTATGGGTTATGAACATTAGCTTTTATTGCCCTGCACTGTAGACAGAAAAGTTTTAGGAGACTTAGGTAAGATAGTGTTTCATTTTGCTTTATTCGTGTCTTTAAAGGCTGTGAGATTAGAAGAAAATGTAAAAATGGTTAATAAGGTTTTGCTTGTGTGAGTTCCATTCACTCAAGTTGTTTGACCAAGGAATTATGGAATAGATACGATTTAGACAAAGCTACGTTTCTAGTAGCCAAGATTGTATTTTTCTCTAACAGTTTTGTAAACGCTCTTTGTACGTCTCTGATAGAGAAATCCTCGTTATAATAAAAATTATATATCATTAACCAGTTTTCAGGAGTTATCTTGAAGCAACACTCAAACCCAGTAAAAGATTTATGTACAAGTGCTTTGTCCAAGGAAAAAAGTAGAATAAGAATTCAGAATAATCTATATATAATCAAGATGAGGAGAATTGTTTGTTTCTTAATTTTACTATATAAATTCAGTAGGATGTTTTACAGGCATTAAGACATACATTTGAGTTAATGTTGATGACATCAGAAAAATGTTCCAGGTGGAAATGGAGAGAAAGGGACAGAATGGTTTGATCATGAGTGCGTGTCCCTCTGCACGTACAGAAAACAGAGGAGAGGAAGGAAATGAAAGCTCAGCAGTGATTACCTATAGGCATTAGGATTTTACGTTTTTCCACATCTACAGTGTTAGAGGTCATTTTTTAGTAAATGTGGGTAGGTACTAATTAGAGTGTTTATGCTCAAGTAAGATCCTGTATGTGGAAGGTCTTGATTGAAGCATTGAAGCCTATAGAACTTAGTGGAGTTGGAGTAGCTAGAGTGTCAGGTATAAGAAATGTGACCGAGTCACTGCCATAGCATTGGGGAAATAAAAGGAAAAATAATAGGAAAGGGTTTTCATGAATTTTAAGATATTTCTGATTCCATCTGTAGGTCCAACAACAGGATAATGGATCTTTCTTACACAGTAACTCTCGAAGATTATGGACTCGTAAAAATGCGTGAGATCCTTGTCTCTGATTCATCTCAGGTCAGTGTCCCTGAAAGTGAAACCTAACTCCTCACAGTGGATCTCCCGTGCTTCGGGTGTGAGCGTGTGAGTTTCAATTCGTTTTCGTTCCCATCTCAGGGTTTATCCGCTGTGCAACAGAAGCCACCTTCTGTTCCTCCAGCACCGTGTCCTTCAGAAGTCCAGACAGAGCCTCGAGAAACCTTAGAATACAAAGCAGCACTGGAGCTGGAAATGTGGAAAGAGATGCAAGAAGACATTTTTGAAAATCAGGTTACTTTACTGACTACATTGCTTTCTTCTCCGTAAGGCTTTTCTGTCTCTGTTCCATGGGTACCCCATCCAGTCCCTCTAAATATCCAGAATGCTCTACTCTTACAGAAAAACAGAATAAAAACTCCATAAATGACAGCTGGGCAGAAGACACACAGAAGAATTCCCCTAAACTTTCTCCATGACTCTGGGGCAGAATTCGGACCGAAGGTTACACGGCAGAGATTGGAAACTTGAATGTTTCTTTTGGTTTCAGGCCCTCATGTAGCATCCCCTCCTGGAGCCTGGAGTCATCTGTCTGGAAACCAGACAGTTAGAGAACAGGTCTTACGTGTTAGCTTTATTCTCATAGGGGCATTCCTTGCCTCAGGCCTTCCCTTTGCTGGGTTTAGGAATAAAAGGGAATCCTGAGAGAAACATAGCAGTGAACAGTATTAATTCTGTACCACAAAACAACTGATGAGTGTGTTGGAAATACTGATGTGTTTGCCGTGACCATTTGTCTTCCTCTTGCAGCTAAAGCAGAAGGAATTAGCTCATATGCAGGCTCTTGCAGAGGAATGGAAGAAAAGAGACCGAGAGAGAGAATCGCTGGTAAAGAAAAAGGTAATAACATCTAGAGACATCAAAGGTGGAAAGGGAAACTATTAATGACAGTATCTTGTACATGCGATAAAGAAAATCTGTGGAATATCGAAGTATAGTGGTTATACGTTGGCTTGGATAAAGTGGATGAATGGGTCAGGAGTAGGAGGAAGGCTTTTCTCTTAAGGTGTTTGGTGCTTTTCGATGTTGAACCCTGCAAATGTATTATTCTTTCAAAAAATGAATAGGAAAAAAGCCTACTTCCCTATGAAAAAAGAAAATAAGACATTTAAGTATATATAAATGTTATAATTTGTTAATAAAAAAGCATCAAAAACTTAGAAGCCCTTTTTAAGAATTTAATTCTGGGAAAAATGACATCTTTAAAAAGAAAATGAGACCATCTGATCTTACTCCAGAAAGCAGAAGTTCAATAGTTACTATTTACACTCAAGTTTTTGTGTAAAACAAAAACGCTGAAAATTAGAGTTGTTTCAAATACTGAAATTTAACTTTTGTATTAGTGGTTAATGGTGTATCTATAAATGGGAGAAGACAACCAATGGCGGGATGGTTTGCTACACTTGACCAAGAGACAGGAGCAGGGTGCGGACTAGAATGTTCTTGGAAGTTACTTTATTTTCTTCTCTGACTTCAACCATTTACATTTAATGGGTAATTATCGACATGCTTGGGGTTTATTCTTGTTTTTATTTTATTATTTTTGTATATGCTTGGGTTTAAACCTACCTTTTTGCTCTTGGTTTTCCATTTGTTGCATCTTAGTTTGTGTGTGTGTGTGTGTGTGTGCTGCTTTTTCTTTGGATTAATTGACCTTTTTTATGATCCCATTTTATTTTTACTGTTACCTTATTAGCTGTATCTCTGTTTTCCTGCCCCCCCCCTTTTTTGGTGGTTGCTTTAAGGTTTAAAATGTGCAGCTTTAATTTATCACAATATGCTTCCAAGTGCTGTTAGACCACCACATGTGTAATATAAGAGGTTTACAACAGTACATGTCCCACGTATGTCCTCTGTGTTGTTACCATCATAGATTTGGCTTTTATATGTATTACTCTAAAATATATTTTGCTTAAAAGAGGTTTTTAAAGAAGTAAAACTCTGACGCAGTAGTCCTTTTTTATTACCCAAATATGTAACATTTCTTGGAGTATGGTTCTGATGGCAATAAATGCTGTCAGCTTTTGTGTGAGGGTTTCTCTCCATTTTGAAATAAATACATTTTCAGTGGGTATAGCATTCTCAGTTCACAATTTTTTGTCTCAATCTTAAAAGTTGTTTCATTTGCATTTTGGAACCTCCCTGGTGGTCTAGTGGTTAGGATTCGTCGATCTCATTTCCATTTTGGATTGTGTTGTTTCTGATGGAAACTCTGCTGGCCTTTTTACCGTGGCTCTCTATCTGTGACGCCTCTTTTTTTTTCTCTGAACTGCTTTTAAGGTTTTTTTCTTTACCACTAGTTTTCAGCATTATGATTTTGATGGGCCTTGTGGTTCTGCGTGTGTGTGTGTGTGTA
>CM052895.1:11990520-12023828 GCA_028534135.1 Potos flavus | reverse complement strand
AGTAGCATTTATAGTTCTCAAGAATCCTTCATGAATTGAATCTGAGTGAGCCATAAAATATTTAAAGTTTTTGAATTTTTCATTTAGCTTTTAAGGCAAAACGAGTTTACTGTTGAACCATTTTTTAAATGCTATTGAAGAGTTTTCCAGGGTCAGGGTTTGCAAAAGTCAAATCTTGAAACGTTTTTTAGTTAATAATTTTGACAAATCCAACTTGTGCCCTAACAACTTTCTATTGCAACAAAGAAAAGGAAAAGAAAAAGAAGAATCAGTTTTTGTGTAAGGAGTTGAAAAAAGAAAAGTCATTTTTGGTTGGTTGTCATTTTGCTTTTATCTTTTCAATTGCTTCCAATATATACAATTTCTCCTACCATTTCAGGTTGAATTGACAAGCTTCTGACTAATTAGTAAGAACTGTGCTCAGAAAATGGAATATGATATTTGTCTAGTAAGTGGCTGAGCTGTTTATTTGAATTAGTCATGTCAAAAAATAGATTGGATGTTGCCCTTGGATCTCAACCAAAATATATTGGAGAG
This sequence comes from Potos flavus, assembly GCA_028534135.1. Classification (NCBI taxonomy): domain Eukaryota; kingdom Metazoa; phylum Chordata; class Mammalia; order Carnivora; family Procyonidae; genus Potos; species Potos flavus. Next base: position 12,023,291 of record CM052895.1, on the reverse strand, counting down.
TAACAAGTCATCCAGTGGCTCTGCCTTGCAAGAATATGGTCAACTAGGATGAGATTTGTTTTCTCAAAGTTGATAAGTTACTGTAAAATTGAATCCATGGGGAAGAAAAAGGCAATTTTTTCCTCAATAGGATGAAACCTTTTTAAGCTAAATTCTCTTGAGAATCTCACTGTACTGTTTTTAGGTCTAAAATGTATGAGCCTTTTCTCTTGATTTATTTTCCCTTATTTACCGGTTTTCCTCAAGACAATGTATAACTTTTACAATTCTTAGAAAGTTTACCTGGAGGAGTCTGGGTAATACTGGTGGAACATATTATGCTGTCATTTAAACTTCTTTTTATTTCTGCCGTTCGGCACAAAATAACTAGTTAATAGTAAAATGGAACTCATCTACTTTTATGAGGAACTTCCATCTTGCCTTACCAAAAAGATGCTAACTAGCTAATAGCCCACCAATTCAGGATGTAGTGGTGAAGAAGTATATGTAGTAAATAAAACTGCAGATAGTTCTCAAAGATACTATTTCATAATAAATTTATATTTTAAGCTTATGATAGGCACCTAATGATATATATCCTTGTGGGTGATTGGGTTTATTAATCTGTCAGTTAATGTTTTTCGATCATCTTTTGGGACCATTTTGGAGGCATTATTTTGTTACCCGAGGAGGAGGAGACTGTTTTCGTGGAAATTTTTCTGTTTGATAAAATAATTTATCCTCTGGAGCTAAACATAAACTTTCCCCCCAAATAAATGAAGGCTTAGTTATCCTTGAAACAGATAATATAATGATCTATCCACCGTCCACTGGGGCCTTGGGGCCTTGTGGGGGAAGTGAGATAGACCAAATCTTTTATTTCCAGAATCCAGTGTATTGCGAATGACCTGGTTGTACAGACTGATAAGCTAAACCCAGTGATTGTTAAGTAATGAATGTGTCTTAAACTAATATATGAGTTTGATACTCTGGTCCTGTGTGCCTTCTACATAGCCGAGATCATGTTTCTTCTGTCTTCTACGTGACTTCCCATCAGAGAGCTAAAGATGGCTATCGTGTACCCACAAAGAAGGAAGACCTCAGTTCTACATAAGGGAATAATGTGAGGAAGTGTTTCATGGATAAGATTATGCTTTCACTTTGAGAAAGATGAGTAGATACTACTAGGTGGACTCAAGGGACATTCCAAACAAACAAGTTTGAAATCGGCTTGGCGTTAAAAAAACTTGTATGTAGTTTGATGCGGGAAGAAGGGAGGAGGGGATATGCCTCAAGAAATAAGGTATAGAGAGGTTTATGGAATAGAAATGCTCTTCTGTTCCATTTTGAGGAGGTTAGACTTGATCTTGCAGACTTTTTGAGCCAGGGTTTCCTGAGAGAGTTAAGGCCTAATGCCTGGCAGCATCCACTGTCGAGACTGGATTAACTTGATCCTGTGCTTGTATGTGTTGGTAGAGTTGTGTGCCATTTTAAGAGGAGACAGAGAAAATAATTACTTGACTCATTTTTTACGTTCTGTGGTGCAGCTGGTGACCCAGCTTGAGAAAGGTAGAAATTTGAGAAACTTACTTTCTTAATGAAGACTTTTCATAAGAGGACAAGGAAATGAAATTTTCATTTTCAAACAGTCATTTTTGGTGGAAGTATAGTGGACAGAGAGTGGAGGAGGGTGGAAGCTAAAGTCAGGAAGACCAGGGGGGCAGCACTAGATACAAAAGAAGATGAAGGCTCAAAAGTCAGAGCAGTGATACGGTGGTGGAGGAAAGGGGAATGGGAGTTAAAGGGAGTTAAGGAGGTTTACTATATGAAGCCTTAGGGGATACTCATTGCTACCCTCCACTCCTCCTGCTTTCCGAAGACTCTATCCCCTCCAGAACAATTCTCAACCAACCCTCCCTCATCCTCACCCAGTTTCATCTTGCCCTTTCTAAAACACTTCCTCTGCTTGACCTCTTCGCCTGTTCTACTGAATTCACCCGTCTCCCCTTCCCAACTTTGTGCTGGATCATTTTTTTCCCTTCAGCCTCTGCTGGGTTTATTGGCTTGTCCCAAGACCCAGTCCTTGAATCTCTTTTCTGTTTTTACATTTTACATTTTTACATTTACATTTTTTTTTTTTAATATTTTATTTATTTATTTGACAGAGAGATCACAAGTAGGCAGAGAGGCAGGCAGAGAGAGAGGGGGAAGCAGGCTCCCTGCCGAGCAGAGAGCCTGATGCGGGGCTCGATCCCAGGACCCTGAGATCAAGACCTGAGCCGAAGGCAGAGGCTTTAACCCACTGAGCCACCCAGGCGCCCCTACATTTACATTTTACATTTTACATCTCTTCAGGTGTTGTCATCCACTTTCTGTCAAAAAAAAGTTAAATACAAGTATGCGTGGTAGACATAATATATATGTGTTATACGTAACACGTATCTACTTACATCCCCTGCGTCTTCTCTGGACTCTGCACTTGGCTGTTGACACTGTCCATTGACTGTCTCATAAGCAACTCAAATGTAACCTGTCTAAAAACAAGCTCCATATCTCTCTCCCATATAAATTTGTTCCTGTTGATTCCCCATCTTAATAAATGGCAACAGCTTTTGCTCAGCTCCTCAGGCTACAGGGCACGTTATCCTTGACTCTCTGTTTCCGCATCTAGGTTATTAGCAAATCCTCGTGGCTCCACATTGAATATGTATCCTGGAAACGAACCACTCTGAGCCACCTCCTTCATGACTTTATGTCTCTCATAGATGACTAGTTACTTCTTAACTCAGTATCCCTTCCTCTTTCCTCACCCTGGTAGCTGGTTATATCCGTATCAGCCAAGAGTGAGGCTTTTAAACCAGAAGTCAGACGGTGCACTCCTCTGCTTAAAAACCTGTCAGGCTCCTCATGGCACATAGAATAAAACTCCCACGGTTTCCCGGGTCCTACAGGGCCTTATGTGATCTACCTCCTGCTTGCTCTGTGACCTCATTTCTGTCAGCCTTCTGCTACAGTCTATTCTTAACACCCTGGCCTTCCCCCACCTTAGGATCTCTGGAATGTCCTTTTGTTAGAAGTATTTTTTGGTCTCCGTTCAGGATAATTGTTCCAAAATATGCCTTCTTCCTTTGCTCCTGGCGCTAACTAGACACTCCTGCTTATTTTCATCCTGGCATTTTCTTCGGATTACGTTAAATATCCACTTCCTTGTTCAGAGTTGGTCTTCCCTCAGAATATAAGTACCACAGGACTTTTTTTTACCCACACCTGCTGGTTTTTCCATAGAAATATGCTATTTAAATGATGATTTCCCGATTTTAAACATTTTTGAGTTGGAGATATCTAGGGAGTATTGGCGTATGCAGCAGATCCTTGGGCTTTGAGGTCTGAATCTCTGGAGGGGGTTTTGACTCGGCATTCGGGATTTGGGAGTTCTCCATATACGTGAAGGTAGGTGCTTCAGGTCATCTGCGGAGGTCACGTAGCAGGAAAGGACACCTCCTGAGACAGGGCTCTGGGAATGCACGCATTTGCGTTGCCAGGGGCAGAACATTGGAATTCTGACTCACCATCCTGTTTCTCTGTCTCTGTAAGACTCTATAAGGAGGTAGGGCACACTTGGTTGGTTGGTTTGTTTGTTTTGTTTTGTTTTTTTGATAAACCAAAAGTAGGTGGTAGAGTTAACAGATTTCTTACGTAAATGATCATGATTTGTTGGTATGTCGGGCCTAAATCACTGAAATAAAGTTTAACCAGGACAGATGTCAAATTCTGTAGTCACAGAATAGGTGACAATAGGTGTGTGGGTATAGTTATCCCAGGCTTAAAAACAAAAGCCTCGGGGGAATTTCTCTGACACAGTGAATGGCGTGATTAGGATCCTGAAATAGCACATGCGACTTTAGACCAAGTTAAATGACTTGCTGTTCTTGTCTCTGGCGGGGGACATTCTTTGGCTTCTAAAGTAGTGAGATCACATCTGGGTACCACATTTTTTAATAAGACTTAGTCTACAATCTAGACTCTAGATTAAATCCAAGATACTAGATGGTGTGAAAATCGTAATATGTGAATAATTGCTAAAACTTGTGTTTATCTTGGAGAATGAAAAAGACTAAGCGCATATATGATGGCTATCACCAGATTCAGATACGTGAAGACAGTTTTTTTTTTTTCTTTTAAGGAGTACAAGTTAGGTTCGGGAGTATGAAACTGAGGTCCTATTGACTATGGGAAAAAGATGAGGATGCGGCCTGGGCTGTGGAGACTAATTGGTGAGGATGGAAAAATGATCTGTTAGAAATGAAAGACAGGAAAATGTCAAGTCCTACATGCTGTGTAGGCTGTGCTAGCAGACCTCTTACTCTGAATGGGACTCACAGCAGGACTGCAGGCCCATAGGAGCCTGGGGTACGAGGCTTGCGGCCCAAGCAGAGGGAGTCTGGCTCTGGAAGTAATCATGAGGTCAGTTACTGGAACTGCAGGAAAGAAGCGGATCTGGACCATGAGGAGGACGGACTTGAAACTGACGAGCTGAGCTAGCAACAGGAGTAGTTCTAGGGAAGGAGCGTAAGTGATGAAGGGGGCATCAGAGGAATACCGGCGTAGCGACCAGGGCAGATTTTTAAGGAGCTGGATGTAGACTGAACATGGGATTTTACTGGCGTCTCATTGTCCACTGGGAGAAAGAGCTTCCTCAGGAAACTGAATGTCATGAGAGATAGCCAAGCAGAAGCTAGAGGGGCTTCCTTCCTTCCAGTACTAGAAAGAATTTCTGCTTTGAATTGGTGGATGCAATTCATGATTTTCCTATTCTCACATCGTATGTTTTAGTAAGTTAAAATGTATGTAGCGTTGACTTTGTTGATGTTTTGAATTGGGGGAAAAGGTAATTTTTCTTCAATTGTACTGTAGGTGGCTGAATATACTGTTCTAGAAGGAAAACTTCAAAAAACCCTAATTGACTTAGAGACGCGAGAGCAGCAGCTTGTCCTTGCAGAATCAGAGGTAACTATATTCCTCTATCGTATGTGTTCACTTCCCAGAATCTGCTCTAGGTGCATGCTATTATTTTTCCTTTATGCTCATATGAAATCATATGAAATCCATTTCATGGAAACGGTCTCGTAGGCATGATGGAGAAAAGTGCTATTCAGTAATAGGTCAGGATGGGAGGAATAGATAGCGAAGTATTTATCAGAAATGCTAATTGTTACTCAGTCAGCTTTGGCTGATGTCAGCAATGGTAGAGACTTTTGGTGAAGTTTCCCCGATAGAGAAAATGTAGTACAGACTTGGTGGCCCAGCCTTCTGCCCTTGTTCTCAGTAGGAAAGAAAATACCCCTCTTTGTTGACCATTAAAGTTTACATCCAAAGGATGGATGAAAACTTCTGTTAGTGCTACGCCTAGTTAGCAATTTTGTTAGCTCTTACTAAATTTTACCCTAAATGTTTACTTAAATTACTACAAAAGTCATTTCAAAATAATTAGAATTTCTTCCACATTAAATTTATATGCCTCTTCCCTAGCCACACATGTTTCTCAAAATTTTTCTCAGCGTCTCTAACTTTGTCCTCCTATATTTTCTGGAATTTCTAAAATGATTTGGAAACTGCTATATTTAAGGTCGAACACCTAATACTAAGGCTGAGTCCCCTTCTATGTTACTAGGCCAAATGTTTGTTTCTTGGTGGGCTCCATGTTTTAGTAGGCTACGCCCTGAAATCAACGCCTGAGTTGAGATCGAGAGTCAACTGCTTAACTACCTGAGCCACCCAGGCGGCCCCATTTGTTTTTTAAAGATTTTTTATTTAGTTGAGAAAGAGTGTGTGCAAGTAGGGGAAGGGGTAGAGGAAGAAGAAGAAAGAATCTTAGACGGAGTCAGACACTTAACCGACTGAGAATTTAAGAAATTGGTAAAGAAGAAAAGACACTTGGGCATATTTGCTTAGGTAATTAACAGTGGGTTTTATTGAGATAGGAATCTTAAGTGATTAGGGCCTGTTCAGTTGAATTTATGCAAGTCATAAATGGAGTTTTAGAGATACTTTTCATATTAAATGAGGATGCATTAAAATGTAGCATTTTAGTATGTTTAAACATTAACTCTGATAATGGAAAAGAACATGGAGATAAATTTGTACATATTCCGAACGTTGCATATAAGGATAAGAGACTGCTAAACAGTGTCACGTAGCCAAGAGCAAGCCTTACAGACGCACCTGTTGTCAGGTTCAAAGAGAACGAAAGGAACTGAAATTAGAGCGTGAACGGAACCTGCAAGAACTTCAGGACTCTATCCGGAGGGCCAAAGAGGATTGTGTTCATCAAGTGGAACTCGAGAGGCTGAAGATGAGGCAGCTCGAAGAGGAGAAACTCCGACTGCAGCAGCAGGTAGGAGCGGCGCTTAGTGCTGAGCTGTAGTCGCTGAAAAGTTAGAAAAATACACAGTAAATCCAACTGTTGAACATACTGATTGCACCGAGATTCAGATATACTTTAAGTCAGATCTTGTTTTCCTAAATCAAAGCTAAAGATGACACTGGGATAATAATGTTCCGTCCTTTACCATTATTGACATGGGAAGGAACTGAATTTCACTCCAGTTTTTTTTCCTGATAAATTTCGTCGTGGCCGATTAGATTGTTCATGTGTCCCCGGACCAGGTTCAGTCAGGAGCCAGGCTTGGGGAGCAAATGGTCTGTGCTCCCTCACCTTACACTCCCCTGTCTGCCTCTCCCATCCCCGCTGCGGCCCGGTCACTGCAGCCAGCTGTCAGCCCAGGGGCCGAGAAGCCACCAGCGGCCGCTCCCTTCCACCTGCCCTCGGACTCACACTTCCTCAAGGCTTCCTCGCTGTTGTGCTGGTGTTGGTGTTGTCTTCCCTCACCCTGCACTCCACCGTTCTCCTGGTTTGCCTCTACTTTGCTGACCGCTCCTCGGTAGGCTTCTTTTCCTTTATTCTAGCCACTCAGTGTCGGACATCCTCCAGGCTCAGGCCTTAGTGGGTACTGAACAGTCTGATTTGTGCCCGTGACTTCAGAGACACTGTGCACCTCTAGGACTTTCACATTGATATCCCAGCCCTTTCCTTTGCATTCTAGAAGCATATATCTAATCACCCTTTGGCCTCTGTACTTGGATCTCTTAAGCATTGATAAACCCACTCTCACGCTCCTGTCCGTACATTCCAGTCATGGAGCCCTCTGCTGTCTTCTACCTGTTGAAGCCAGCATGATAATTTTGAAACTTGGGAAGCCTCACCCCCTCCACTAACATCCTCCAGTGTCATCTTACTGCTCTGAGGATAAAGATCAGAGTGAGAAGCTTGCCCTGCAAACCTCTGCATAGCAGGGGACCCAGCCTACATCTCTCACCAGTTCTTCCGTTCCTTCACTTCTGCTGGAGGCTCTCCAGCCACACTGGGTGTCCTTTGGTCCTCAGGCCGACTGTGCTTGCCTCCCCCAGAGCATCTCGGTGTCTGTTACTTCTCTGAGCCTCGTGAACTACACTCATCCTTGGGTTTGCAGCTGAAGCATCACTTCGCCGACCCTTGTTCTCCAAGTCTCGTTCGAGTTTTTATTAGATGTTAGAGCAGTTTGTTTTTATTTTCATTAGTGTGATAATTTGATCAGGGTCAGATTATTAGCTCCATAAAATTCTTTTAGTTTGTATCTGTATGCCTGGAGTCCAGCCAGTCTTCAGAACATAATAGGGGCTTAATATTTGCTGGAAAAAAGCAGGATCATCCTGTTAAAAATTAAGCTTATCTTTCTTGAAAAATTTCAGCATAGATTAGATATGCACGGTGAATGCCTCCAAACTCTGGTAAATTCTGGCATGAAGAATAGTTTCCATAGCTGTTCAGGGCCAGTTAAAGTCCCATTATTTAGGCAATTGTAAAGATAAATGTGATTGTTGCTATAGAGGTCTCATTTAAAATATAAAAGATAGCGTTATATAAGTGGCAGTTGTGAATAGGATTCACAGGTAGTGCTTCTCTTCTTCCACTTTGTAGGAAGATCGAGCCTTGTAGAATAGAGGCTTCTAAGGTGTATTAGAATGACGAGAAGATCTCTTTAGAAAAACCGTTTCTCCCTCGTCCCAGACTGACTTAGTTAGCTTGCATCTTTGTGGGAAGAACCTTTCAGGCACAAACTGGTATTTTGGAAAAATTACCCCAAGCTCTCCCCTAAAACACAGTCTGAGACCTGGGGGAAACCTGGCCAGGAAGCAGGGAGGGAGCTATGCGGCAGCACCCGTATCTGGGAGCTCAAATTGCTCAGCCCTTACCCGGGAACATTTCACAGTGTATATAAAGAAAACATGCTAGGCCCTGATTCAGAATCAAGTTCCATATACTCAGTACACAGTTCTAACAAGACAGGTAGAAAGGACAAAAAAGATACCCTGTCAGTGAGAGGTGATCAAGTATCTGTGTGCCAGTATGGAAAAGCAGGTTGCACAACTCAGTGCATGTTTAGGGACCATTTACCAAAAGAAAAAGAGCCCCTTATGCCTCATAGCTGACTTTTGTACAGCCTGAATGGCGCCATAGTAATTATTTATAATGACTCTGAATGCTGAAAAAATAACAAATATCAAGTCTATTAGCTTTTGCTTAAAAAAGAAATGTGACAAAGGTGCTTGAGAAAGGTTCTGATTCAAGTTTAAAAATGGAAGTTGAGGTATGCAGAGGTAAACTTGAGTCATGTGAAGAATTTTCAGGTAACAGAGTACCTCAGTACATAAAGATGCTAGATAAATCCTAATTAGAACTATTTGTACTCACTGGCATGAAAAGAATTTATTATTGATAATTTAAGTTCCATTTCTGTCACAGATTTTGTCAGTATTTCAAATTCAGTTAAGGCTTACGTCTGAGTGAAGATAAATGGGTTTATCTAATGGGTAGTCATAGTGTGACATGTTTTTGGAAGGCATCTTTTCATGTGATTAAAAAAACCCCAGATCAAATAAAAAACATTTTTATATCATGTTTTGGGGGAGGGGGTTTAGTACTTCTGAAACTGTTCGAAGGGGAGTTACATATAGACTTGAGTCAAGGCAGTCTTGCTTTTTTTAATTGAATGAAGTATTTGCCTGCTCTCCTCAGAGCATTATTCTAGGGGATGAAGACATTGGATGGTACTCAGGCCTCTGCTACTTCCTGGCTCTTCGGCACGGCCCCGTTATTGAGCTGCTGCAACCTTCGCATTTCTTAGCCACAAAAATGAAGGGATCGGGCCAAATCCTCTTGAAATGACTTAAGTTGTAATAATATTTGAATTATGAAGTTCTTATAACTTCAAATAATAAGTAAAATAAAAATACACTAAAAGTTTGTTTTCATCCATAATTGGCTGGTATAATGCACAATATTTTCTTACATGTGCCCTCCTAAGTATGTAGTATTGGTATTTTTATAAAGTGAATTTCATTTGCCATCTAAAATTTACCAAAAATGTTCTGGTGATACTGGTTTTATAACAAATTTCATAGTCTTAAAAAGTTTTTTATGTCGGTAATTTTACTCATTATACTTGAGGGATTTTCTAAATTTTCTATAAACATTTTTCGCATAAGGGAAAAATGACACTGTTGAATTCTGTAGTATTGAACTTAGTGTACTGGTGTTTTTTAATGGCTGTACATTTTTCTTTTTTAAATACAGCTTAATGATGCTGAAAATAAGTATAAGATTTTGGAAAAAGAGTTTCTTCAGTTCAAGGATCAGCAAAGCAACAAACCAGAAATCCGTCTACAGTCTGAAATAAATCTCCTCACCTTAGAAAAGGTACCCATTTCATATTATGGCAATGTAACTAATTCTAATAATTTACAAAGTCAGTAAGTATTACTTCAATATAAAATATACTAACATTCCACTGTAGTGTTCTGGTGTCAACTAGGAACAGAGTTCTAGACTCGCGACATGGGCAGTACTTGAATGTCTTGGCTTTTATCCGTTTTCTCAGGTCTAGTTTGTACTGACCAGAATCGTTGGTTACAAACAGCAGAAGTGACCAACTGCAGGAAGAAAGGAATCCCCAAAACTATCAGGAAGGCTGCAGGACAAGTTTCAGGATAGGAGCAAGAACCAGGGGAAGCACAGCATGGCCTGTCCTGTCACAAAACTCTCTTCTCTTGGTACTTTTGGTGCTGCCATGGCTGTGTCCCTGGATTTCTGTATCCCCCCGTTCTGGTGCCAGTCTTGCTGCTGGGAATGCTCTCTGTGTATTACTGTCCAGCAGGAGCGTTCATTACAAGCCCGCGCTCTCCTCCAGGATGATGTCCGCCGCTAGGGGGGGATGTCCACCTCTTCTGTTTCCTGTGGTTGGAAGCCAGGTCCTCCCTCTGTTTATATGGGGATTCACCACCAACGGGAGGTATGTTCTGGTTCTAGGCATTAAAAAATGTGTAAGGTCCAACAGCCAACCTGAGTTTGACAGTATATGCTGCTCTTGCATTTTATCATCACATGTTCTTTGGGCATTATTAAAAAGGTAACCGTCTACCTAAGACAATGACACAGATTATAGATAAGAAAATAATCTGTGGCAGTCAAGGGCCACTAGGGGGCACCACCAGAAGATTGCAGGATGGAAGTTGGGAAGGTGCCAGGGTAGTCTCTGTGCGTCTCTTACTTTCTCAGGTAATAGCTATACTTTATGGTTTCCTCTCCCACCAGTCAGGCCTTCTCTCAGCTTCCTTGGACTATCCCCACTGTGGCTCTAGCTCACTGGACAACCCCTGTCTGGGTACAAAGAACTGCTACTTCTGCTCCTTCCTTCTTCTGCGGTCCCTCCTACCTGGGAGAGGTGGGACTGGCTGCTGCCGCTCATGGGGCGAGGGGCTCACCCTATCCCCTCTGGCATTTCTGCTTTTCCACTACCTGTCTCACCAGTTGCCTGTATTAAGTTAATCTCTTTGGAAGACCTAGAGAGGCTTCTGGTTTCCTGGCAGGATACTGATGGATAGAACTCATTTGCCATTGTCCAGCAAAGATGTACGCTCTCTGACACTGTGCTAAATGCTATTCTGAATGATTAAAAAACGTTCAGGATAGAGTCAATAAATGAGAAGTCCTACAGAGAGGCAAGCAATCAATCAAAGTCAAAGGAAGATGATGGCTCATACCATCTGACTTTGTCTTACTAAAAGCCATGAATGTGAAGGGGAGACCAAGCCACTTCTGGTGAAATCAGCATATGAAGTGTAACTAAGAAGTGATGCTGGCTATGGAACCTAAAGGACGCATGACCTCTTAAGGGGTGCATGTGTAGGGAAGGATAGTCCAGAAAGAGGTATTCAAGCAAAGGAGAAAGGTTAGAGTCTATTAAGATTTCAGTAATAGCTTGATTAGAACCTACTCATCACTGTCATAGTTTCAAAATAAAAATAGGACTGCTAAGAGAATGCTGGAAATTTAATTTTTGGTCTTGTGGTGGGGGAAGACCTTAGATGGTAAGTTCAAGAATTTGTATTTCATCTGGGAAGGGAAGTCAGAGATTACTGTCAAATTAATCAGATTGGCTTCATGGATGTAAATGGAAGTGAAGAAGTTTCCGGAAGAACTTTCTGAGGAGGTAGAAGTTGTAGAGAATTATGGTTCTACACAGACTACACTTGAGATGCTAGCAGAAGAATGGAAGTTGAGCAGTTGACCCAGTGGTTAAAAAAAGGGAAGTATAGTAGGAAGAGAGAAAAGGCCTAGACATACAGATGGGGGAGTCAGTGGCATCAAGTAGCCACTGTAATGCAGATGCAGTGGCCTGAGGTGTGCTGAGGAAGGACCCCCCGAACACTTCGGGGGAAGTACAGCCTCAGGGACCGAAAGTAAGAGAGGAGGAGGCTACAAACATTCAGAGGAATAATAAAAACTAATAAACTAACAATAAAAAGTGCAGTGCCGAGAAAAGGAGGACTGTAGAGAATATACTTAGAGGCCATCTATCACGAAGGGCAAGTCATGGATGAAGGGCCATGGGTTTGACAGGTAAGAAATCACTAACTTCGAAGAAGCCAAATTGCAGGGGCTTATTGGAAAAAACAAACAATATAACCCAAGGGCTTCGCACTGTTGAAAAAAATCTTAGATGGCAGTAGGAAAATCTACACATATTTTTAGATTGAGGATAAACAATTAAAAACAAGAAATTCATCTTTCAGAGAGTAGTAGAAATTCATCTTTCAGAGTAGCAGTAGACCATGAAAGAGTTTTTCTTGGGAAGCAGAGACACTATTTAAGAGGCAGAAAAAGGGAAGACGTAGAAAAGCTGGAGACAAGTTCTTTAGTTGAAGCAGATATTAGTTAGCCAGTTTCTGTGGCTGTTTCCAAACTCAGTAAATGTTGCCACAGCCTGTCCACGGCTGTGCTGTCTTGGGTTCCCTTTCTGACCCAGCGTGGGCTTGACTGCCCAGCCTGGTTGAGGCTGCTGCTGACATATCGGGACAGTCTTTGCCTTTTTCCACTGGGTGTGATGGCCTGTTCATTTGTCTACCAGTGAATTTGACTTCAGCTAGACCTTCTCAACCCCTCTTTTGATAAACCAAGTGTTCAACTATTTCCATGTTGACAACTCTGAATTCCGTGGTACCTGCCGAGGACAGGGGATGCACGCAGCGTCCCCGCCTTTCTCAGACGCCCTGTCACACAGGTGTCAGGATTTTCATTTTCCCTTTTTCCCTTCAGACACTACCTGTCTCAAAAGTAGAACAGAAGCACTATCTTTTTTTAATATAAACTTGACACCTTTCACTTTAGAAATACATTTTAAGTGATTTTCAGAATCCCCTTTTCCAACTATACTTGCAGCCAAAGGATAAAAATCACTCTACGTACTACAAGTGTATAAAGCGTGCCCTGAAGGGAAGAGCAAGGGGGGGTAAATGACTAGTTCAGCTGCCCCAACACCAGACCTAACGAATTCATCCAGCATGTGTAAGTGTCAGTAAAACAAGCCTTCTCGGCTCTTGTGAAAATTCTTGGTAAGTTTTTTTTTGGAGCCAGAAGAGGGCAGAATCTTATTTCTACATAATAACCAAGACCTAAAAGCACAAAAAGGAAGACCTAAGTGAAAAACTATCTGATTCCATATATAGTTTTCTGGTTATGTTTGAGAGCTTTTCATTTCTGCTTGCCCATTCTCTTCAGTGTGAAAGAAGTATTTCCGTTTTCACGAAATGGTGTTAAAGATACAGTTTTACCAAATAAAATTCCAGATTCCTTTTGTTATGTAAGAAGTCAGTAATAGTTACGATTTGCTTTTCGGTAAGAGTCTCTTCAATAGCTTAAAAATAATTCAGCCTTTAATTAAATGAAATATGGAAAACAATTGAGTAGGGCAGACTGAAGTTGAAGATAAACACTGAAATTTTCTTATTTAAGATCATTTGGTAGCTACTGCCCGTCCACCCCTGTCTTAAGGCAGAGGGAAAGATGAAAGGAACAAAGAAGAGAAAAAGCACATTATCTTTTGGGACCTCACTTTTAAAAAGTTTGTAAAGAAATTAGGGAGATAACTCAGCCTTAAGGAATTGTGTGTAATCAAATACCAGGGAATGTGATAGAAACTCCTGGCAACTTAGCAAACGGTAGTTTAAGACAGCTTCATGGAGGGGTAGCTGAGCCTGAAGCTTCAAGGTTTAAGTTAGAGTAGAAGAAGAAGTAACCAGCTCAGAAAGTTAATGGGGCAGGGGAGGTGGCATAGAGGACACAGACCTGGGGGGGGAAAGACAGGGTCTTCGCTTGAGGAAAACCCAGGAGATAGGTTCAGCAAGGAGGACAGCAGTGAGATTCTGGATGGAGGAGAACAGGCTCAAGACAGCAGGCAAATAGCCACGATGGTAGACTTTTTTTTTTTTTTTTTTTTTTTAGCAGAGAGGACAGTGGGATGTGTAGATAGGAAAGATGCGAGGCTGAAGGGACCAGACAAGAGGAGAACTTGGGCTAAGGAAATGGCAGTAGGAAAGTCAAAGAATACCACCACCAGGGTTTTCCAGGAAGAAATCTAAATCGTTGCTTGTGACAGATTCGAACTAGGGAGGAGAGCATCAGAGACGAAGCCAGTGCCCTCCACATGGGAGCAAATGTGAGCTGTGGGCAGAGAGACAGGCAGAAGGGAGAAACTGAGCGTGGACAGGTCTGTGCTTACCACCCGTGCTGGCCTCTCGACTGACTCTAGGTCCTGACGTGAGTTTGCACACCCGAGGTGTGTAACTAGGCTCAGGATCTAAGTGTACAGGCTGGCTCAAGCCTCCAGGCTACGCACAGTGAGACGTCTCAACTCGAGGTCTGTGTGTGTCCTGGGATTAGATCAGATCTTCACTCATGTGCATGTTCCTGGGAATTGGATCTGTATGTTTTATCTAGAATCACAGAGGCACCTATGTTCTTAAAAAAATAAAGGTAGGAATCATTGAGTGGGCCAAAGAACGAATTAGAAAAGTCAGGTTTTTATCTGAAATTTGCTATAGTTTTTTATTTAAGCGTCAGTGACTATGCAGATGGGAATTATTTTGAGAATCATGGCAAAACTGATAAAACCTTACCCCGCTTTTTCTGTTGAGTCAGTCCCCTGGGTATATGTGATCCTTCTGGTTTCATCCCTGTCCTAACCCTCATCCTTGGTCCCACCCAGACTACTATACCTTCTCCAGGACCCATGGACATGATTGCTTTCATAATTAAATACTACCTTTGTATCTCACAGCTATAAAAAGATTTTTGCTATTCCTCTGACTGATGCCCTATTGTTAAATTACCAAGTAATATGGCTAAATTTGGGGGGCATAAGCAGAAGAGATCATCTTTGATAACGTCACCATATTATTCAACTTAGGACATGTAAGTCTAGTTGTGAAATATCAACACCTTTGAATCCAGCACCAGGGATTTGTAAAGCAGAAAAGACCTTGACTCCATGAAGTTGTATATTACTGCAGAGAATGTTCTGGTCTTTTGTGAAGGGAATTTGGCAATCAGCTTTTCCTTACAGGAAAATAAAACGAAAGTTTTCGGGAGTTTGAATTTTGGGAGAGTGCCTTTGGTTTTGTTTTCCTACAAAACACGAGGAGCTATGTGTATGGGAAAAACTAGACTTGATATAAAAAAAAAAACTTAGACCCGTTTAGAGTCACAGTATTTTGCTGTAATTCAGGCGTATTATTACATTATCACTTAAATAGTAAAACTGTGTTGGCTTCATGAATTTGTTTGGTACTTGGTTTGAAACACGGAGAGCGTGCATTCCAGAACATAGCCAAGTTGGCTTCAGTTCATGCACAACAGATTGCCTGCTGCAAGTATAAATAACCATTTTTTTAATGGAATCACTTTCATGTTTTTCTTTATATATTTGAGGAAAAAGAGAAAATAAGAGTTAGATGAGGATTAGTAGGAGCATTATTTTTCCTACTCTTGGGTTTATCTTAACATTCTTAAAATATTTTTCACTTTGTACTCTTTCTTAGTAGGCTGCTCTCTGGTAAAACATTTCACTGTTTTCGACATTTTCTGGTTTTTGCCAAAATATAAAAGTATCTCTCCTAGCTTTTTTTGTTGTAACACCAAGTTCCTTGTCATGATAGGCCTCCAAAAGGACTAAGTTGGTTGCTCAGATTGAGAGTGCCAGCTGAATTGGAATGCTAACAGTAAGAACTGCTTTTTGTAAAAAATGAATGTGTTTTGCACTCTCTACACGTTTTAATACATTTATAGTAACTGTCTGGAGGTTAAGACTGATTCAGTTCCTTTTAGTATAGGCTGTTAGGCAGTAAAAATACGACTATATTTTAAACAAGAAAATGTTCATGTGCCATAATATTTATAGTAAATTATATAACAGTTTTAGATGATGTCGTATGTTACACTGTATAAACTCTTTTCTTAAGCCAGACTCTTTGTATATATTATCTTTCAGTGATTGTACACAGTGGTATAGTGTTTCACTTGATACGATTTTAATCACTGTTAGGTTGAACTTGAAAGGAAGTTGGAATCTGCAACTAAGTCTAAACTGCATTACAAGCAGCAGTGGGGACGAGCTTTGAAAGAACTTGCCAGACTTAAACAGGTATGTAGTTTATAGCTGATGATGGATTGTTCGTTTTATGTCTTTTTTCCCTTGATTCTTTACAAGTATGCATATTTGGCAATCTCTCTTATGTTCAGATGTGTCCATTTCAATTTCCAGGGCTATTTCTGACATTAGGAGGTTAGGGGCTTTTTTTTTTTTTTTTTTTTTTTTTGGTTACGGGCTTTTTTAAAGATCTTTTTCTTAATTTAAAAAAATGAAATTTTAGGGTTTTTTTTTTTTTTTATTAATAGCCGACTATCCTCCCCTGAAGAAAGTGGGAATAACTTATTTTACTTTCACTTATAAAATGGCCATTTTTTTTCCTCTTAGTATAAATTCCTTCCATTGAAAGTACCTTTCAGGACAGAACTTTAAGGATAACTTTAAAAATTTAACATATCCTCCAACTGAACAGCTTATTTTAAATGTTATTCCAAGAATTCGTAGTCACTTATTCAGTGAAGAAAAGGACTCAGACAATTTCTTGCATAATTTTACAAGAATTTAAAAAGTGATAGTGGTTTCAATTCTTCTTAGGTTACTCATTCCCCCCCCCCCCCTTTCCCACCTGGTAACAAATGCTGTAAGCCTCAGGAGAAATTAATCTCCTCTTGGAGTGTAATTTCCTCAGATGATTAAGATCAAGTAAAATATGAGCAAGGTTTTTTAGGATCCAACCTACTTGACCTAATACTTTTAAGGATCAGTAATGGTTAGCTTTATTCTTACTCTAACAGTCAGTTTCATTCTGAATGAAATTTGGCACTTGGGCCTTTCAAATTTGTATTCTTTTTATCTGTCTCCCTGACCATTAAATGCTATTAAACATCTTCGTGGTATTGTACTGATCGCTTCCTGCCCTCACAGAGAATTATGTCCCAGACCGCAGGAGAATTAATAGTACAATTTGCTTTAACGTAGCTCCTAGAAGAGTTGAGATTACACAGAATGACTGCAAGTTCGCAGGACTAAAGATAGATACGTGTAACTGGGGGCCTCCTATATTCAAGGTACTGCCCTGGATTGATTGATGTGGGTGAAACTCACGTCTTTCCCTCAGGGAGCTTGCAATTTGCTAGTAGGGAAGAAACTTACCAGTGTAACATTTATATTTAAGAGTAAGAGCCCTGAGAAGAACCATCCAGAGTAGTCAGGAGGGGAAAGTACATCTGTTTTATAGCACTTAAGAAAGGTATTGTGGAAGAGGAGGGATGCGAGAGAGAGCTCTGGTGAGTGGGTTGTGATTGAGGAAAGTAGTGAGGGAAATGTTGGAAATAAAACCGCCAAAACGATTATGGCAAACAGGATGAAGTTGGAAAGCACAGACTGTACTTGGACCCCAGAGGAGGACCCCTTGTAGCGGTCATTTCAGACGAGAAGGACTGGAACTTCGGTGGGAACGTGACACACTGATTCTTGTAAACAAACAGTTTGGTAGATGGTGTACACACCATCTGCTTGATTTTAATGCACCGTAGAAGTCAAAGACGATGCCCAAGGTTCAAGCCTTACTATTTGCAAATAGTTTGCCAGTACGGAAATACGGTATTAGGACGAGAAGGAGACAGGACTTGCAACGTTGGACAGACTTTTGCAGAGAGAAATTGAGCAGTCAGAAATGTGGATCCGACGTGGGGAGGACGATGGGGCTTAAGAACAGCGCAAGGATTCCCTTACAGGGGCGAGAATTGAAGCTGTGGCAGGCAGAACTGAGCATTCTTAGGTCTGCATAGGACAGATAAGAGCTGATCCTTAGGCAGCAGCTGGAAAGAGAGGGATCCTGATTTCTAGCCTCTTACTTCTGGTCATTCCATCCTAACCAAGATCCTTCTGGAGCAGGTCATTTTATTTCTATTTTCCAGATGAAAGACACTGAGACTTAGAAAACTCAAGTCAGCTGCACCTGCTCACACAGAGACCGAGGACCGGAGCCGTCGGACTGGAGTCCAGGCTCTTTCCCCCTTAGAATATTATCTTCTTATTCCCTAGAAGCCAAATAGTGGGAGAGCAGAGGGAGCCAGGGAAGGCGTCAGAGATTTCTGAGCCAGCACTGAGGCACCGGTCACCGTCTGGCACATCCCAGCCAGGACTGTGTTAGACAGAAGAGCTCTGCTGGTGGGAATTCAGTGACTTCGGACGGGAAGGAGCTCACGCCCTGATGCCATGGTCCTCAGGTTACACGCGACAGGAGGAGGAGGAGTCCCCAGGAATTGGGAACAAGGAAGTAATGCGTTGAGAGTAGCTGTTAGAAGTGACAGGATGCAGATTCTCTGAGAGGCGGCACACAGGGTGGTTTAGGACATGGCCTGGGCTCTACCTCTTGATATTTCACCGTCCAAGTGAGGAGGCTAATTTCCCATCACAGGTGGTTCTGAGGACTAGGTGAGTGGCTGATGCAGCATTTGTTCCCGGGTTGGGTCTAGGATGTGCTCAATACCGGCGAACTGTTACAGGGACATGAGCTCTAAAACTGGGTGTTCTGGGTTGTAGTCGGCGGGGACCTAACTGGGTGCTAGCTTTGGGTATTTCTGGGACAGAAGCGAGCGGAGGGCTTTGTGACTGCAGTGTTCTACTCCACCATGTGCGATTTTTAAGTGCGGAAGTGGCGAGTGTGGTTATATAATGATAGAAATAGGCGAGTGGGCAGGATACAGTTTGAGTAGAGACAGTACTTTGTATTCACGTGCTAGCTTTATAGATGTTCTTTAGAAAACTGTATAGAAGGGAAAAAATCCTAAAGTGCAGATACACCGGAGAGTCCCTAGAACTTCCTAAAGTTTGGGTCGAAAGAGATGAGAGTGCACGGAGTCTAGCTCTGTCAGCATGTCGTTCCTGGGAGCCTGTGGTGCCCCTCGCGGGGGAGCGGCTGCTGCTCCCCACCGAGCCGCGCTCGCCCCTGGGGAGCCCCACGGCCAGCCGGGAGTGCGGGTAGTTCCCCAGGGTCTAGCCAGTTGGTGAGAAATGCAAATGAAGTGAGCCAAAATAATACATTGTTAGACAAATAGGAGGACAGTGGGCTTACCGTTGTATTTTGTCCCTCAAAGCTAAGGGAAAAATGTTTTAAAGACAGTATTTGCAATACCACGATTAGATTTGCAATCATTTCCAGTCTTAAAACCGAGAGTAGACGGGGAAGACCCTGCCTGCGGCTGAAGAAAAGTTACATAGTGAAGACTCAGAGAAAGGTAATTCGTTAGAAGGCATGACCTAAATACGTAACGAGAAGGTAGAAAAGGGTTAGCTGTTGATTAGGGATGACTCGCTTCCCCAAAGGAAATACCCTCATTGCTGAAAAGGCTGCCACCTCCCTGCCCCCCCTTCCTATCACAGGCATCCTTGTCCACTTTGGTTCTTTCTGGCTCCTCTCATTAAATGCCTTCTTTTCTGGCTGCCCTTTCTCCCTCTGTCTTTTCTACCCTCTTGCCTAAAAACCATTGGCCAAGTAATTCTGGCAGTTTGTTCCTCCGAACAGAGAAGTTCTCGTCACTAAGGTCAGATGCTTCCCTGACTTAGCGTCTGTATTAAGAACAAAACAGCCCTACATGATTGGTTCACCTCTGAACTATTTGCTCCAAAAAAAAAAAAAAAAGTCTCATTCTTTGAGTGCAGTGATCTTCCTTGCAGACTAATTCTCTTCCTTAGCCCACAAACTTTGAGGTCACTAGGAATCACTGACGGTCTGCAGACGACTTTTGAGGTTCCGCACTTAGGAAGAAAGCAAGAGCCATACTGATTCGTGCTCTACCACTCACTGTTTTCGGAGGATTAAAATTAATAACTTCAACTAGGCACAATTCATATGTGTGAAAATACAGTTTTTTTAGAACTTTTATTAAAAACACATTTATTGTGTTTGAATATAAAATTGGAATCCTCGATCTGCTTTTGTTCAGATGATTGTTTGTGCAACTTCTTGTTTAAATTGGATTAGTACCATGTTAATTTTACATTGCCTCTGGTGAATAGCCACGGGGCTCTAATCTCTGCCAATAATTTGTCACAGCAAAATCCTCTGGAGGGCCATACAAAACATTTGTGTAGTACGGATTAGACGGGGAAAGCCATATCTTAGATTGTTAATAAATGTTAATGACAAAACCCAGCTGGTAAAGCTTGGAAATAAGATCTAATGCTTGGTGCCTTTTGCCAAAACAATGTTTAAGCAGATTTCCATTACTCAAAGGTGACCCAGTATAGTCAATTTGTGAATTAAAAAAAATCATACTGTTCTAATGATTTAGAAAAAAAAACTTTTCTATTGCCTCACAACCATAATAATCTGTGTTTCCACGCTGCAATTTTGTGTTGCTGTTGGTCTTTGCAAACGGGGAGACAACAGCTGTAAAATGGAACTTAAAATGGGTCTGAACTTAGAAAACAAGGAAATGAGCCCCAGACGTTCTGGATTTGATGTCTTTCCTACAGGGTGTAGTACAGATCTTTAAAGAATTCTGATTGTTAGACAGTTAAGCGGAAATTTAGTTTTTTTCCCCACGTCTACGAAGATACACTAAAGAACTATTTTTAAACCCAAACACTGGAGTTTCATTGTTCTACAGATACTCAAGGCTGTCGCTTTAACTTTTGTTTTCTAAATAATATGTTTACTTAAAAGCGTTTCTTGTCAGCTTAGAAAATAATTTTCCAGGTAGAATAAAAGCCACTACTTTAAAAAAAAAAAATCGCTCATTAAGAGGTTTACATTTGTTGCTGGAGAAAATTTTACATTTTCATTATGTCAGATCCATTAAAACTAGGTACGTTTGTTCCCAGGACAGGAAACAGAACTAAGATTTGGGGGTAGGCTGTGGGTCCCTTACCATATTTGTGCACAGTAGATCTGTTTAAAACTAAGCTCTGATGTATTTAGTTAAAACAACACAGACTTCATTGGCTGACATCAGCACTATCTTGTTCAGCCTCCTGCTTATCCGCTCGGGGTAATTAATTTGATTAATTTATAAGTAATTTAGCCAAGGAGGGGATGTAAATCTTTGTTTAAGAAAACAGTTGGAGGTCCAAGTCTTGGTTAAAAACTGTGTCTTGAAACCATCCAGGCCCTCCTACTGACTTGTCAGCTCTGGGTTATTTTCAGAAAACTTGACTTGAGTTCCTTAGTTTCGTTGTAAGTTTTTCCCACAGACTTACATGGTATGTGTGAGTGGGAGAGTCAGTAGTGGCCACTTTTTAGCCGCTGTTTAGTCTAGTGTATGCATGTTTACATCTCCTCTCTGGATTTATAGGCAGCGAAGGCAAAATAAAGATTATACTCACTTGATGGAGGAGCCTTTAACCCAGAGCACCTGGCAACAGAGAGGATTTCTTGATCTAACCTCTAATTTTTGTGCATGCATGTGCGATGATTATTAATGCCATAGACTCGAAGAAAAATGCAAGGCATTTAAAGGCTTTTCTTCAGTGTTTTAGAACTAAAATGTTTCCAGTTTCATAAAGTGACAGTTTTGTAGAGTAAGCTCATATCATATAATTGGCTTTAGTATTGTTTTTCTGCTTGTAATTATGCTTGCTTATTGTAAACAAATGCAAATTTTGCAACACTGCGTAACACAGAAAAGCGAAATCACCAGTGTTCTTATCCCCGCCTCAGCCAGAGTTAACTGTTTGGTTGAGCTCTCTTTTTCTTTGTATTTTAATTCTTACTTTTTATAAGAAAGATATCCTAATAGTCCAAAAAGGGGGATAAAAGAAAAAAAAGATTCTTAGACACCCCAACCACCACCTTCTATTATTTTAAGAAACAGCATTATCGGTGCTTTCGAAGCTCTCCGTGTGCTTTCTCTCAACTGCATCCCCTCCGGAGGGGACTGACTACTTGCCTAAATTTGGTAGCTATTCTTCCTTTGCTTTGCTTTTACTTTTTGTTTTTAAACTTTATTCAGATGGAATCATTCTGTTGTGTACCTTACATGACTTAGAAGTGCTTTTAAGATTTAGCTATAGTTAATTTTTATTGCTTTATAAAATATATGAACATAGCACCATTTATCCAGTCCTTTTTCAGTGTTTTTTTTTTTAACCTAGAATAAGACAACACTGAAAATTTTTGTATGTGTCCAAGTTTCTCTAGTATTTATACCAAAAAGTGGAGTTTCCGGTAATAGGGTTCTCTGGTTTCTTCTGCTTTGCTAAATATGGCCAAATTACTTTCCAAAGTGGTGGTACAACTTCTCAGTTCCCAAGAGTGCTGGGTAATTGTTATTCTTCATACCACATCCAGCCCTTGGCTATTATAACAACATGTATTAATTTTTTCCAGTTTGGTGGGTCTGAAATAGTATCACTTTGTGGCTTCAATTTTCATATCCCTGATTACTTCTTTGGAGCATCGTTTCATTTCTTTATTAACCACTCGTGTGGTTCCACTGGGGAATGCCTTCTTATGTCTGAGGCTCAGTAGAAGTCAGTCAACAGGGAATCCAGAGTTTCAAATTACCAGAAGTCAAATTTGAAGTAACTACTATCACTCTGTTGTAGAAAACAGGTGCTAGGATGGAGAATGGGAATCTTTTAAATGATATAGAAATTCTAGAACTGAGAAGTATTTTAAGGGCAATGGAAGAATTCAGTGGATGAATTAACAGCATATCGGTTAGAGCAGAACCAAGAATGTATTAATTGAAGTTAATAAAAAGCATCCAAACTGAGAGAGAGAGGGCTAAAAAGGATGGAAAATATAGCCAAGACCATGAGCATCCCGTGGGATAGAGTATATGAGACTGACTCATGCGTAACTGTGCCCCTGTCTGAGTCTGGGCAGCCGTAGCAGACTCTCACAGACTTAAACAGCTCGGTTTCTCTCAGCTGTGGAGGCCGGAAGGCCAAGATCATGGTGCTGGCATGTCAGGCTCTACGTTTACTGAGAGCCTGCTTCCCAGTTCATGAATGACCACTTTTTGGTCGTGTCATGTGGAGGGCCTGGGGGGCTCTGCTGGACCTCTTTTGTAGGGGCAGCAATCCCATTTATGAGGGCTGGCCTTTGTGACCTAATCACCTCCCAAAGGCCCCATCCCCTCACGGCTCAAAATGGGATTTAGGTTTCCTTAGGCACATTTCCCCAGCTATCCGAAAGTAGAGAGTTCCTGAAAAACTTCTCGGAAGTCGAGAGGGCGCAGAGCAGAGAGCGTCCCCAACTTTCCTCCAGTCGGTGTTCTGCCACTTGGCTTTTCCAAAAGACCTACATTCGTATGGTAAGGCTTTTTCAGCAGTGGTCAAACTCCTCTTTGGATTCCTTTAGCAAAAACCGGTACTAATGTAGGTTTTTCGGAACAATGAAGCAGTGTAATACCAACTTTCAAAAAGGTAGGAAACCTGCATGCATTTGGGACGGACACAAATATTAAGCCTCTAGCAAGCCCTCAGGAGACAACAGAATGGGAGAGAAAGCAGTATTTGAAGAGATACTAGGTGAGAATTCTTTGAAAGTAAAAAAGGTATCCGTTTATAGATCGAAGAATATTTATGAACTCTAAGCAGAATAAATACAAAGTAAATCATACCTAGATTCGTCATAGTAAAATTGCCCAAAAAAGCAAAACCGTAAGGGATGGGGGTAGAGGAAGGCACGGCCCTCACAGGAACACCAGTCAGACGGGTGACGTCACACCAGCAGCGCAGGAATTCCTGAGAATACCATCCTCGAAGTACTGCCGACCTCAAGTTCTATATGCGGTGACGATGTTCGTCGTAAATAACAGTGACCTAAGACTTTTCAGATTAACAAAAATTGGGAGACTTTGTCATGGCAAACCTCAAGTAAAAATATAAGGTGTTCTTCAGGCAGAAGGAAAATGATCCCAGATGTAAACAGGAGAATAAACAGCAACGGAAATAAATATCTGACTAAATATAAATACTTGTTGATTGTAGAAAACAACACTCACAGCCTTTGTTGGGTTTAAAATATGCATAAAACTAAAATTCATGACAAATATCTAGAAGACAAAAATAGAAAAGATATGAAGGAACGAAGAGAGTTAAAGTGTTTACATTCCATTATCTGTGCAGTTGTCAAAGTCCTGATCTGTATTATTAGGTCCTAAAGAAGAGTAAAAATGACTAAGAAGCTGATGGGGGGGCGGAGGTGGAAAGACAAAGGAATATCCTAAAAGACTAGAGCAGGGAAGAACATCAAAAATATGGGAAAAATACAGCATCCTAACATGTAAAGAAAGATTTAAACCAATTATATGACCAGTTGCTTTAAATATAAATGGCCGAAATGCTTTCATTAGAGACAAATATTACATGAAAAACTAAAAACAGCAGTATGCTACTTAGAAGGGACGTGGCTTAAATGTCAAGATACAGAATGGATTAATTGTGAAAGGGGGGAAAGTATTTTACACATTAATACTAATCACAAGAAAGCCAGTCTAGCACTACTTTGCTCAGGCAAAGACTTCGGGGCAAGAGGAATTACTGTGGGTAGCGTTCCTTATCATCAAAGGGTCACTTCACCTAGAAGATGACAGCAGTTCTACCTGTCTATGCACCTGGCAACAGCCACAAATTTATATGAAACAAAAAATCAAGAGAACTAAAAGGGGGCAACCCTCTCGGGTCCCCTCCCTCTTTGGGAGCTTTCTGCTGTGGCTCAATAAACTTTACTATTTAAAAAAAATAATTAAAAGGAAAAAAAGACATTCATAATAATGGTATATTGTAGTGTAACTCTCCTGGGACATGATAAAGCAAGCAAGAAAATCAGTAACGATTTAGAAGATTTAATCAATACAACCATTGGTGTATATATACAGACTATTTCATGAGAAGTCTAAAATACACATTCTAGTACACATGGAACATTTAGCAACATGACTCACATGCAAGATCACACTATACGCAACAAATTCTGTAAGGTTGTAATTGAGAGTATCTTCTGTCCAGAGTGAGATTAAGCTAAAAGTTAGTAACAAAAAGCTAATATCCCCAAGTGATTGAAAATTAATACACTTCTAATTACCTATAGCTAAACTGAAAACTGCAAGTGACATTAGAAAATGTTTTGAACCAAAAAATAACAGCATATCAAGACAGGACATTTAATGCAAGCTGTACTTAGCGGGAAATTTTGTAACCTTGAGTGCCCTTTAAAAAATAAGAAAAGCAAAAAATTTATTCTTTAAATATCCCTTTCAGATGGTCATTAAGAGCAAGATATTAAGGCACTAAGAAGAAAGGGATGAATAAAAATTAAGGAAATAGGGTGAAAATATACAACAAAATCAACAAAATGAAAAGTTCTTTCTTGAAAAGACCTCCTTCATGGCAGAGTGTTTAAGGACAAAAATAGTAGGCACGAAGTTCCAGCATCAAGAATAGAAAAGAGGGACACAGGGCTATTGACCCCACAGTCACTAAAAGAAAGAATGGTAATAAATTTTTCTGTAAACTTTGAGAAACAGAACTTACAAAGCTCACACAAGAAAAAACAGAAAATATTAATTGGATAGCTATTAAGGAAATTGAATCTGTAATGAAAAACTTTCACATAAAGGCTCTAGACCTAAATGGCTTCCCATTTGAATTTTAGTAAAAATATTAGAAAGAAATACCACTAATCATAGACAAACTGTTTCAGAAAGTAGGAAGACTGAACACTCCTCTTTTTAAAATGAGACTAGCATATTCTTGATCCCCAAATCTGACATTGTAAGAACAAAATAAATGGGACAGTTTCAGGAACATTGATGAACCACTTATACCAATCACAATAGTTTATTACATAAAAGCAAACATGGTAGTTTACCACCTTAAAAACACAAAGGAGAAAAAATCAGAAGGGTGTATTAGCTGGAAAGGAGAAAATAAAACTGCTATTATTTGTAGATAACACTTAGACTTAGAAAACCAGCAAGTATCTACAAGATGACCAAGTAGAATTAGTGAGTTTAGCAAGTTTGCTGGAAACCAAATCAGTATGTAAATGTCAATGTTCATTCTCTATACTAGAGCCAATTAGAAAAGGAGAATTTAAAAACTCTGCCATTTACTATAACATCCACAAAGGAGAAATACCTAGGGTCATGTTCTAAGAACATTGTTATCCCTACTATATAGAAAAGTATAAAATCCTTAGTGAAGTTAAAGAAGACCTAAATAATTGAAGAAGTAAACGTTATTCACTGATTGAAGAATCAATATTGTAAAGATAACGGTTTGGCCAAGGTGCTCTGAAGATTAAGCATAATCATAATCAAATCCCACTAGCCCATAGAAACTGAGATTGATATAAAAATGTGGAAGACTTAGACTATCACTTATGAGGATTTATTATTTTAAAAGTTATAGGACTAAGGCAGTATGATTTAATGCAAGGGTAGAGAAACAGACCAGGCTAGAGAGCCCATGAACAAACCCATACATGTATGGACAGAAGTGGTGTGTGAGTGCTCCTATGGCCACGCAGTAGGAGAGGATATTTTTTTAGTAAATGTTGCCATGTCAGATGGAGCTCTATAGGGGGAAAAAGAAACTTGATCTCACGCATACTCAAAACCCATTGCATATGAATTATTGATCTAAATGAAGCTTCAAGATGCTCTAAAAGAGCATCTTCATACAAGTCTCTTCAAGACCGAGGCAGGCAAAAACTTCCTTAAATTGGACAAAGAAGGCACCAGCTAAAAAAGAATAGATATATTTGGACTATGTTAAAATTAAGTCAGAAACACCATTACAGAAATGAAAAGGCAAGACAAAACTAGTGGAAAATATTTGCAATTTACATAACTGACCAAAGACCTACCCGGGTATATATAAGGTACAATGAATATATCAGTAAGGAAAAATGCATAACCAAGTAGAGCTAAGTGCCAAATGACTGAACAGGAACTTTACAAAAGAAGAATGCCATTAAAATACTAAACAACAACAACAACAAAACAAACAAAAATACCAAACCATAGTCAACCTCATTAGTCTTGGGAAAAAATGAAAAATAAATTTATAGCAAGATACCACCACATAAGCCTATCAGAATGGTTTAAATGAAAAATATCACATTACGCTAAGAATATGGAGCACTGGAGTGCTCACAGGGAGGTATAAATTAATATGCTACTTTGAAAGCTGTTGGACAATACGGAAATTCTCCTACCCTATGGCCCTTCCATGTAAATCCTAGGTATCTCCCCAATAGAAAGGCATACCAGCATAGGCCTGTAGACATGTACAATAATATTTACATCGGTGTTCGAGAACAATACTATGTAGTAATGACAATCATCAAACGAAACGAAAGAAGAGCTCCTGTCCCTACAGAAATCTGTACAAAGAACTGTGAGCTAACTGTTCGGTGAGGGGGCTTTGCAGCCCCGCCCGTGGTACCAGACCCGTCCGTTCCTGAGACAGGGCTTGAATCCGTCGTGGGCTATCCATTCTGGGGAAACTCGCACATTTTATTCCAAGACATTCTGTCCTATGTGCAGAGATTCTTGTGTGAACCTAGAGAAAAGAGTGGAAGGCATACTATGACCTGAAGGGGACGCGGAATTAGTGACCAGTGCAGAGACCATTCACGTGGTTTTTCACGATGTATCTTTTAATTAACGGTTTCTTAGATGTTTTTACCACTGGTCCTCGTGGCAACTCACTGTGCTGCCAGCAGACTCTTCCTGCCTACCTCTTGGGTTCTCTTACGGTATTTCGCCGACCTCAGTCCCTGACCGGGCCTTGAATGACAGTGGCTGGCCGCAAGAAGAGGGGATTGTGGAAGAGAACCTGGCCCTTTCCAGACAGTGTGACTCGGAATGAGCGCACATGGCTGTATCATGTGTCCTATCTGATAGGATTAGGATCACAGGTCAGAGTCCTACGAAATAGATTTACTCCTCACATTCGAGTTCTGGCTTGTTTCTTTCCAGCGGGAACAAGAAAGTCAAATGGCTCGTCTTAAAAAACAGCAAGAAGAACTGGAACAGATGAGACTACGCTACCTGGCTGCGGAGGAAAAAGACACGGTGAAGACCGAGAGACAAGAATTGTTGGATATCAGAAATGAACTAAACAGGTACAGTAACCAAAAAATCCCTTTTTTTTTCCGTACAGAAATGGGAGTTCCAGTAGGAGAACCTCTTCGTTAGCCATCGGGCCAGGGCTCTCCGGAATAAAGGACATCAGGTGTCAAATGTAGTGGGTGGGCGGCCCCAGCCGGAAGTCTACCCGAAAGACCGCTCTGCTCACATTTATTGCCATGAACGTAGCTGTATTTAGCTATTTCGTTCCTACTCATACCCTTAGTACTTTAAATTTTATTTTTGTGTGACTATTGTAGGATTGTTGCTACTACTTCAAGGTAATTGATTATACTGAATTTTTAATAACAGTAATGGCCCTTACTTATTAAGCCCTTACAATATGCCAGGAGCTATGATAAATGCTTTCTTAGCTCTTTTTATCTTGAAAGCAACTTCTGGAGGAAGATATCTCCATTTAGAGATGAGGAACCTGCTGATTAGAAATTTAGGTACTCTCGGGACGCGTGGCTGGCTCAGTTGATTAAGCAGCTGCCTTCGGCTCAGGTCATGATCCCATGGTCCTGGGATCGAGTCCCGCATCGGGCTCCTTGCTCAGCAGGGAGCCTGCTTCTCCCTCTGCCTCTGCCTGCCACTTTGCCTGTTTGTGCTCTCTCTCTCTCTGACAAATAAATAAAATCTTTTAAAAAAAGTTTAGAAATTTAGGTACTCTTTCCAAGGTCACATAGCTAGTAGATCATAGAGCCAGCATAGAAATGTGGTTCTATGGCTATGTATTTTTAAGATTTTATTTATTTGTTAGCGGCGCGCACGCGGGCATGCTCACGAGTGGGGAGACAGGCAAAGGAAACAGTCTCGAGCTGACTCCCCACGGAGTGCAGAGCCCGAAGCAGGGCTGGATTTCAGGACTGTGACTGTGACCTGAGCTGAAACCAAGAGTCGAACGCTTAGCTGACTACACCACCCCCAGGCGCCCCTGTGGCTGTAGTTTTAATTATTGTTCAACACTGGGCCTCTGTAATGTGTTCATCTTAGTGACAATTTTGGCAGTACCTCATGTTAGAAAAGCCATCATTAGAAAGCAGCATAAGAACAAACTAAATTCTTTTTGGAGAGGTTTTGAGGGAAGGCTTTTTAACTTAGTTTATGAAGACACTAGTATTTTTGCTTCAGCAAAGCCTACTGTCTTAGCTTGCACTGCCATCACTGTAGATGGAGTGGCTTCAACAACAAATTTCTTTTCTCAAAGTTCTAGAGGCTGCAAGTTCAAGATCAAGGTACCAGCACAGTTAGTTTCTATGAGGACCCACTGGCTTATTCACAGCTGCCTCACACTGCGGGAGAGGGAGCAATTTCTCTTGTGTCTCTTCTAATAAGAGCTTCTAATAAGGTCCCTGCCTTTAGGATCTCATCCAAACCGCATCATCTCCCAAAGACCCTTTCTCCAAACAGCATGACATTAGGGGTTAGAGCTTCAGCCTCTTACTTTTGGGGACATAAAATTTAGTTCAGAGCACATACGTTTGACACCTGCAGTTACTATCAGGTCATTTCAGAGCTGAATTAAACAACCGCATTTACGATACTAATGTATACATACCATTTGGAAAAGATCAAGTGCCATGCAACAGGGCTCAGTTTCGACTCTCTTTTTGTTCAGCAGATAATTAGTGTCCAATGTGTTATAGACATGGAGGATGTTATAAATAACATGACCCTTGCTTTCTAAAATTTTGCTGTCATATACTTTTTTTTTGGTTTTAGTTTATTTTAGCATATAGGTATTAAGCCTCTGCTGTTTGCTAAGCACTGTTTTGATGGCTGAAATACCAATAAGCCATTTGGCTATCAAATTTACAGATCGAGCAAATTTGAATCTCATCATTAATATGTTAACAAATTAGGATTTAGCGAGAACTTAAACCACTAAGTACATTAGAAATAAAAGCAGAGTGTTCTGTATAAATTATAAGGCAGACCTCCTAAGTGATGGGAAAGACAGGAGCAGACCATTGATGAGGAAGGCTTGGCGGATGCACGGGGCCACTAGCGACAGTGTGACGTTGGCTGTCACAGTACCATCTTTATAAAGGTAAAATTTAGGAGTAGTTGCAAATTGAAACATTTTTGTAGCCACTTGCATAAAGGAGTATGAATTTCTCTCTCAATTGTACATTCTCAATTAAAAACATACTCCACTGTCCAAAGTTGGTGTTACTATCACTTGGGAAACTATACGAAGTATACTTAGCATTCGCGAGCTCACGCGATAAACAGTATTCCACTGGAAACACCCAAGTCCCGGTCTGGTACCTGCTGTCCCCCCTCTGACTCCTAGATGAGGCATCACAAACATACAAAATCTTAAAAGGGACATGCTGTCGAAATCAGGCATTCACGCTGAAACAGTCCCCAGCCCCTAGCAGTGTTGGGTACATAGAGGTATTGGCTGAATGACTCAGAAAGTTGTGTTCAAAACAACCAAAAGGACTTACCAACGACCTAAGGACCAGCAATAAGGGTAATTAAATAAATTAAATAATTAAATAATTTATAATTAAATAAATCCAAGTCAATAATGTGGTGAAGCCCTTTGAAGACACTAAAAGATGCAGGAAAACATTTTATCAATAAGTTGGGAAAAAGTAGTATACAGCCTTGCCTATATCCTATCATCAACTTCTTAGAAAAATATTTAAGACACATACGCATTTTTAATTGAAAAGAAATACAGAAAATTATTACTTAGATTGGTTATCTTTGGAGAAGATCATCACGATTTCCTTTTCTTTTTTGCACATTTCTAGCACTGCTACAATTTTTATATATTTTATTATTAGAAAAACAAGTATTGTTTTCAAAACTGTCTTTTATGAGCATGTTGACTCTGGCTAGCCAAGTGGAATACTGGTTTTTGTTATCTTCCTGAAAATAATGCTACAGGCATAATTTCCCATTAAATCATTTTTTGAAACAGTGTTTTGTTAACTAAAAAAAAAATCAAAAACCAAAAGAGCATTTATTGCCTGCTTAGAGTGGCATTTGTTCTTGACTTCTCAGGTTAAGGCAACAAGAACAGAAACAGTACCAGGATTCCAGAGAGATTGCGAGTGGAAAACTGGACAGCCCACGTGGTAATGCCCTGGAAGAAGGTTTGGATGATTATTTGACTCGACTCATAGAAGAAAGGGATACTTTGATGAGGACGGGTGTGTATAATCACGAGGATCGAATAATAAGTGAACTAGACCGACAGATCAGAGAGGTTTTGGCAAAAAACAATGCCAGTAATTAATACCATTTGGAAAATCTTTACAGAGACTCCAGGCCTAAATATTAATTTCATTGTAAAACCCTCAAGAGAAGGGAAAATGGATATTTTAAAACCAATTTTCAATTTTTTATAAGCAAAATTTTATATGTTACTGTACAGTATTTATTTGATTTTATTTACTTTATGCTACCTCTCCCACTCTGGTTTTATTTGTAATTGCATTTTATATACTGACTTTAAATGACTTTCAGTGTTTCTCATAATTTATAATTTCCTGGCTAACTTTCCCAACAGCTTTTCACGAGATTTGTCCTTAGAGAAATGACTGCAGTAATTTCCAGTTGTATAATTTTTCATGTTGAGCCAAAAGAGTATATGTTGCACTTTAAAAATGCTGCATCCTATTCATTTGAATACAGCTATCTCGAAAATTGAGGCCAATTGTAAACAATTTTATTTAACTTACTTTAGACAGCCTGTGTTTTTAACTTGTAACATTTGCAAGTGACAAGTTTGAAAACAGAAAGCAAGATCCGTGCAGAGAAGCGCTAGGCTCTATTGAATGACAAACTAGGCATTTGTTTAAATAAAGTTAATACAGAATAAACTTGTTTCCACACCCATTGAATTTCCAAATTTTCACTGTGCTCCTAACTTTCAGGAAGATGAGAGTCGCTGTTTAAAAAGATGCTCGTCTGCCCACTCATGTCCAAGACTGTATTGTTTTGGTTTCTTGACAACCCAAACCCTCCGTACTGTAATAGACACAAAGGCTTCTGCTGAGCAAGAAGAGGGGAAAACGACTATTTTTTACCCCCCCTAATTTTGATCAATTGGATGTTAAAGTACACGAGATGCAGTCACTGGGATTCTGTAGTGCCCTCCTCTGTGACCTGTTCCTGTCCATCGTTGTCTTCATAGCCCGCGTTGGCCCTTAGGGCAGCACTTTCCACCTCCTTTTCCAGAGTTTGTTAGCCAATTCACAGATTATGTGAGCCTTAAAATAGGAGTAGTTTACAATTTCTGATTCCCAAATATAATAAA
The DNA here is from genome assembly GCA_028534135.1 of Potos flavus. Taxonomy (NCBI): domain Eukaryota; kingdom Metazoa; phylum Chordata; class Mammalia; order Carnivora; family Procyonidae; genus Potos; species Potos flavus. The sequence goes on along the minus strand of CM052895.1, from coordinate 11,990,919 downwards.
TTTCAGTAGATTTCAGGAAATATATAGTGCTTACTGAGCACTTCCCTAAAAGCAAAATAGGCTGTTTGGAAACATGAAATTAATTTTCTATTGTTTTCTAGAAGGTGTATTTTGGGGGGGGAAGTAAAGCCCTTCCACACATTCTATGTTTTGTTTTGTTTCGTTAATAACAAAGTATTAATTTCGTAAAATACACCCCAGCAATAAAATGACAGAGACCGAAATTACTGAATGAGAGACTGACGAGTCTGTGACTCCCAGCAGGAATGTGAGCTGTTGGTTACGGTTAGACATTTCTCTCACTGATTCTCCTGCCTCACGCGTCCTGGACCCACGTATTTTCGTTTCGGGAGGTCGCTGGTGAAATACGGGCCTTCGGGGGCTGGGTGTGCGGCGCGC
>CM052895.1:11954717-11990020 GCA_028534135.1 Potos flavus | reverse complement strand
AAACTTGCTGAAGTGGAGACTCAGAAGTTTAGCTTTCAAATTAAAGGGCGGTGGAAATCTGTTTAGAAAGATTAATTTATAGATAAATAATTTACTGACTGATACATTAATGTACAAGGATCCCTAGAGGCTTTTAAAGATGGAGTCATTATATTCTTAAGGTTTCTAAGAATGTTAAACCTGTCATTCATAATAGGAGAGAACTAAAATAAGGCCCATTTATAATTTCTTCTTGGAAACATTTCATCCACAAATTCATAGGCAAATATTTTTTCTTTTCCAAATAACCTAATAGTTGGACAGCACAACCCTTTTCTTGAGTAACATGTTAACTAGTTGAAAGCACGCAGATGCATTGGATGAATGCTGAGTTGTCGTCAATATTTTACATTAAAACTTGGCTGGAGAAAAAGAGGTATTGCTGCAAAATCTTACTTTGACATTATTGTAAATTTTAGCGAATGCCAACCTACTGAGAAAGTCTCTGCCTGGTCGGTTTGCATTATTTTAAGCTCTTCAGCAAATTCTCCTCTTAGTGAATAGACTGAACAGGGTTAAAGCATCCAAGAACTAGTTCCCTTGCTATGACTTCTTTCTGTAACCTGAAAAGGCAACATGGGTTTGCTACCATTTCCCTCTGTTTGCTCGATAGAAATTCTGGGCTGTCAGGCAAGACTGGTACTGGCTTCCTTGAGTTCAGTTCAGATTTTGTGCAAAATCGGATGCCCTAAAGCAAGTATGGCAAATCGAGAACTTGAGGCGTAAATACTGAGCACTTCTCTTCATGCTGTTTAGTTTGGATGAGCTAGTGTAGCTGACTGGTCTCTTCACCTTACTGTGGCCTCGAGGAAGGAAATTTCAGTTCCTGACTTAGCTCCATTGTTGGCAGGTGAGATTAATGGTCTTGTCTTGGTCTCTGACAGATGTTTATTTAGGTAACCAACTGAAGTTTGTCAAATTTGCCCAAAGACAGTAAAGGTACCAAATAGGAAATCATTTCATAAATAGTCTTCAGAAATAATTTAGCCCATAGACTCACTCTGCCGATAAAAATTGTATCGGCCAGTCCACATGTGGCCTTCCATCAGTCGCTCTGTTGTTGACCCACCCATCTCTCCCTTATCTCTCTGTGCGTGTGTGTTTACCAGGAACAGATGACATGCAAAATGTGTGTTCAAAAGATTCTTTTAGAAACCAACAAAAAAGAAAAGGAAAAAGAGAAAGGGTAGAAAGAAGAGCTCACGCCTGAGTTTTGTCCTTCGGTCCACCTTTTCCCTTCCTAAACGCCGTAAGGTGCCCTTTGGTTCTGCTACTCTTTGCCTCTTATGGTATGGTTTGAACCTCATTGTCACTGTCCCGATCTACGAGGTATCTGTGAATCCAGTAGCCTACATACACAGGAAGGGCAGACGTCGGCCCAGTCTGTTGCTGCCTGAAGCCCCATTTGAAATTACTGCATTCACACAGTCATTGTGATGTGCCCTCCAGTGTGTGCCCTTACTGGCCAAGCACTTGGGCGTGTCCTACAGATGAGAGAGAATAATCTGCCCATTGTACTGAAATCAGATGAACTGAGGTATTCATCATGATTATATATATTTTTTATATTTGTACATTATTATGTGTACATATATATAAACAAACTCCTTTGTTTTGTATGGAATTCAGTTTAGTCATACATAAATCACTCACGCTCTTCATCCTGTTATGGTATCTCAGAGATTATACCCATCACTGTTATTAGTGAACAGCGCTAAGTGACAGTGGGCCTCTCTTCCCTTTACAGATCAACAGCGAAGAATGAACAAAAGACCATTTCTGCCTTTTTTCTTCTCCTCATCTCTTGTCTATACTCACTATTGTACCTTTCCTGTGATTACTCTGCATCCCAGCCATCCAAGGTAACTAAAACGGTTCTTATCACAGGATTATTAGTAAAAGCTCTAATAAGGCTTGTTTAGGTCAAAAGAGACTTTTCTCAGATTGCGTCAGTATTTTGATACCATGAGTAGTATCAAACCTGTTGGAAACACATGCTCAGCGTAGTCATAAACTGCATCCACTTAGCTCCTAGTTACATTGAAAGTACCAAGTTAACTCTGGGAGAAAAATGGAAAAAACACAACCAGTTTATAAACCTGTGCTCTGAAATGTTGGTTGTTGGGGACTGGAATGTGGCAAACTCAGAATCTAAGATGGCCTTCAAATCCATAGGGTCCAAAGCTTTGTATAGAACATAGCGATAGGCATTTTGGGATACAAATGAAAAGGGTCATCAAGTGAGAAAAGTATTTATCAGAATCCAACATTCATTCCTGATAACCCCAGGAAACTAAGAAGGGAACTTCCTCGACCTGATAAAGAACATCTATAAAAACCCTGCAGGTAACATAGTTCATGGTAAAAGATGAGGAATTTCCCTAAGATCACCAACAAAACAGCATCTGTTCTCAGTATCTCCATTCGATATTATAGGGAAGGGTCATTACCAGTTCGATAAGGCAGAAGAGAAGAAGATGGCAGACTACGAGATACTGGTCTTCATTCACCACCAACAACAAAAAACAAGTAAACAACAGTCCATGAATGAAAATCGCCCTGGGAGAACTCAAAGAATCTAATTACAAACCTACTGCAAAACAGTAGAGCCCACAAGGAGACTACCACAGACGAAGGGTCTCTAGGGAGATTGGCATAGCTGAGGCATCTAGAGACAGCCAGGGACAAAGTATTTTAATATCTTAGTAGGGGTGTGTAAAGAATTTACCTCTAGTATAAAAGTTAAAAGACAAAAGTTTAAAAAAATAATTATAGGTACAATAATTGATTAATGGATACACAGTGTAAAATGATGTAAATTGTGACTTAAGAAACAACATGTGGGGGAAGAAAAAGGATAGGGTTTTTGTATAGGGTCAAAGTCAAGTTCTTATCAGTTTAAAACAGACTGTCATAAGATATTCTGTGTACGCTCTGTGTCAAAGCAAAAACCTACAGTACTTACACACAAGGTAAGGAAAAAGAAATATCACTTTCCAAATATCACTACAGAAAATCATCGAATTGCCTATCACTACAGAAAATCATCGAATCGCAGAGGAACAAGGGAACTATAAAAACAGCCAGAAAACTAACAAGACAGTTAATTCTCAGACCTTATTTCTATAATTACTTCAAATGTAAATGGATTAAATTCTAGCAAAAGACATAAAATGGCTGAATGTGAAACAAAACAAAACACCCGACTATATGCTGTCTTCAAGAGCCTCACTTCAGTTTTAAGGATACAAGTAGGTTGCGAATGAAGAGACTGAAAAAGGTATTTAATGCAAATGTAAACCAAAAGAGAGCCGGTGGTAGTTATAGTGCTGTCAGACAAAATAGGCTTTAAGTCAAATACTGTAATTCGAGAAAGAAGGTCATTATTTAATGAAAATACAGGTCAATTCATCAGGATGATATAGGAATATTAAGTATTATTTACTCAGTATTGGAGCACCTAAATACACTAAGCAAATATTAATAGAGTTGAAGGCATAAATAGACAGCAATGCAATAATAAGGGACCTCAATACCGTCAACAATGGGTCTATCACCTGGACAGAAGATCAGTAAGGAAACACTGCACTTGAACTACACCACAGACCAAATGGAGCTAACAGATTTATTAATAACCTACCATTCAACAGGAACAGAACACACATTCTACTCCAGCACACACGCAACATTCTCCATGATAGATCATATGTCAGGTCAAAACGAGTGGTAAGAAGACCAAAATCCTATCAAATATCTTTTCCAACCACACCGCTGTAAACTAGAAATCACCATCAGGAAGAAAGCTGGACAATATTGCAAATGTGTAGCAATTAAACAACGCAATCCTGAACACCCAATGGATCAAATAATAAGTCAAAAGGGAAATAAAAAAAGAAACGAGATAAAAATGGAAACACAACACACCGAAGTGTATGGGATGGAGCTAAAAGAGTTTTAAGATGGCAATTTATAGCAGTAGAAACCTGCATTAAATGAAAATCTCAAAGAAACGAACTAACTTTGTATCTCAAGGAACTAGAAAAAGAAGGAAGAATTGGCCAAAGTTAGCAGAAGGCAGGAAATAACAAAGATCAGAGCAGAAATAGAGAGTAAAAAGACAAAAAAGAAGATCAATGAAATTAAGAGCTGTTTTTTAAAAACGATAAAATTGACAGACACTTAAACTATGAAAAATGAGAAAAGACCCAAATAAAATCAGAAATGAAAGAAGCAGCATTACAACTGATACTGCACAAACACAAAGGATCACAACAGACTACTACTGAACAATTATTGCCAACAAATTGGATAACTTAGATGTGGACACATTTCTAGAAAAATAAAACCTACCAAGACTCAATCATGAGCAAATAGAAAATATGAACAGATCCTTACTTACCTGTCAGGATACTGAATCAGTAATCAAAAACCTCACAATAAACTGAAGTCTGAGACAGATGGTTTCTACAGAACATTTAAAGAAGAATACCAATCTTGTTCAAACTCCCAAAAAATAGAACACTTCCAAATTCATTTTATAAAAGGCCAGCATTAACCCTGACAGCAAAAACAAAGATACCACAAGAAAATTGAAAGCCAATATCTCTGATGAACCTAGATGCAAAAATCGTCAACAAAAGACTAGCAGACCAAATTCAACACCATGTTAAAAGGACCATACACCACAATCAAGTGGGATTTATCTCTGGGATGCTAGGAGGGTTCAACAAATATAAATAAACATGATCTACCACATTAACAAAATGAAGGACAAAAATTCTATGTCACAAGAGCTGTTAAAAATACATCTATCCTGTGATACAGCAATCCTACTTCTGGGTGTTCATCAAAAGGAAATAAAATAGTATCTTACAGAGATATCTCCACTCCCATGTTCACTGCAACATTATTCACAATATCCAACATGAAAACAACCTAAGTGCCTGTCAACGAATGAATAAGGTAAATGTGATATATATGTATGTATATACATACATACACACACTGGAATATTATTCAGCCATAAAAAGTATAAATACTATGGTATCATTTATATGTGGAATCAAAAAAATGTTGAACTCTCAGAAACAACAGAATGGACACCGAGGGGCAAAGATGGTGGAGGAATAGGGGACCCTATTTCAACTGGTCCCCTGAATTGAGCTGGGTATCTACCAGACCACTCTGAACACCCATGAAATCAGCCTGAGATGTAACAGGAGATCTCTGGTGGTTGGTTTCAAGATAGGAAGCAGGGAGCCGTGATTCTGCAGGAAGGTATCGGAAGATAAACGGAAGGGGGAGGGAGCCTCCATGATCTTGTGCTGGGAAGACAAAAGCCTCCCGTGCTGGGGCCTGGGCACAGACTCACAGACCGGTAGCAGTGGGGAAAGGACTTGAGGGCAGCCCCCAGACTGAAACCCAGAGCTGCGGGGGTACGTGTGCAAACTGGGGGTGGCTGACAGTTTTAGAAGCACAAAGGGCAGAGATGTGCCTGAACCTGGAAGCGAGGGCTGGAGCGCTGCTGTGGGGTGCACGACCCAGGACGCTGCGGTGTTTAGCAGCACAGACAGAAACAGACTGTGTGGCCTGGAGGGCTCTCTGGAGATCAGACTGCGACCTCCGTTCTGAGACAGAGGTTTGGACGTGGTCACTTCTGCTCTCTTAGATGCAGAAAGCCGCCAGGGGAAGCCACCAGAGAACAAAAGCACCCCAAAACCGGTTTTCACTGAGTCCATCCCCCCCCCCCCCCACACACACACACAGGGGACAGGGCAATTCTCCCCAAACAGGGTTGCCTGAGTAACGGCGCAGGAGGCCCCTCCCCCAAAAGACAGGCTGGAAGAACACGAGGCCGACAACCCTAAGGTCCCTATAAAACAGCTGCATCTTGCCTGGTGCATCTCGCTTGGTTGCTTGCTTCTTTCAATACTCTGGACTCTGTACATTCCCTGAACCACCCCTCAACAGAATGACTCCGAGGAGGAACCCCCAACATAGGAAAGACTCAGAGACTGTGACCTCTGCCACAGAACTAATGGATATGGATATGAGCAAGATGTCGGAATAGACTTCAGGGTCACAATTATGCAGACAATAGCTAGGATGGAGAAAACCATTAATGGCAACATAGATTGTCTAAGGGCAGAAATGAGACCTGATCTGGCAGAACTTAAAAAAGTGCCTGGGGGGCTCAGTGGGTTAAAGCCCCTGCCTTCGGCTCAGGTCATGATCTCAGGGTCCTGGGATCCAGCCCGGCATCGGGTTCTCTGCTCAGCAGGGAGCCTGCTTCCCCCTCTCTCTCTGCCTGCCTCTCTGCCTACTTGTGATCTCTCTCTCTGTCGAATAAATAAATAAAAATCTTTATTAAAAAAAAACTAACGATGTACTGTATGGTGACTAACATAACATAATAAAAAAAGAAAAGAAAAAAACACTAAAAAATAAAAACAATAGAACGTCAGTTAGCAGGGTCTGAGGGTTAGGAGAAATGGAGAGATGTTCAAAGGATCAAACTTTTAATTTTAAGATGAATAATTTCTTAGGATATAATGCACTGCATGGCAACTATAGTTAATAATCCTGTACTGTATACTTGAAATTTGCTCCAGTAGTGTATCATCAGCATTCTTACCCCCCCAATACACACACATATACACACAGTAACCGGGAGGTGAGGGATAGGGTACCTTGATTATGGTAATCACTTCACAACCTATGTATCTATCAAATCATTAGACCGTACACATTACATACAATTCTGTCCATTATAACTCAATGAAACTGGGAAGAAAAACAAAGTCATCTGAATTGTAAAGATTGGAGTATCTATTTACAGATGACAGAATTGATCATCTAAAAAAATCCAATGGAATCTACAAAAATACTTTTAGGACTCACAAGTCCATTTAGCAAGGTTGAAAAACCCAGCAAGATCAACGTGTAAAATATACAAACATCAGTTTTATTTCGTTGTACTACCAACAATCAATCCCCAAAGCATTAAAGCACCAACATTTAGGACTAAATGGGATAAAAACGTCCAAGACGTACACACGTAAATCTCCAAAACACTGTGGCGACAACCTAAATAAGTAAAGAAACAGGCTATTCAGAGGTCAGAAGACTCAATATTGTTAAAGTGTTACTTTTCCCAAACCTATAGGTTTAGTGTAATTCCTATCAAAATCCCATCATGTTTTTTGTTGTTGAAATTGAAAACCTGAATCTAAAATTTATTTCGAAATGCAAAGGAACACCATGAACTCACCCCCTCCACCAGCGCACCAAATGTACACCCATTTATTATACGGAAATTCCTCCCCAGGAAGAACTGAAGACTCACTGAACAGCTTCTGAACAAGGAAAGAGAGACCCCACAGAGAACAGCAAGAGAGTTGGAGACACAGTAACGGGGAGAACACTCACCCTTGATGCTGCCAAGTGCAGTGGAGGGATAGTACAGAGAGAGACAGAGCAGATTTGGCTGCCCTGGGGCAGAGCAGAGAAACAAACCAAACCAAACCAAAAAACCCCCATGGTTTAAAAAGGTAACTGGAACGTCAAAGAACCAGCCTAAGATCCTGCCGAATGGGAGAGGAACTGTTGGAGATCTCTCTGGATCGGAGGAGCTGGTAAGTCCCACACCTTGCCTGCCCCCTCCACCTTCACAGTGTGGATGGCGGTGGGGTCTTTGGGCTCAGGCTGGCCTGCCACCTGGGTGAGTCCCAAGTCCCCAACCCACACCGGCCCAAGCCATCCCACCTGCCAAGATGAGCTCAGCATGGTGCACACTGGAACATCCCTGGTCAGTGCTCACTACAGCTCTAGCGATCTTGCCAAGGTGACACAGGCACCAAGTACCCCAGAACACTCCAGATAACTTACTAGGGCACCCCCTGCACACAGCACTCCAGGACACCCCGGCCTGTGCCCACCTTGGCTCCAACCCTGTTGCCAGAGTGCTCCCTGAGCTGAGCATCCCAGGACACTCCAATCTGCACCCACTTCAGCTTCAGCTGTCCTGCCAGAGTGTCATGTGTGCAGAGAGCCCCAGGAAGGCCCTGGCCCACGTCCATCACAGCTCTAATCATCCCACTAGGACAACTCCAGATTGTCCCAGGACCCCCAGCTCATGCCAGCCACAGCTCCAACCAGCCAGCCAAAGCCACCAGACACACACAGTCTACACAGAGGACCACCTTACACAGGATCGCTCCTCCAAGCTTAGGAAAGTACCTGTCTTTTCTAATTCATGGAAAGAAGCACAGAAAGTCAAGCAAAATGAGGAGACAACAAGAATGTGGGCCAAAAAAATAAACAAGACAAAGGCTCAGGAGAACTAAAAGGAACAGAGATAACCAATGTACCTAGTACAGAGTTCAAAGTAATGTCTTAAAGATGCTCCCTAGGCTGGAGAGAAGACTGGATAAACTGGAGAGAATGACTTCCAAAAAGATTTAAAAAGTATTAAAAAGCGGGGCACCTGGGTGGCTCAGTGGGTTAAAGCCTCTGCCTTTGGCTCAGGTCATGACCTCAGGGTCCTGGGATCGAGCCCCGCATCGGGCTCTCTGCTCAGCGGGGAGCTTGCTTCCTCCTCTTTCTCTGCCTGCCTCTCTGCCTACTTGTGATCTCTCTCTCTCTCTGTCAAATAAATAAAATCTTAAAAATAAAAAAATAAAAAGTATTAAAAAGAACCAATAAAAGCTGAAGAATACAATAACCAAAATGAAATATACACTAGAGGGACTCAACAATTAAAGGATACACAAGAATGGATCAGCAATCTTGAAGATAAGGTAATGGAAAGCACCTAAGCCTATAGGAAAGAGGGAAAAAAAATAACTTGGAATGGGTTAACAATCACTTGGACAATATCAAGTGAACATTTACATTATAGGAATTCCAGAAGGAGAACGAACAGACAAAGGGGCATAAAAATTATTTTGAGAAATAATAGCTGAAAACGTGTTTTCCTTGGGCAAGGAAATAGACATCCATGTTCAGGAAGCATGAAAGTACCAAATAAGATGAACCCAAGGAGGTCCACACCGTTTCAGATTTAAAATGTCTAAGATTAAAGGGGCACCTGAGTGGCTCAGATGGTTAAGCATCTGCCATCGGCCCAGGTTGTGATCCCCAGGTTCTGGGATTGAGCCCCAAGTGAGGCTCCCAGCTCAGTGGGGAGTCTACTTCTCTCTCTTGCTCTGCCTCTCCCCCTGCTTGTAGTCTCTCAGTCTCTCTCTTCCGAATGAATAAAATATTTAAAAAAATAAAATGTCTACAGATAAAAGAATTTTAAAAGCAGTAAGAGAGAAGCTACTAGTAAAGTACAAGGGATGGGAACCTGGGTGGCTCAGACAGTTAAGCATCTGACTCTTAATTTCAGCTCAGGTCATGATCTCAGTGTAGAACCTGCTTGATATTCTCTCTCCCCCCCTCTCTATGCCCCTACACACCTCCGTCTCTTGTCTTTCTCTTTGTCTGTCAAACAATAATAATAAAAAAAAGGTAGAAGGGAAGCCCCAAAAGACGATCACTTGATTTTTCAGCAGGAAATTTGCAGGTCAGAATGGAGTGCCATGATATATTCAAAGGGCTGAAATACTGTACAAGAATACTGTACCCAACAAAGTTGACCAGAATTGAAGGAGAAAAAGAGTTAGCCAGACAAACAGAAATAAAGGGGTTTTTCACCATTAAACTGGTCTTAAAAGAATTATTAAAAGGACTTCCTTAACTGGAATAAAAAAAAAAAGCCTAATTACAAGAAAATCACAAAAGGAAAAAATTTTATGAGTAAAAGCAAATATACAATAAAAGTAGTGGGGCCATCACTTATAAAGGAAGTATAAAGGTTAAAAGACAAAATTAGTAAAATCAATTAGATCTAACAAATTAGTTAAGGGGACTCACAAAACACAAAGATGTTAAAAAAAAAAAAAAGACAACATATGCATAACACATGGAGAGAGGAATAAAACTGAAGTTCCTTTAGAACATGTTCAAACTTAAGTGACCACCAACTTACTATAATAACTGTGAAAGGGGCGCCTGAGTGGCTCAGTGGGTTAAAGCCTCTGCCTTCGGCTCAGGTCATGATCTCAGGGTCCTGGGATCGAGCCCCGCGTCGGGCTCTCTGCTCAGCAGGGAGCCTGCTTCCCCTCCCTCTCTCTGCCTGCCTCTCTGCCTACTTGTGATCTCTCTCTGTCAAATAAATAAATAAAATCTTAAAAAAAAAAAAATAACTGCTATAATCTTAGGATGTTATTATGAACTTTATGTTTACCACAAATCCAGAATCTGTAACAAATACACAAAAAATTACAAAGTCAAGCCTATCACTAAAGAAAGTCAATCACAAAAAAGAACAAGAAAATGAAAAGAGAAGAGCTACAAAAACAACCAGAAAACTTAACCAAATTGCAATGATTACTTTAAATGTAAATGATCTAAATGCTCCAATCCAAAGACATATCTGTGGTGATTAAATGGATTTAAAAAACAAGACCCATCTATATGCTGCCTACAGGAGACTCACTTCAGACCAAGGACACATACACACTGAAAGTGAAAGGATGGGAAAAGATAATCCGTGCAAAAGGAAGAAAAAACAAAAAACAAAAAAAGCCCTGGTAACAATACTTACTTTGCACAAAATAGACTTTAAAACAAAGACTGTACCAAAACAAAGAAGTACATTACATAAGAATAATCAGATCAATTGAAACAAAGGGTATAACAATTATAATTATCCATGGACTCCAACAATGGAGCACCTAAACACATAAAGCAAATATTAACAGACATGAGAGGGAAAGTGGCAGTAATGCACTCACAGAAGAGGACTTGAACACTCCACTTACATCAAGGCATAGGTTATGCAGACAGAAAATCGATAAACAGTATCCTTGAACAACACATTAGACCAGATTTACTTAAGAGATATCTACAAAACATTCCATCCAAAAACAACAGATTACACATTCTTTTCAAGTACACAAAGAACATTCTCCAGGATAGATCCCATTTTAGACCACAAAGAGTCTTAATAAATTTAAGAAGAACAAAATCATATCATGCATATTTTCCAACCACAACATTATGAAATTAGAAAGCAATTACAAGAAAAAAAGCTGGAAAAAATACAAACGCATGGAGGCTAAACAACATAGTACTAAACTACCAACAGATCAACCAAAAAAGCCAAGAGGCAATTAAAAAATACATGGAGATAAATGAAAATGAAAGCACAAGGATCCAAAGTTTTGGAGATGTAGCAAAAGCTGTTCTAGGTGGGAAATTTATAGTGACATAGGCCTACCTCATGAAACAAGAAAAGTCACAAGTAAACAATCTAACTTTCCACCTAAAGAAACTAGAAAAGAACAAACAAAATTCTAAGTTAGAAGGAAGGAAATAATAAAGATCAGAGTACAAATAAATTACAAACTTAAAAACCAGTAGAAAAGATCAATGAAACCAAGAACTGGTTCTTTGTAAAGATAAACATAAATGATAAGCCTTTAGCCAGACTCATCGAGAAAAAAAAGGAGAGAAGACCTGAATAATAAAATCAGCAATTAAAGAGAAGAAGTAATAACCAACACGACACACACACAACACACACACAGGAACCCACAAGGGATTATGAAAGACTACTACAGAAAATTATATGCAAACAAATTGGACAAACTAGAAAAAGTCGATCAATTCCTAGAAACACACAATCACAAACTGAATCAGGAACAAACAAAATATGAACAGAGCAAATCTAAGTAGTGAAACTGAGTCAAAAAACAAAACAAACAAAAAACACACACAAAAAACCCCAACTCCCAAGGAACAAAAACCCTGGACTGGATAGATTCGCAAAAAAGTTCTACCAAACATTTAAAGGAAAGTCAATACCCATTCTACTGGAACTATTCCAGAAAAGAGAAGAGGAAGGAAAGTTTCTAAATACATTCTACGAAGCATTAGCATTACACTAAAACCAGTCAAAGACAGTACAAAAAAGAAAACTACAGGCCAATATCCCTGATAAACACAGCCGTAAAACTCCTCAACAAAATATGAGCAACCCACATTCAACAATACATTAAAAGGACCATTCGCCACCATCAAGTGGGATTTAATTCTGGGATGCAAGGATGGTTTAATATTCACAAATCAATCAATGTGAGCTACTGCATTAACAAAATGAAGCACAAAAATCGTATGATCGTGACAAATGGTGCAAGAAATGCACTGGACTACATTCAACACTTTTTCAGAACAAAAACTCTTAACTGAGTTCAGAGGGAACCTGTGTCAACATCAAAGAGGTCATATATGAAAAACCCAGAGCTAACATCACACTCAATGATGAAAAACAGAGAACTTTCCCTCTGAGATGAGGAATAAGGCAAGGAGCTTTACTCTGGCCACTTGTATTAAACATTGTACTGGAAGTCCTAGCCACAGCAATCACACAAGAAATAAAAGGCACCCAAATTGGTAAGGAAGTAGAAAACTGTCAGCATTTGTAGATGACATGATACTATACATAAAAAACCCTAAAGATTCCACCAAAAAACTATTGGAATAAATGAAATCAATAAAGTTGCAAGATACAAAATTAATATACAGAAACCTGCTCTGATTTTACCCGAATAACAAAGTAGCAGAAAGAGAAATTCAGACATCTCATTTATAACTGCACCAGAAATAATAAAATACCTAGGAACAAACTTAACCAAGGAGGTTTAAGACCTGTGCTCTGAAAATGATAAAACATTGAAAAAAGAAACTGAACACAACTCAAGAAATGGAAAGACATACAATGCTCATGGATCAGAAAACATAATGTTAAAATATCCATACTACCCAGAACAATTTACAGATTAATGCAATCTTTACCAGAATACCAACAGTATTTTTCACAGAGCTAGAACCAATAACAGCAAAATATGTATGGAGCCACACCAGACTTTGAAGAGCCAAACCAAACTTGGAGAAGAAGAACAAAACTGGAGTTATCCATAGCCTGTATTTTAAGATGCACTACAAAGCTACAATAATTAAAACAGTATGGTACTGACACCAAAGATCAATGGAACAAAAGAGAGCCCACAAATAAACCAATGATTTTATGTTCAATTAATCTAAAAAAAAGGCAGTAACATGCAATAGGAAAAAGATAACATCTTCAACAAATGATGTTGCGAAACTGGACAGCTACATGCACAAGAGTTTCTTACACCATACGCAAAATAAAATGGACTTAAATACCTAAACGTAAGACATGAAACAAAATTCCTAGGGAAAAAAAACAAAGCAGTCATCTGTCTAACATTTATCCCAGCAAAGTTTTTCTAGGTGTGTCTCCTTGGGCAAGGGAAACAAAAGAAAAAATAAACCATTAGGACTACATCAAAATAAAAAGCTTCTGCACAGCAAAGGACACCATTAACAAAACGAAAAGGCAAATTACTAAATGGGAGAGGATATATGCAAGTTAAAGGGGTAACATCCAAAATATATTAAGACCTTATACAGCTCAACAGAAAACAAAAATAATCCAATTTAAAAGAAGTGGGAGACCTGAAAAGACGTTTTCCCAAAAAAGTCATACAGCTGGCCAACAGACACATGAAAAGATACGTAACCATTCCTAATCATGAGAGGAATGAAAATCAAAACCACAATGAGATACCACCTTACCCCTTTGAGAATGGCTAGAATGAAAAAGACAAGATATAACAAGTGTCAGTAAGGATGTGCAGAAAAAGGAACCCTCTTCAATTGGTGGGAATGTATATTGGCATAGCCGCTGTGGAAAAAACAATATAGAGGTTTCTCATGAAATTAAAATTAGAGATACTGTAAGATCCAGTAGTGCCACTACTGGGTATTTACCCAACGAAAACGCTAAATCGAAAAGATATATGCACTCTTACACTTAACTGCAGCATTATTTACAACAGCCAAGACAAGGAAGCAACCCAAGTGTCCATCCACAGATGAACGGATAAAGATGTGGTGTATAAAACACAGTGGCCTCAAGGGGAAAAAGACCCACAAATACAGAAACTGATGGTTGCCAGACAGGTGGGGGGAGGGGGGAGGGCAAAATGTGTAGTGGGGAGGGGGAGGTACGGGCTTCCAGTTATGGAATGAGTAAGTCACAGAGATGAAAGATACAGCCCTGGGAATATAGTCCGAGGTATTGTAATAGCATTGTATGGTGAGAGACGGTAGCAATACTCGTGGTGAGCACAGCGTAAGATAGAGAGTTGTTCAATTACCATGTTGTACGCCATAAATTAACATAATAGTGTGTCAACAACACTTTAATAAAAAAAATATCCAAAATACAATAATCCAATTTAAAAACAAGCAAAGGACCTGACTAGATGCGAGCACATGAAACAGGCGGTCAGCAGGTACATGAAAAGGTGCTCGATGTCATTCGTCATCAGGGAAATGGAAATCAAAACCACAGTGATCTATCACCTCACAACCGTCAGAATGGCTATTATAAAAACGACAAGAGATAACAAGTGTTGGCAAAGTAGTAGAGAAAAGGGAGCCCTTGTGCTCTGTGGGTGGAGATGCAAATGGGCGCAGCCGCTGTGGAAAACAGTATGGCAGCTCCTCAAAAAATGGAAAACCCAACTAACCATATGAGCCAGCTATTCCATTTCTGGGTACATACTCAACAGAAATGAAATAATCTTGAAGAAGTATCCGCACCCCCATTGTCACTGCAGCATCACAATAGCCAACACATAGAAAGAACGTAAGGGTCCATCAATAGATGAATGGATAGAGGTATTATATATACAATGGAATATTATTTCGCCATAAAAGAAAGGGAATTCTGCCATATGCAACAATGTGGATGAAACTTGAGGTTATCATGCTAAGTAAAATAAGTCAGACAGGGAAAGACAAATATTACACCATCTCACTCATATGTGGAATCTAAAAAAGTTGGTATCATATAAACGGAGAAGAGATCGGTTGTTGCCAGGGGTGGGGGAAACAGGTGAAGGTGGCCAGAGTATAAACTTTCCGTTACAAGATAAGTAAGTCCTGGGGATGTAAGGTACAGCATAGTAATGAGAGTTAACGAAAATGTGCATCTGGAAGTTTCGAAGAATGGATTTTAAATGTTGTCACCACCCTCACAAAGTCATTATGTGAGGTGATGGGTATGTTAGCTAACCCTACTGCAGTAATCATTTTGCAAAATATAGACACATATGAAATCATTACGTTACCCTAAACTTACAACGTCATATGTCAATTACATCGCGATGAAGCGAAAGAAGTTCAAAAATTTAACTCAAAAGGGTTCACAGATCTAAAGGTAAAATCTAAGACTATAAAACTTCTAAGAGGGGCACCTGAGTGGCTCAGTGGGTTAAAGCCTCTGCCTTCAGCTCAGGTCATGATCTCAGGGTCCTGGGATCGAGCCCCGCATCGGGCTCTCTGCTTCCCCCCCTCTCTCTGCCTGCCTCTCTACCTACTTGTGATCTCTCTCTCTGTTAAGAAAAAAAAAAAAGAAAAAAACTTCTAAGAGAAAAACACTGAAGAAAACTTGTGTGGTTTTTAGTTAAAGATTTCTTACATATAAAAACATCAACAGCCCAGTCCACAAAAGAGTATTAGAACTTCATCAAAATTAAAGACACTGTTCTTCAAAGACAATGATTAGAGAATGAGTAATAATAATACAGAAAAACCACAACTTGGGGGAAAATCCTTGCAAATCACATAACCGATTGAGGATCTGTATTTAGAATACATAAACAACTCTTCCAAGTGAGTAATAAGAAACTCAAATTTTTAGAAACATAAATCATTTGAACAAATGCATTACTAAAAAAGCTATACAGATAGTAGGGCATAAAAGGATGCTCATTATTATTAAGTAGGAAAATAGAAATTAAAACCACAATGAGATACCATGACACAACAATTAGAAAGGCTAACATTAGACTAAACAGACTGGCAATCCCTCTGGGTGTTTACCTAGGTTTCTTCTCCCACGTGAAATAAAACAAATGTCCCAACAAAGACTTGTACATGAATGTTCACGGGACCTTTATTTGTAGCCACATGGGAAATAGCCGGAAGGTTCATGAATAGGAGAATGGGCAAAGTGGCATAGCTATACACTGGAATACTGCTCCACAAGAATGAGTTTCCTGATACCTGGGACCAGGATATATCTCCAAATAATTATAAAAAGTATATTCACAGGGCCACCTGGGTGGCTCAGTTGGTTAAGCATCTGCCTTCAGCTCAGGTCATGACCCTGGGATCCTGGGATCGAGCCCCGCATCTCATTGGGCTCCCTGCTCAGCGAGGAGCCTGGCTTCTCCCTCTCCCTTGCCCTCTGTCTCTCTCCCTGGCTTGCGCTCTCTCCAACAAATCTTTACAAAAAAAAATGTATTCACAGAGTAAAAGTGCAACAAAAAAAGGAGCCCACAGTTCATGCCTGTATTTATAGAGTCTAGAATGCAAAAATTACTGTAAAGTCATGGAAAGCTGATTGGTGGTCAGTTGGTATTGGGGTACAAGGGAAAGGAAGGGACAAAATGGAGGAATCATGAAGTGGTACAAGGAGGGGCACCTGGCTGGCTCGGTCAGTAGAACACGTGACTCCTGACGTCAGGGGTTCGAGCCCCATGATGGGTGTGGAGATTACTTACAAAACAACGACGACAAAACAAAGTAGTACAAGGAAACTTTAGGAGTATTGGATAGGATCGTTCCTTCAGTTGAGGTGACGGCATCACACAGATTTACGTATTTCTAAACTTTTCAGACTGTATGCTTTAAATATGCACTATTTATTTTATATAAACTATGTCTTGATAAAGTTGTTACACTCTTTAAAATTCTGATATTAAAATAAGAGCAGCTAAAGTATTCTTGGTTGTCTGTTCATTTGGATTTAATTTTCAATTATTTAATATAATGATAATGTGTCTGGCCATATGAGGGCATATCCTTTCCCTTTCAAGTGGATTGTTTAAGGAACTGAGGCTTTGTATTTACCATATTGGAAAATGCTTATTTGAACCCTTTTAAAGATAAATCTGTATTTCTCATATCACAGCCCCCTTTGCTTTTTAAAGCGCCAAATACTGAAACCGAGAAATCTTTTTCTCTCTGTCACAGATGACACGGTGACAGGGGCACCCCAGATAATAAACTACTGTATGTGAAGTTTGCTGATACTATGGACAGGTTACTATTTGCTTTTCTGCACAAGGAATTTCAGACTGTCGGCAAAATTACATTCAATTCAAAAAGGAAATATGTAATTGAAGCAATCAAAATGGGGAACAAAAAAATACAGACCGGGGAATACTAATCCGAGAGAAAATATTAGTAAGGTCATGATCATAATCAGGTATACTGGAAAGTGACAAAAAATCCAGCTTCTTAGCTCTATCACGGTGGCCATGTTACAATGTATGTAAATCAAACTATCCCGCTGTAGGACTTATACTTTCAAAGGGATGCATTTCCGCTACTTCTCAATGAAACTGGGGGAAAAAATTCAGTGCAATGGCAACACAATGCCTACATGTCTAGCAACTTTGAACTTGAGTGGCAGTACAAGTAGAATGCTGATTAAAAGAATAGGATAATCTTTATGCTTTTCCCCTAATTTTAATACACTGTTAGAACTCAAAGTAGGTGTCATGTCAAAATTATGTCTTTAAATCTAAGAATACATTCCCTTCTGGAAAATCCTACTAGGACATTTTAAAGCCTACAAATACCCTGAAGGTCATATCATTTAAATCCCTTATTTAATTACATTATCAATAAGTAACTCTGAAGGGAAATAATCAGTTATTATTAAAGATTATACAGTGGATTTAAGGTTCTTTCCTATCCCAGGGGCAGTGACTAGTAATAATTTCTTGGAGATTCTTCTCAAATTTTAACACACAACCTACATTTAACCTACTTAATAGCATCACATGGGAACTAGAGAACTGTGATGACATGTAGTAAATCTCAGAGATAATTTTCTAATAATACCTAAAACCTATTTTAATATAAAGCATTTTAGATAATGGTTGCAGATACAAATTTAATAAACTCCTTTCCTTTAAAAGATTTTGTTTATTTGTCAGAGAGAGAGAGCACAAGCGGGGGGAGCAGCAGGCAGAGGGAGAAGCAGGCTTCCGGCTGAGCAGAGAGCCCGATGTGGGACTCGATCCCAGGACCCTGGAATCATGACCACAGCTGAAGGCATACACTTAACTGACTGAGCCCCCCAAACATCCCAAATTTAATAAACACTCTTAAAGGCACCACCTAAATGTAACAAGGATTAACATTTTATTATTTTTTTCATTTTTGCCCATTAAGAAAAAAATCAATTTGAGGAGCTTTTGGTATACACCTTTTCTTAATCCTATTGAGCCCCCCCTTTCCATTCCCCTCTGACCATTCTCCTGAATGTTTACTTTGCTGTTCATATTCCTTTTTTTTAAAGGTTTTATTTATTTATTTGACAGAGAGAGACAGCGAGAGAGAGGGAACACAAGGTGGGGGAGAGGGAGAAGCAGGTTTCCCGCTGAGCAGGGAGCCCAGCGCTGGGTCTGATCCCAGGACCGTGGGATCATGACCTGAGCAGAAGGCAGACGCTTAATGAATAAGCCACCCAGGCACCCCTACATTTGTATCTTTTTAAAAAAACTCATTACATACACGCGTTCCATAAGCAACCTGTAACATCCTTTTATGTGTAATAAAATGTTCCATAATGGAATTGTACCTGGTACAGTATCTACTCAATAAAATACAAGAATGAATCCACTTCATTTTTCTACACTCACTTCTTTTACTCTGGTATATCTCTCCTGTACTAACTTACACTGTGGACAGATATCACAACTTTCTAGTCATTCGAGACTGTTACAATTCTGTTTAGAATTCTAATTTCATTCTATTTAAATACAGAATTTCTATTTTTATGGTCCTTCCTTAATATATAGTTTATATATAGTGAGACGCACAAACTTTAAGGATAATATTAAGGATTCCACTGTGCTATTGAATACACAATATAGCGGGTAAATTATATAAATGCATTACTATAGATGTATCGACCCACACGCCCACGACTCACATCAGGACATCAAATGTTCCGATCACTCTTAGAAAGTTCAACAAGTATGAACCTTTCAAGACAGTATCCCTTGCCCACCAGCCCCAACAAAATGGAAATACTGTTCTGACTTCTATCATCGTACCTTCGTTGTGCCCATTCTGGTCACTCACAGAATTGCAATCCTACCATGTAATGTAACGTCTGGCTTCTTTCACTCATGTCACGCTTTTGAAATACATCCGTACTGTTACACGTATCACCAGCTCATTCTTTTTCTTTTTAGTATCGTCGAGTGGGATCTTGGTGTGTGAATCGTCACAATTTGTCCACTCTGCTGTTGATGGGTTTGTGTTATTTCTAATTTTTGGCTCTTACGAAGAAAGCTGTCATGAACGACGTTCACGGTCTTTTTGCGGACATCTGCATTCAATTTTCTTGAGTAGATGCCAACCCATAAAACTGCCGACTCGCAGAATACTATAGGTTTAACTTTGCTATAAACTGCCAAACACTTTGAAAAGTAGTTGTCACGTTTTACGCTCTCAACCAAGTGATATACGAGGACTCCAGTTACCATATTAATGTCAACACTTTGTAGGGTCCACCTTTTTTTTTTTTTGATCCATTCTGCTAGGTGGGTACAAAGTATCTTACTGTAGTCATTTCCTGTACTATTAAGTGGAAAAACCAACACGGGTAGAATTACCCTTGCTCCTGCATGCACAGAGTAACTCTAGAAGGGTGCCCGACACTCTGAGCGTGCCGATTGTCCTTTCGCGACGACTGATGAGCCCCCCAAGTAGACTTTTCACCCTGCAACCCTTAATTCCTTTTCAGAGGAATTATACATTATAAACGTATTATGTATCGAAAAAATAATCCTTCAGATCACTCCGTTAGTCCATCGTGAACCTCCACCCCACTTCCATCCCAGACTAGGCTTGTGAGTTGGGGGATCCTTAGGGTCCGGTCAGATGAGTTTCTAGCAACCCCAACCCCCTTCCTCTTCTCGGCCTTACGTCTTCTCATAGACCCGAGGACGTGAGAGAGGGAGGGAAAGGGACACACTGATCCGTCTGGCTGCGAGGGTATCTTCCTCCTTTGGGGGTGTTGCAGCTTCTCTAACATGGCCGCCCTTTGCTGCACTCTTCGTGGTAGGCCCAACATGGAAGGTTGGGTCCCATGTGGAAGGTTTCCTTACGGGCTGGAGGATGAGGAATGGGCAGACCCTCTGCTATACTGTTCTGGGATATGAAGCATCCAAGTCCAGCCTGACCTCTTTCAACCGCCCTCAACTCTGATCCCTGGGGTGGGGGCCGGCGGCAACCTATAGCCTCTCATTCATGGCCTTTCTGTGGGTTCCAGCAAGATGGCTCAGGCCCAGCTCCCTTCCGCAGCATCCCCTGAGCTGTGCGATGCTCGCGCATCTGGAAGGGATAGAGGCTGCTCATTTCCGTTCGCACCCTACCCTACCCTCTCTCACCAAGGCTCTTCCCATCTCTGCTCAGCAAGTTACGAGTGGTGAGTCCACAGGGATTTTAGCAGACATTCAATATGGGAATAAGCTAACACACTCTCCGTCTTGCAGGCACCCTGGAACTCTAGGAGTACGTGCCTGAGAACGCTTCACCCTTGGATCCCCAGTCAAAGAGGGGAGGAGTGGGGGCGAGAAAAGAAAAGGGAGGGGAGAGAAAAGCCCCTGCCAGGGCCCTCCTCTAGGTAGATGGCTCGGAGTTCCAACGATTTCTTCCCCGTGACATCACCAAAGATCTTATATAAAATGCCTGAGTTAGCTGTTCTAGGGCCAGTTCTGCAAATCCTTACTAATCCTTGTCTCCAGGTGTCCAACCCGGTGGAGAGTGCTGCTGTATGTGTGCTCGGGTTGGAGTGGAGCTGAGCAACCCAGTGTGGCAGGCCTTTCCCGTCCAGTGCCTCTCAAATTCTAATATGCGTACACAACAACGCGGGATCGTGTTAAAACGTAAACTCAGATTCAGGAAGTCCGAGTGGGGTTTAAAATTCTGCACTAAAAAAATATTTTTAATTGTGTAGAATATGCATAACAAAATTGGCCACGTTAACCATTTTTAAGCACATGACTGAATGGCATGAAATACGTCCCACCACTGTGCAACCATAATCCCCAATGCATCTCCAGAACTCTTTTCAACCTGCAAAACTGAAACTCCATACTCAATAAACAATCACTTCCTACTCCCTTGGCAACCAGCTTTCTGCTTTCTGTCTCTCTGCATTTGAGAATTTGACTATTGCAGCTACCCTCTTGCAGGTGAAATTATACAGGATTTATCCTTTTCTGCCAGGCATATTTCACTTAGTAAAATATCCTCATGGTTCGTCCCTGTTGTGACCCAGGTCAGAATTTTTTTTCCAACTGAGATTAGTATTTGACTTGGCAGACTCTATAGGGCACAGTGACCTCCCTGAAGCGGGTGGGCATCCTCCAATCCATATACCGCCTGAATACAACAGAAGGCAGAAGAGGGAAAAATTCGCCCCTTTTTGCCCCTGCCTCGCTGTTTGAGCTGGGACATGCTATCTCATCTTCTACGGAGACTAGGATTTCCACCATTGGCTCCCATGGTTCTGATTTACACCACTGGATTTTCTGGGACTCCAGTTTACAGACAGCTGATGGTGGGACTAGTTAGCCTCCATCATCTAGACTCAATTCCTCACAATCAATCTTTTGTTCTTTTATCTGGAAACTTCTATAGGTTCTTCCTCTATGGGGGAATCCTGACCAATACAGTCGTTATTCTTTTTTTTTTCCTTTTTTGAGGAAATGCCACACCGTTTCCCACAGGGGCTATATACCATTCCATAATCCCAAAGCAGAGCACGTGTTCCAATTCCTCCACGTCCCTGACAACACCTGTTATTTTATGTTTTGCTTTTGTAGTGGCCATCCGAATGCATGTGAGGGGACATCTCATTGTGGTTGTAAAAAAAAAAAAAAATCACATCAATAATTACTGCTGTTGGCCATCTTTCCAAGTACTTATTGGCCATTTGTATATTTTCTTTGGAAAAATGTTCAGGTCCTTGGCCATTTTCAATTGGCTTGTTTGATACTGTTGTGGTTGAGTTTTTTTTATATATCTTGCTATTAACTCTTATCAGATAGTATTTGCCAACATTCTCGCTCACTCTGTGGGTTGCCTTTTCTGTTGAGGAGGTCCTTCTCACAGATGTGTTTAATGTTGATGTATTCCAATTTTATTTTTTCTTTTGTTGCCCTTGCTTTTGGTATCATATCCTAGAAATCAGTGCCCAATCCAATGTTGTGATAATTTTCCCTGTATCTTTTTTTTTTTTTTTTTTTTTAAGATTTACTTATTTTAGAAAGAAAGCATGTGCGTGAGCTGGGATAGGAGCAGAGGAGCAGGGAGAGGGAGAAAAGAATCTTGACCAGACTTCGGGCTGAGTGTGGAGCCCCATGGGGGCTCGATCCCACAACCCTGAGATCATGACGTGGGCCAAAACCAAGAGTTGGAGGCTAAACCCAATGAGCCATCCAGGGGCCCTATCCGATGTATTCTTCTAAGAGTTTTATAATTTTACCTCTTAATTTTAGGTCTTTGATTCCGATTTGACTTAACTGTATATAGTTTAAGATACAGGTCCAGCTTCATTCTTTTACATGTGAATATCTAGTTTCCTCGCCTGTATTTCTTGAAAAGGTTGTTATTTCTCCGCTAATGATCTTGATACTGTTGGTGGAAATCAATGAACTCTATATGTGAGGGTTCACTTCCAAGCTCCCTATTCTATACCATCGGTCTATAAGTCTTGTCACTGTGCTAGTACTACATTGTTCTGATTACTGTAGATTTGTAATAAGGTTTGAAATCAGGAAGTATACCAACTCCAACTTCATTCTTCTTTTCAAGATTGTTTGGCTGGGGGCACCTGGGTGGCTCAGTTGGTTAACGAGCTGCCTTTGGCTCAGGTCGTGCCCCCAGGGTTCTAGGATCTAGTCCTGTGTCAAGATCCCTGCTCAGCGGGGAGTCTGCTTCTCCCTCTACCCTTTCCCATGCTGGTGATCTCTTTCACACTCCTTCACTCTCAGAACAAACAAAAAAAACAAAAACAAACAAAAAAAACAAACAGGGGCACCTGGGTGGCTCAGTGGGTTAAGGCCTCTGCCTTCGGCTCAGGTCATGATCTCAGGGTCCTGGGATCGAGCCCCGCATCGGGCTCTCTGCTCAGCAGGGAGCCTGCTTCCTTCCCTCTCTCTCTCCGCCTACCTCTCTGCCTACTTGTGATCTCTCTCTCTCTGTCAAATAAATAAATAAAATCTTAAAAACAACAAAAAATGTTTTTTAAAAAAGACTATTCTACTTTATGGGTCCTTTGAGATCTCTTATGAATTTTAGGATGTGTTTTTCTATTTCTAGAAAAAATAGATTTTTTTTTTCGGGATTTTGATAGGAATTGTATTGTAGATAGGATTTTGATAGAAATTGTATTTTAGTAGTACTGATACCTTAGGAATACAATTCATAAATACGTCTTTGCCTTTATTGATGCCCTCTTTTCTTCGAGCAGTATTTTGTAGTTTTGTAGTCTAACTCTTTTGCCTCCTTGGTTAAATTTTTTCCTAAATATTGTGTTTGTTGTTACTGTAAATGGAACTGTCCTCTTCATTTTTTAAAAAATTTATTTTATTAACATAGAATGTATTGTTTCAGGGGTACAGGTCTGTGAATCATCAGTGTTACACAATTCACAGCACTCACCACAGCACATACCCTCCCCAATGTCCATCACCCAGCCCCTCATCCCTCCCCTCCCCACCGCCCAGCAACCCTCGGTTTGTTTCCTGAGATTAAGAGTCTCTTATGGTTTGTCCTCTTCATTTGCTTTTTCATTATTAATTGTTGGTGTATAGCAACACAACTCATTTTGCCTCTATATTTTGTATACTTGATTTGGCTGAATTCGTTCATTAGTTCTAATAGTTTAGCAGGGAATTTTTTTGAGTTTTCTATGTATAAGTTCATGTCAAGTATGAACAGCAATACTTTTAATTCTGGCAAGAACTTCCAGTACTATGTTGAATAGAAGAGGTGAAAGCAGGCATCCTTTTCTTGCTCCCAATCTTAGAAGAAAAGCTTTTAATCTTTCACTGTTTTATAGGACATTAGCTCTGAGTTTCTCATATAAGGGCTTAAGAAAAAAACAACTATTTATTTGAGAGGGAGAAAGCATGAGCAGGAAGGGGAGTTGGGAAGGGGCAGAGGGATAGGGAGAAGAGGGCTCCCCGCTGAGCAGGGGGCCCGATATGGGAATCGATCCCAGGACCCCAGGATTATGACCGGAGCCAAAGGCAGACAATCAACCGACTGAGCTACCCAGGGGTCCCCACTTAAGGGCTTTTTTTTACGTTGACGTAGTTTCCTTAGGTTCCTAGTATGTTGGTTGTTTTTATCATGAAACGGTGTTGAATTTTGTCAATGTCTTTTTCTCCATCAATTGGGATGTGGGTTTTTTTTTCCTTTGTTCTTTTTAACTGGTGTATTACAGTATTACATAGATTAGTTTTTATATGCTGAACCATCATTTCATTTCATGAAATTTGGTCATAGTTTATAATCCTTTTAATTCTGTTCGCTAGTAATTTATTGAGGATTTTTGTGTCAATGCTTTTCGGGGATATTGGTTTACATACCAACCACTTATTATCCTTTGTATTCCTGTGCTGTTTAATTTACATTTTTTCTCATTTTCGTGATTATTCTACCTGAGAACTTACCAATTTTATCTTTTCAAAAAAAACAACTCTTAGTTTGTTGAATCCTGTCTAGTGTTTTTCTTCTTGTTTCATTTATTTTTGCTCTTAATCTTTACTATTTCTTTCCTTAGGCTAACTTTGGGATTGATTTATTCTAGTTTTTCTAGTACTTGAAGGTGTAGAGTTTGGTTTTTTATTTGGGATCAATCTTGTTTCATAACACTGGTATTATTGCAACAGACTTTCCTTCCAGGATTGCTCTTGCTGCATCTTAAAAATTCTGGTAGGGGCGCCTGGGTGGCTCAGTGGGTTAAAGCCTCTGCCTTCGGCTCAGGTTATGATCCCAGGGTCCTGGGATCAAGCCCCGCATCGGGCTCTCTGCTCAGCGGGAAGCCTGCTTCTCCCTCTCTCTCTCTGCCTGCCTACTTGTGATCTCTCTCTGTCAAATAAATAAATAAAATCTTTAAAAAAAAAATTCTGGTATGTTGTTTTCCTTCTCAATATCTCAGGAGTTTTATTTCCCCTTTAATTTCTTCTTCGATTTATTAAATGTTCAGGTAACTATTGTTTAATTTCCACGAGTTTATGAATTTTCCACGTTTCCTTCTGTTATGGATTTCAAGTTTAATGCCATTGTGATCAGAGAAAATACTTGGTATGTATGATCTCAATCTTTCTGAATTTCCTAAGACTTGTTTTGTGGCTTAATGTAGGATTTTTCTAGAAAATGTTCCATGTATGCTTGACAATAATGTATATTTCATTGTTGGATAGAATGTTCTGTATACACCTGTTAGGTCCATGGGTCTTTAGTGTTGTTCAAAATAAATGTTTCCTTATTGATTGTCTGGATGATCTATCCATTTTTGAGTGGGTATTAAAGACCTCAACTATGATTGCATTACTGTTTACTGCTCTTTTTGGCTCTGTTATTTTTTGCTTTATCTATATATGTCTCTGATGTCCGGTGCATAGATATTTACAATTGTCTTATCACCTTGATGGACCAGCCCCTTTAATATTATCTAAGGACCTTCCTTGCCTCATTTTACCATCTGTATTTTGTGTGATCTAAGTATAGCTACCCCTGCTATTTTTTGTTACCATTTTCTTGACATGACTTTTTCTAATCCTTCACTCTCAATCTATGTGTGTCTTTTAAGGCTAAAGTGATTCTCTTGTAGGGAGAATATCATGGCTTTTTTTTTTTTTTTTTTTTTTAATTCAGCCAGCCGTTCTATGTGTTTTGACTGGACAATCTCATCTGTTTAGGTTTGAAGTAATTATTCATAGGTAGGGACTTAGTGTGGGCATCTGGTTAATTGTTTTCTGGTTGTTTTCTAGATCCACTGTTCCTTGGTTCTTGTCTGCTGTCCTTTTTCATGTTTTGATGTCTTTCGGTATATGCTTTAACTTCTTTATGTATTATATACATATTCTTTCATGTAATATTTTCCCCTTGTGCTTACCATGACAGTCACATTAAATCTTAAAATTATAACACTATTTTAATATGACAACTTATCTTCAGAGTATTTCTTAAACCTTACACTTTTATTTCTCTCTCCCCTGCATTAGATTTTTCTAGATCAAGTTTTGACCTTGGTCTCAGAGTCTTACACTAATAGTGGAAAATACACATTAATTTGTACAGAGATTTTATATAATCTTAAGTTATAAAACATATCCTGTTTCTACCCTAACAGATTTAATTTTACGTTCTTTTAAAAAAATACTTAAATTGCCCTTTTTATTTTAGAGCTAGCTTTAATTAAGATACACTTGCATTCTGCTTTAGTATGCTCTGTTTTAACTGTATATCCACCAAAGCTCTTCAGTTACGATTGTCTATTTATTTACTATTTAAACCCTGGTCACCTCTTATTCAATTTGACTTTTTGTATCAAGCAATGGGCTATAGTGAGAAAAAGACAAGGACGTGGATCCCACTCCAGAAGGGGTTGTAATCTAAACAGTCACATACACAACTCACTCTACAAGGTGTGCCTTGGATTTAGTGCTGCAACTCATTTTTAAAAATTTTTCATTTTCCATTTTTGATTTAATGATTATCTTACTTTTAAAATTTAAGTTCACTTAGCCAACTTTTAGTCCATCATTAGTTTCAGACAGAAAGTTCAATAATTCAGCAGTTGTGTTTAACTCCCAGTGCTCATCCCATCACATGTCCTCCTTAGTGCCCATCACCCAGTTACCCCATCTCCCCCCCCCACCTCCCCTCCAGCAGCCCTCAGTTTGTTTCCTAGACCTAAGAGTCTCTCATGGTTGGTCTCCCTCTCTGATGTTACAAACTATTATAATGATACTCAGAGGAGAGGAATATTTCAGAGCAGGAAGGTCACAGAAGAGGTAGTGTTTCAACAGACAGCGAAAGATTCAAACAAACCTTAAGAACGCCCTTCTATTGATTATTCCCTATAAAATTACTGTTCTTTCCTGCAAAGTGCCCAGAAGTTGCTGTTAATGCACTTATTGTAATTTTTCTCTATTTCTACATAGAGCAAAGTCTTTTTTGGGTACAAATGTATGCAGTACCAAAAAAGAAAAATGAAGGTTGTGATAATGAAGTATTAAGGAATCATAGCCCTAATATGCTGATTAACATGTAATTTTGTTTTTGGTCCTCAAAAGAAGTATCAAATAGACAAGTCCTAATGACATAATTCATTCAATGGAGGATGAACTAGATGAAAGAGCACCCATATTTCATAGTCAATATGTAAAACAAAGTGTCAGATAGCCTAGATCCTAACAGTAGTGAGAACTTAAAATACAGCACGTTAATTGTGGAAAAATTATTAATCAGATAGTATCAATGACAAAAACTCGTCATAGTACTCTGAGGTTGGGATCAAATAAATTTCCTAAGAGAAATCCTCCAAACTTGCATTGTGTAGATCAGGGGAATCATTGATGGCAGAGTTGTAGGTCATGATTTTAAGTAATAACTCTGCCACTTAACTTCTGCTTTCTCAGCTGTCTAAATGGTAATGACCCCCAACCACATGCCCTTCAAAGGAGTTATGCTGTAACCACCACCTCTGTTGGGTGAACATACTTTATAAAATATGATTCACTTATCAAATATAGTTGTTACTGGTCAGGTATACCTTAAGCCAGCTTGAATTTTTCAGGCATGTCCTAGTGAACAAAAGCTGGCAACAATTTTGTGTAGAAAAAATTGAGAGGGGCTCCTGAGTGGCTCAGTTGGTTGAGCTTCTGACTCTTGATTTTGGCTCAGGTCATGACCTTGGGGTCATGAGATCGAACCCCGAGTAGCCTCCTCTGTCCTCGGGGAGTCTGCTTGGGATTATCTCCCTCCCTCTCCCTCTGCTCCTCCCCCCGGCTCTCTCTCAAATAAATAAAATGTAAAAAAAAAAAAAAAAAAAAAAAAAAAAAAAAGAAAAAGAAAAAAGGGAAAGGAAGGGAAAAAGTTGAGGAATACTTCCCATACAGTCGACTAGCTGTGCTATCTCAGAAATTTTCTACTCGGCTAAGGCTCCGTTTCCTCATCTGGGAAGGAGGGAATCCTACTAATGTCTCCCTCTTACAACACTGTGTGGATTAAATAAATACCACATGTGAAGTGCTTGGCACCATGCCTTGCATGTGGACAGAGTACACTAAATGGCAGCTCACATTATTACATTCCTGATATTCTGGAAGCAGTGACAGAGTCCCTGTTGATACATTTATGTGTCACCAACTTTCCATAGGTTGTGCACCTAGTCTGTCCAAGTCCTAAGAAGGTATAACACGGTGCTCTGAAATTCACGGGTTTTCCCTGGCATTATGCATTTAGAGCTTTTCCTAACAAGTCTCGTTAAAAATCTGCAATTCTACATACTGATTTCTTCTCCTTGAAACAACTTTTTTCCCTTTTATAATCCATCGGCTTCCTGTGCCCAAGGATGTCAGTCCTCGGAATGTCAATAGAAGCACCACCTTTGCTCCTACATATGGTTCGAAGGAGTATTCAGGTCAGTCCTGACTGACAGAATAACAAAATAAAGAAAAGAAAGGCCTATTGAAGGTTAACCAAGCTATAACTATTCCAAAAGAAATAAAGTCAGTTCAGTAAATGTCATACCATAGGCCAAAATAAATCCCACCAGGGAAAAAAAAGAGTTTAAAAAAAACCCCAAAAAACCTCAGGGTGCTAAAGGTCTTTGAAAACATAAAAGAATCCCTTAAGGAAAGGATTGATAGATTTAATTTCTTCAAGTCAAAAAACAACATAAATAAAGCTAAAGGGAAAGCAACAAACTAGGGAAAATATTTGCAACACAGATGAAAGATTTATGTCTTTATTATAGAAGGAAATAATAAGAGTTGTGTGTAAGGATGTGTGTGAAAGGATTTTATAATAGTGATAAATTAGACAATTCAGATTATAAAATGGGAATAGTTTATGCAATGGCCAAACTATGAAGTGTCTACACTTACTACAAAGTTATGTTGTAAAAGAGCATTTTAAAAATGGTAACTTAAAATCTATTTCTAAGTAAAGCACTTAAAAACTTTAAAAATGTTCAGTTGTTTGAATGAAAATTTTAACAGTATTTTTAATGATAAAAACTATGTATTCTGACTAAATATGATTGATAGTGGAAGATGGGTATTTCAACTTTTCTTTTGCTTTCTTTTGTTTTCTAAAATTTCAACAACGAATATATATTTTTAACCAAAACCTTGATAATTATATTAGAAACAAACCATCAACAGATTGAAAGTAAATGACAGCTGGGAAAACCTTGCGACATTTAACATAATTTTAACATTTTTACCTTAGTGCTGCTTCACCTTCTCTGAGATAAAGCTCGCCTTTACACTTTTAATCTCAACACTTGAATAAAGATGTCACAAATATTATATTTATTGTTAGATACCACTGAAAAAAATAAACAGTGTTGATACAGGGTCCGACCACGGAGTTAAATAAAATTATGCCCATTCCAAAGATAGAATAATGTGCATCTATAAAATAATCATGTTTGAAAGAGTAACATTATCAAAGAAACTTGTTTAGTTGTCTGAAATGATTCAAATTACATCTTTCTTCCAATACCACCTTTTCCAAAGGCCTTCCCTGATCAAACTACTTAGAATCATAATCCCAACTCATCTATGTGTTGCCTATAGATGTTCCCTTCACAAGTAAGGATACGCACACTTGAATGGATGCAAAAAAATTTCCATGAGATGGACACCAAAAGAAAGCTGTAACGACTATACTCACACAAAATAGAATTTAAATGAAAGGCTATAATAAGAGACAAAGAAGGGCATTACACAGTGATAAAGGGGTCAATCCAAGAAGAGGATATAACATTCATAAATATTCACTCAACACAGGAGCACCTAATAGTCTAATGAAAATATTAACAGACCTAAAGGAAGAAATAGATAGCTTTAGAGTAATAGTGGGGGATTTTAATGCCCCCTTACATCAATGAATAGATCATCCAGACCAAAAGCAAAAACAAACCTCCCCCCCCCCCCAAAAAAAACACAGTAAAGAAACATCGGCTTTAGATGACACGTTAGACCAGATGGACTTCTCAGACATACATACCATTCCATCCAAAAGCATCAGGATACACATTCTTCTCAAGCACACACGGAATATGCTCCATTGTAGATCCTATATTAGGGTACACACACAGGTCTTAATAAATCTACTAACAGAAATCCTATGAAACCGTATCAGCATCTTTTCTAACCACAATGGTAAGAAACCAGAAATCAACTTAAAGAACAAAACTAGAAAATTACAAGTATGTGGAGGTTCAACAACATGGTACTGAACAACCAAGGTCAAAGAAGAAATCACAAAGATTAAAAAATAACTTGAGGAAAATGAAAATGGAAACATGACAGGCCAAAACTTTTGAGATGGACCAAAAGCAGTTGCGAAAGAGAAGGTGGCAGCAGTAAGTTACTTACAACAAAAAGAAAAATCTCAACCAACTGAAATTTACACCTTCAGCAACTAGAGAAAGAGGAACAAGTGAAGTTCAAAGTTAGAAAAAAGTAACAAAAAAGATCAGAGTTGAAAAATTTAAATAGAAACTAAAAAAATAAAGAAAAACAGTAGGAAAGAACAATCAAACTAAAAGCTGGTTCTTTGAAAAGTTAAAATTAGCAAAGCTTGAGCTAGACTCATCAAGAAAAAAGAGAAGTCTGACTTAAAATCAGAAATCAAAGAGGAGACATGACAACCGATAGAGAAACAAAGCATCTTAAGAGGCTGCTATGTGTCAGTATATATCAACAAATTGGACAACCCAACAGAAACTGAAGAATTCCTAGAGACATACTACCAAGACAAAATCATAAAAAACAACAACAAAATAACAAAACAAAAAACCCAAAACCCAGAGTAGAACAATTACTAGTAAAGACAATGAATAAATAATCCAAAACCTCCCAATAAGTCAAAGACCAGGAGCAGATAGCTTCACTGGTGAATTCTACTACATATTCAAAGAATACCAATACTTCTCGAACTGTTACAAAAAAAATAAAAAAAGAAGGAACACGTCCAAACTAACTTAATGAGGCCAGCATTACCCTGATGCCAAAACCAGACAAGGATCCCACAAGAAAAGAAAATTACAAGGAATCCTTGATGAACACAGATGTAAAAACACACTAAAAAAATTAGCAAACCAAATTCAATAATACATTAAATATGTAATACACCATGATCGAGTAGTATTTATTGCAGGGATATAAGGATGGTTCAACGTCCACAAATCAATGTGACACAACACATTAACAAAATAAAGGATGAAAGTCCTATGATCATCCCAACAGATGCAGAAAAACCATTTGATAAAATTCAACATCTTTCATGCTAAAAAATGTCAACACAGTGGGTGTAGAGGCAATGTACCTCAACATAAGAAAAGCCAAGTATGACAAATTCACAGCTAACATCATACTTAATGATGAAAAGTTGTAACCTTATCCTCAAAGATCAGAAACAAGTAAGGATGCCCCCTGCATTCACTTTTTTTCAACAAAGTACTGGAAGTCCTAGCCAGAATAATTAGGCAAGAAAAAGAAATGAAAGACACCCAGATAGAAAAGGAATAAGTAAAATTATCCCTCCATGAAGATCATACTATATAGGGAGAATGCTAAATATTCCACAAAAAATGAATGTTAGAAATCATCAACAAATTCAGTAAAGCTGCAGGATACAAAAATATACAAAAAACTGCTGGTGTTGCTGTATACTATTAATTAACTATTAGAGAGAGATGAAGAAAACAATCTCACTCATAATTATATCAAAAAGAATTAAAAAACCTAGGAGTAAATTTAATCCAGAAAGCAAAAGACCTTATGCTGAAAACTTTAAGATGTTCATGAAAAAAAAATGAAAGATACCATTAAGTGGCAAGATATTCCATGCTTATGGATTCACACAGCACTGTTAAAATGTCTATACTACCCAAAGCAATCTACAAATTCCAAGCAATCCCTATCGAGATTCCAATGACACAAAAGAAGAAAGGGGGGGCAAGGGGTGGCACCTAGCCGGCTCAGTCAGTACAGCATGTGATTCTTGATGTCACGGTTGTGAGTTCAAGCCCCATACTGGGCATAAAGCTTACTTAAAAAAAAAAAAAAAAAAAAAAAAAATCGAAGGGGCATTTTTCACAGAAACAGAATAAACAACCCTACAATTTGTATGGATCCTCAAATCACCCCCCAAATAGTCAAAGCAATCTTGAGAAAGAACAGCAAAGCTGGAAACATCATTCTCCATGATTTCAAACTGTAGAGCAAAACTCCGGTAGACACATAGATGAATGGAAAGGAACAAGAGAACCTAGAAATAAACTCATGCATATATGGTCATTTAATTTACGACAAAGGAGTCAATAATATACAAGGAAGAAAGAATGACCTTTTGAATAAACAGTGCTGGGAAAACTGGACAGCCATAAGCAAAAGATTCAAACTGGACCACTTTCATACACCATACAGAAAAATAACTCAAAGTGGATTAAAGACTTGAATGCAAGCCTGAAACCATAAAACTCCTAGAAGACAACAGGATAAATTCCTTGACATTGGTCCCGGCAATGAATTTTTAAATTTGATACCAAAGTAAAGGCAACAAAAGTCAAAATAAGTACATGGGACTATATCCAACTATAAAGCATCTACCCAGCAAAGGAAACCATCAACAAAATGAAACGGCAACCTCCTGAATGGGAGAAGTATCTGGTGAGGGTCTAGTATCTCAAGTATCTGGTGAGGGTCTAGTATCTAAAACATATGGAGACTTAAACAACTTAACAGCAAAAAGAAAAAAAAAAATCCCTAACAGTCCAATTAAAAAATGGCTGAAAATCGGAATAGCCATTTTTTCCCAGGAAGACAGACAGTTGGCCAACAAGTAAATGAAAAGGTGCTCAATATCACTCATCGTCAGGGAAATGCAAATCAAAACCACAATGAGGTATCACGTTACACCTGTGAGAAGGTTTAGTATGAAAAAGACAAAAAATAATCTTAAATGGGATGGAGAATCAAGGGAAATCTGTGCACTTGGGTGGGAACGTCAACTGGTGCAACCACCAGGAAAAATGGTACTGAGGATCCTCAAAAAATTAATAACAGAACTACCATATAATGCAACTATCTATAATTTTTTTTTTTTTTTAAAGATTTTATGTATTTGACAGAGAGAGAGAGACAGTGAGACAGGGAACACAAGCAGCGGGGCAGGGGTGAATGGGAGAGGGAGAAGCAGGCTTCCCGCCAAGCATGGAGCCCAATGAGGGGCTTGATCCCAGGACACTGGGATCATGACCTGAGCCGAAGGCAGATGCTTAACCAACTGAGCCACCCAGGAGCCCCTTCCAGGTGTTTATCCAAAGAAAATGAAAACATTAACTTGAAATGGTATATGTACCCCCTCATGTTTATTGCAGTATCATTTACAATAACCAAGACATGGAAACAGCTTGTGTGTCTCAGATAAATGAATGGATAAGGATGTGGTATGGGTGCACAATGGACTATTATTTAGCCATGAAAAGGACGAAATCTTGCCATTTGCAACAACATGGATGGTCTTTGAGGTCATTATGCTAATCCAAGTCAAGCAGATGAATATCACATTATCTTACTTCTACGTGGAATTAAAAAAAAAAAAAGGAAATGGAAAAATGACATTTTTTTGTGTTCACAGATACAAAGAAGAGAGGTAGAGAGGTAGGTGAAATGGTTGAAGGGGGTCAGAAGGCACAAATTTTATGAGGATGAAATATAGGACACAGTGAATATAATTAATGCTATATCACATATTTAAAAGCTACTGAAAGTCAACCTTCAAAGTCCTTATCAAGCACACAAAAATTTTTCTCTGTGTAAAGTGACAAATCTTAATGCGACTTACTGTGATCATTTCTCAGTACAAATATTAAATCATAATTTAAGTTGATTAAGTTAAATAAGTTAATGTTATACGTGAATTGTATCTCAAATTTTAAAAATCAAGGATCCCACTGAAAATAAAACTATTCCTCTTCTCAATTAAAAAAAAAAAAATGCAATGCCCTCCTATCTGTTCCAGACTCTCTGACCACCTTAGCCAACCTGCATTATTTTTCTATGCCCTTAATACCTTTTACTATACGACACCACTTTCCTTTTATTAAGATTATTTATTGTCTATTTCTGCATAGAATATTGGTAGGCATCTATTGAGAATTTATATAGTCAATGAATTTATTCATTTCTATATATAATATATAAATATTTATATAGTCAATGAATGACTATATAAATATATACATTTTTAAAAAGACCAAAGAATACACTAAAAAACTAATTGTAGCTCTTTTTACATGAGTATGGTGATTATTTTTCTTTATAAATCCCTAGATTGTACTAATTTTCTGCAATCAACACGGGTAACTTTTTTTATTTTTTATTTATTTATTTTTTTAACATGGGTAAATTTTCTAACAAGAAAAACAACTCTGCACGTAAGTATGTTTAAAGAATGTTAAGCTAGATCTCTAGGTAGAGCTTTTACCCCTAAATCCTTCTAAAAATCCTCTATTTTCCAAAGATCTCCAGGACAAACACTACAGTCCTTCTCATCAACCTGTCTCAGAGTTTAGGATCCTTCAGAGTCTTGGAGCACTGAAAAAGTAAAATAAAATTTAAAAAAAAGATCCTTCAGAGTCAAGAAATCTTTCTTCCTGACTTTGCTCTGCTTGCCACTGGCCAGGTTACATGGTGTCTACTCTCCTACTGTCAGGCAGGAAGGCACATGTTGAAGAGAAAAGGAGAGGGATACACTTTTTATATTGATGGAGTTTAGAC
>CM052895.1:11850819-11945991 GCA_028534135.1 Potos flavus | reverse complement strand
CTCTGCCCTGCCGCATCCTTGTTTTCAAGAAACTCCGAATATACCACAGCACCCCTCGGAAGTAGCAACCTAATCAAACATGAGAGAGGACTCACTGCCACATTGTGAGCTAGCGCTACACGCACGCCTCAACTCCCCACATCCTGTTTTATCTTTGCCTGCAATGCTCAGAGGGTGTCCTCTTCCTGAAGCTCCCCTGCACCCCGCCCCAAGAGCCACCTGCTTCCCCGTTTGGTTTTCATTTCTTCTAGTCGTAATCATTCATATTATTATTACTCTACATGCCGGTTGTCGCAACTGGTTTCAGGAGCCCAGCAGTGGTGGGACTGTTCCAGAGGGAGGAATATTTGGAGTCAAGAGATGGTACTATAGTTCTCAACCTTCACTCCAGCCTCTGTGGTGGGACTTACATCTAACTCACAGGGGTGGTGGGGTGGTAAAGATTTACATCCATATCCTTCCGGCTCTACACTCCTAGCCTGTAACCACCACGCTCCGTTTGTGATGTCCTAACATTTCTGTATGGCCACTGTCAATTCCTTAACCTGGAAGAAGCCATGAGGAAATTGATCAGCTAGCTGGGAAAAGAATTCCAGGGAAGGTTCAGAGGTCCCGCCACCTGGAGGCTCCCATACTTGGGATGGTCTCAGCTCTTACAATGAGGGGCTCTACAGGGTGGAGGAGAATCCCTCCAGGGAACTCCGGGGCTGTGATATTTCAATCGAGAGACCCCTGGAGCCTAGAACGAGGAAGCATCTCCTTCCACATGTATATATCCTGGACACACTGACGGATAGCCCTTGGGACGCTCGTCTAGTAAGTCTGTGATGATTATTTTGAAATGGATCTCTTTTCCTTCCCCCTCTACAGGATCCGTACCTACTGACAATCCTTTTTATAGAAATTACCTCCATAGTCAGGCTTTCCCGCTGCACGGGAACGTGAGGGTTAACCCAAGCACTCGTTGACGATTTTCAAATGTGTAAGCAGGGTTTTTCTGGACTACACTCTCAAGCTTCATAGCCGTGACTGAGTTTTCCTGAATGGTTTTTACACTTCGTTTGAACATGTCTTTCCGCACACAGTGTAATGGAAAAAAAAATCCTCACGAATAAGAGGTCTTACTGGCAGGTGTCTCAACAGCTCTGCAATTATGAAGCCAAGAGCTCATTCTCCTATCTTTAAAAAGGACCAGATCCTACGGGGGGGGGGGGTCCCCCATTACTGTTTCACCAGTACTATTAATAGACTTCCTTAGCTGGGACCCTGTAAGGTA
Source organism: Potos flavus (assembly GCA_028534135.1). NCBI lineage: Eukaryota > Metazoa > Chordata > Mammalia > Carnivora > Procyonidae > Potos > Potos flavus. Next base: position 11,944,715 of record CM052895.1, on the reverse strand, counting down.
GGGTACATGGTATGCTTTATGGTAACACGAACACACACTCTATTTTGGAAGTTTCTTTTTCTTCCTTCCAGACTTGACATTCCGTGTTTAATCAGAAATAATCATTTATACCTTTTTTGGGGAAGGGTACAAGCTACTTCATTTAGTTTCTCAAAGTGGGCAATGCCAGTGCAGAGAAAGGTCCGTTTGTGAGTTGAAACCCTTTCCAACACAGAACACGTTTGATATGTGAAAACCGTTCCAGAAGTCTGTTTGGTTTCCCTCTTCAAAGTGATCAAATGAACCTGAGAAGTGTTTCAGATGAAAGCCGCACGCACCGCTGTCTGTCATCTCCCGGACTTGATCGACAGGCCCCAGAACCGAAAACCACCGGCTCAGCCCGGGAGCGTCACTGTCAAGCACTCAGCCCGTTCTCATTTCCAAGGAATGGATTCTTTTTCAAAAAAGGCATTTCTACGCGCAGCTCAAAATACAAGAGGCACAAAGGTCTACAATCAGAAGCAAAGCTAGTCCCCGCGGCTCACAAACCTGGGATTACCCATAGCGTAGCCTCCTCTCTACGCTCTTCTCAACCCCCTTCCCTCACTGCACGTTTTGGAGACCGTGGTGTCTCAGGAGCACACGTAGCCCTGGGGAACTATCTTTAAAGGCTGCTTACTATTCCGTCATGGTTTTAACCAGTCCACTTTTGAAGGATGGGGAGGTCATTTCCAGTCTTGCGCTATTGTCAACAGGGTTTTAGGGAAGCCTGATTCCCATGGATGGGCAGACCCCTGAAATCCTGGGAGTCAAAGACAAATATAGGACGCGAGAGGGCTGCTTCCAGGGGCTCACCCGGGAGGAAGCCCGGACAAGGTCAAGAACAGGGGGCTTAGGCTTGTTCGTGGCTTTGTATTTATAGCTACGCAGTTGCCACACCAGCATGGTTTAAAAGAAATGAGAACAAAGTAATCTGACTCCTTGTGACTGCAGACATATATTGCAATCATTCTTCAAGTCAGCACATTTCCTTCCAGGACAGATTTTTATTTATTTTTTTAAATTTCTTAAACATTTATTTGCCAGAGAGAGGAGAGAGAAAGCGCATGCGTATAAACAGCAGAGCGGCAGGTAGAGGGAAGGGAGAAGCAGGCTCCCCATGGAGCAGAGAGACCCACGCGGGGCTCGATTCCAGGACCCTGGGATCAGGACCTGAGCCGAAGGCAGACGCTTACTCACCGAGCCACCCAGGCGTCCCTAGGACAGATTTTTAGTGAACATGAGGACCCGGGCCTAGCCCTCATTTATTTCTCTCATTTTGTCTTTACTTGGTGCTTAATATGCAAGCTCACGGTCTCTCCTTGTTACCCAAAACGTTTTTTATGTACTGTTCACAGGCTTTACAATATGAAATAAAACCTTGATTATTTGAGCAGTTTGAAATGCAAAATTTACCCCTATGGAAATAACACAGCCTAAAATGCTGAACGTGAACGTAATGAAGCCTCTAAATACCTCTAAATACCCAAGGATGTAAAACACGGAGAGGATCCCAGCTCAAGGCCGCCATGAAAAGCCGTCAGCCACACCAGGGCGGGAGGCCTTCCAAAGACCCGTTTCTCATCAAGTTCTACCACGGAAAGGGTAGAGACTGCGGTTTGTTCTACAATAGGAGACTTACCAAAAGTAACAGCCAAATGCACGAACTGGATTTGTGATCTGTAAACACGCTAAAGCCACCTTTGAGACAACTGGGAAACCTTAACTATGGTCTGGGTGAGAGGTATTAAGAAATTATCGCTGGTTTCATCAGGTGAACTCACGGGCTGGCGAGTTTGTTTTTAAAAAGTCCTTAAACAGAGATGCGTACTGAACCATTTATCAGGAACTCCTAGGACGGCTGAGATTTGTTTTCGAATACTCCAGAAAAACCATTTGAGGAAATAAAGAAAGCAGGATTAGCAAAACTTGGAAACAGTCGAAGCACAGTCGTGAGTACGCAAGATTGCTTCTACTCTTCTGCTCATTTTGGGGTCCCGCATCCCCTTACGAGGGCTGCCACAACAAAGGACCACAGGTGGCTCAAATAACTCAGTGGCTTAGATGAAAGAAAATTATTTTCTTACCGTTCTGGAGGTGGAAATTTTCTCTCTCTCTCTCTCTCTCTCTCTCTCTCTGTCTCTGTCTCTCTCTCTCTCTCCCCCTCCTCCCGCCCCGCGGTCTGTCTTCTCCCGTCTTATAAGCACGCCGGTCAGTTGCATTAGAGCCCACCCCGAACATCTGCTCCACCTTTAATTACCTCCTTAAAGGCCCTGTGTCTGAATACAGCCACATTGTGAGATACTGGGGGTTAAGATTTCAACATATGAAAGGGGCAGAGACACAATTCAATCCATAATAGGCGCCCATGAACATTTCCATAAGGAAAAAATACGTAAATAAAAAGAAACCGTAAAGTAACTGTGAGCGTGTGCAAAACAGGGTCGAGCGAGAGCCTGCCATCTCCCTCCCCTCCCCCCTCCAGCAGAAGCCGCAGGCTGCTGACCACAACCCAAATCAGCTGCGGGGTTTCTGTTGTCTGAGAAACACTATACGGACCTCAAACTCCAAGAACCCACTTTCAGAGCTTTATGGGGTTTTTGGAGGTGCAAAGATGATTCCAAGGTCATTGGGAAGCATTTACAGGCAAGGGGGGCGGGAGGTAAGCTGTTCCCACAGAGCCTAGGCTGTGGGGCCCTCTGATGTATGAAAGGCTTGGTTGGAGCAGGTTGACCCCAACTCCCATTTCTCCTCAATAAACCTTAATAGACTCTTTAACCCCCTCTTCTTTTCCACTCCACCCCCCCATTACAAAGGAAACCCAAGAACCATCTGAATAACTGTTATACTACAAATGAATATCAGGTGTCGGTCTTTTAGAAACAGAAAGACTGTTTTCTTAGTATTCTCACCAATTACTGATGGGTGTTCTTTTTGGTGACTTATTTTGCCGATGTATTATCAGGAGCCATGATCTAATACTCCCACCTCGAGAATATATTTTGCCCCCAAAATGGAAAAAAGAACGCAAGCTGCAGATACACGTTTAATGGTAAAATTGTTAAATAATAACACATCGAATGGCTAGAAAATTCTACAACCATTAAGAGAGAATACCATAATTGAAAACCTTGAAAATGCGTTTCTGTCCATGAATTTTTTAAATTCTGGTGGCGGGGGGGAAACATAAAGTCCGAAGACAGGCAAATCTGGGCACAACTTTCGTTAACGCTTACACAAGGAACTAATGAATCAACAACAACAAAACCCCAATAATTCAATAAAAGAAAGAACAATGGGGACAAGAAAGCCACAGAGGATGAAATATAAACGGATAACCATATATAACAATGTCAAGTGCACTCAAAATTGAAGTAACGCCTATTATAATTACAGCAAGACGCTCGCTCTCCCTCATCTGGTGGCAAAGATCCAGAAACTGAGTAGAGGATTTGGAGAGAGAGGGGGACAGCTGGTGAAAATGGAGGAATATAACATTTACAGAGCGCAGTTTGACAGTTCTCTCTTGACGTTTAAAATGCATATCCCCTTCCACTCAGGGTTCTACTGCTTCCAGTTCTCAAGATTACCTCTCCGGGCGCACAAGGACGTGTAAGCGTGGGTTATTACTGCAGGCTGCTTCTGTGAATAACTACCACTGGCGTCTGGTTGGAGAAATTACGGCGTGTGTAATTATGGCATGTCTAAATGCAGCTATAAATGAAAATGAGATAGGTCTGTGTTTGCTGGCATGAGCTAATGTCTGTGATGTAGTAAGGGGAAACGGTTTCAGAAGATTACTTTTTGTGCATATACATATATATGCATAGATATAGATATGTATAGATACATATGTATATATATGTATGCACATACATACATATCTATGTTCATTTATGCCTGCAAATGCCCAGAAGATGTGTGGAAAGATGCACGGACTACAGGCACGGGCTCTCGGGGAATGAGGTACAGTGAGGGGGGAGAGTCAGGTGGAGGTCACCTGTGCCTTCTAGACTTGTATACGCTGAGAACTTCAGACAAGCGTGGATTTGGGTTTATCATACAGTGCCTGAAAGTAACAGGTATGAAAATCTTGGAGGATCGTGGGTAACGTATGAAATGCTGAGCGATAAACAGGGGGGCAAAAGTGAATTTGCAAAATTGTAAAAATTCCTATGGCCAAAAAAAAGGGAACAGAAGGCTCTCGGACTCTCATTGTTTGTGATCTGGTGAGCATTTTTTCTGCCTGTTACGGAAATTGGCTGCCAACGGCTTGCACAGCTTTCCCCATTTTAAAGTGATTGAAACAAACAGGAACGAGCGCACAAGTTTTCTCCATTGACTTCAACTAAAAACCAAAAGTCCACACGTGCACCTTGCAGTGGGTCAGTGAGGAGCTGAGGAGAGTTCGAGGAAGCCCATGGCTAACCTGAAAGCCTAAAATGAGGGAAAAGTCATCAGAGGTGGCACCTTGGCCATCCAGTGGCATGGAGAGGTCCCGTCTGAACAGTTGGGAGAATCAGTCTTATATCTTGACAATCCTGAGAAGTAGGTCATTTCTCCTTGCCTCCAATCCATGCAGTCCTCCGTGATTTCTCAGGGCATCCCCATAAACCACAGCCCACGCTTCTCTCCTACAGTCCCATTTCCCTAATTCTCTCCGGCCCTTAAGTGGGTGCCCCACTCTACCCCTACACCCTTTCACATCCTTGCTTGTGTTCCACTCTGACCTAAAGCTCTCTTGCATCCTCATTGAATCCCATACGCTTTCCTGCCACCGTCGAACCTGGCTGTGCTGCCAGACTTCTCCACCAGGGATCTCAAACGGAGGCTGTTTATTCCCTCCAGTGCTCCTCACCAAGCCTACCTCTGCCTCTCAGGACACCCTCTTCGGAGCTCCAGATCCGTGTATCCCACAGCCCCGTAACAGATCGCCTGCCGTGATGTCTCACTGGTACCTAAACCTGGTCCTTCCTCTTCTCTCTACAAGCCTCTCCTCCTCTGCTGCTTTCCCCTCCTGGCAAAAGGATCTATTCATGCCGGAAGCCTGAGCCTCCTCATCTTTCCTTCCGCCCCCGCTCCCGTAACTGAAATCTCACCAAATCTTCCAGATCTTCATCTTCTAAACACCCCTGGAGTCCGGCCCCCTTGCTCACTTTTACCATCCCGCTGTAAGCCCCTCTCCCCTCTCAAATAGTCCTTGACAACCTGCTCACCTGGTCTTCCTCAACCCTCTGGTGCCTTGTCCCCATCTGGTCCACACAAAGCACTCCTACATGCACGACACAGAGATAGGATCACATCCCCCCCGAGACCCGAGGATACATGCTTTTGCTCACAGGCTGAAGCCTGAGCTCCCGAGTCAGCTCTGCAAGGCTTTTTCTAATCTGTCTACACTCCAGGCTCCTTCAGACCCCAACTAGGTAGTGAGAAGACGAGGGCGGATATGGTTCCTGCCTTTGGCAAATGAAGGAGTCAACACAACAACCTTGACCACAAGGGCTAGGACCAGAGCGAACAGGTTCACAGACAGAGACCGATGGGGTGGGAAGAGCGGACCTCCCTGAGATGGGGGGATGAGGACGGGGCTCTGGGAAGAGGTCACAGCTTGGCTGAATGCAGAAGGATGAGGGGGTCTTGGGCGTAGTGACAGCCCAAGGAAGAGTGTCTTAGTGTCCGCAAAGCCTCGAGGCTCACATGGGTGATACAGGAGAGACAGAGAAGAGGCACGTGGCTGAAGAAGTCACAGGCGGAGTCGCACGAGCTGAGGCTGGGGACATAGGCAGGGCCTCACAGCCACAATCACGCAAGGAGTTGGGACATTAGTGGAAGAACGTCCCCTTCACTGATTACATTCCAGGCTCACCGGGACTCTTCAAACCCTTGAGTGCTTTTATATCCTGCCTGGGGCGGGGCGGTCCAAACCCCGCCTGCTCTCTGCTGGCAGAGCTTTTTTCTTCCTTTGTCACCTGGCCGATGCCCTTCCATCCTTCAGGTCTCAGCTAAAATCCACTTCCTCCCAACGGCCACGCCTGGCCTCTCGGCTGAGGCCGGATCCTATTACATACTCTCCTCTCTCCCTGTACTTTTCATTGGTAGCGCTTAGCACAACCAAGATGGATTGATTATGTGTCTATCCCAAGCACTGGGCACAAGCTCCCTGCTTTAAAAATATTCTTTTTCTTTCTTTCTTTTTTTTTTTTTTTTTAAGATTTTATTTATTGGGGCGCCTGGGTGGCTCAGTTGGTTAAGCGTCTGCCTTCGGCTTAGGTCATGATCCCAGGGTCCTAGGACTGAGTCCCACGCTGGGCTCCCTGCTCAGTGGGGAGTCTGCTTCTCCCTCTGCCTGCCACTCCCCCTGCTGGTGCTCTCTCTCTGACAAATAAATAAATACAATCTTTAAAAAAATGTATTTATTTGAGAGAGAGAGTGAGTGCGAGGGAGAGGGGGACAGAATCTGAAGCAGACACCACACTGAGCACACAGCCCGACGCGGGGCTTGATCCCACAACCTCGAGATCACAACCTGAGCAGAAACCAAGCATCGGATGCTTAACCGATTGAGCCACCCAGGCGCCCCTAAAAATGTTCTGAAGTACATGAATAAACACGTACTTAATAAATTAGGTTGGAAGAGATTTAGAATCCATTTAAGCCAAGCCAGTTGGTTTCTCAATGAAGGATGGGTCCAGGGAGGAGAAGCCACACGTCCACAGTCACGGAGCTCTGGACCCAGGGACAGGCCCCCACATTTTTCTTACTAGGCTCTATGGTACTCGAAAAGGTCCTGGGGGAAGTGAATTCCTCGAGACAAACTTTTCCTGGCTGCTCATAACTGACGAGGAAAAGAAAAATGATGTAGACAGCATTCGTATTTCACTGATGGATTTAGTTACATAGATTAAAGTGTCAGCTTGGTAAGGTTCCAGCGTGTCTCTGGTCTGACACCCGTTTTAGAAGGAAGGTAAAGGGCTGGCTCCCCCGCAAGTCGGGCAGCCGCATCCCATGGGTCTCTCCCTCAAAAGCACGGTGCATTCTGTTCACGGAGGGTCTGGTTGTCTCCAGAGAAGTCCACGGCTAGAAAACGTAAGAGGGGTGTGTGCACTTCAGACCCGAGACCTGCTGGCACCAAAGTGTGGGAAAAGTTCTCACAAAGCCGGCCCACAGTCAGCCTGGTCCAGACCGGGGTTATTAATCTTTCATGTCCCCAAACACTCGAGTCTCCGAGGTCTGAGAAGGAAAAATACAGCAGGATGGTAAGGAGGCGGCGTCGCAGACTAGAAAGAACAGAAGTCGACTCGAAGGGACTCAAAGAAAACCAAGAAGGCGGAACAGATGATGCCCGAGCTGTCCAGAGCCTCACGACTGAGTTCCAAGATTCTGAATCCTGCTCAAATCTGATGGGTCAGGACACATTTTCAGGCCATGGGAGGAGTGCCCGTGATCGTAGAGCCAGACCACCGAGGTTCCAGTCTTGGCTTTGCCACTTCTTAGCCATATGGTCTGAACGTCTCTGTGCCTCGGTTTTCCTAATCTGTAAAATGGGTCTCCTGGGGTTGCTTTGACGATCGCAAGGGATACTCTATAAAAGGGGCTGGCACATCATAAGTGCTCAGTAAATGTTGGCTATTACTATTATTCTCTTCTGACACAGAAAAAGCATGCCCAGAGAAGACACGGGCCAAAGAGAGTGGTCACTTACACAGAGTGGAAGACAGACGATTGCTCAGCTGCCATTTGTACCCAAATGACGTCAAAGGAAACGAGGCTCACGACATAAATACAGGTTTCTAAAGCGTTCATACATCTTAATTTCATTTTTGCAAAATTCCACACAAAAGAATGTTAGCATCCGTTATCCTTGGAAGGATACGACAGAACTATCTGTGGTTTCTACTTGCTATTTTATTTCTTATTTCTTTATTTCTAAATTTATTTGGCAAACACGTATTACTGTTTGAACCCCCCCCCCCTTAACTTTTATTTGATCATGTTCAGGTCAGAGGGAGAGGGTGAAAATAGATCAAATCTCTGTCAATGGCTTTATTCTATTTACAGATTAATCATCATCTGGGACCCTGACTCATTTTCTCATTTTGTACCTTTCCGTTTGGAAGTCATTCTTACAACTGCTTCTGGGCTTCCAGTTGCAAAACGAAACAAAACGAAAACTGAAGGAGCAAAGCGTCAGTGAGACATTGAAACACAGAAAGGGTGCTCATGATAATAATTATTTGTTAGGTGACTGACTTACAGGATACTGTAGATAGACTGTCCATGACAGGAGGGGACAGCACACAGACTAAGATCCACGCTCCCAATGCAACTCACAATATCATTCCAATGTTGCAGGAAAGCCCGTGGGCACTCCCTGGTCCCTTAAGAGCCCACAGGTGCAGACAGAGTTACATTGTTACATGAACAGTAATAATCCAGATTTCAAGGGCTTGTCCCTACCTGCTTCGCACAGAATCCGTTGAAACTAATGAAGTCAAGGGATAATAAGAAAGGAAAGACAGTTGTTAAAAGAAAATTATGTTCTGTTGTCTGGAAAGTGTTTTTTTTCTAGTTGATTTGTAACAAGTCAAACTATTAAAATACCTTTCCAAATGTACTCTTTGGAAGGGGCTGTTACATCTTTGCTTGTCTGAAAACGGAGGGTGTGTGAATGTGGGTGCCTACGGGCAAGCTGTCCCATACAGCTGATGTCTCCAGCCAGTTTCTTTCTGGAGGAAACGGACGGTCTTAAATGGTTCTGTCTGCCATGGCACAAGGTCAGCCCTAGGTACGTATCACAGAATAACCACATTTTTAATCTAGGAATAAAGCCTCAAAATCTCTCCTGCCCATTGGCCTAGAGGGGTTTCAAACTCTTCAAAATCGGGCAGTCATTTCATAATGATGTGGGGACTCTGTGCTAATTCTGGTCAGTTTTCTTTTCTCCGTATGAAACTTACTAATTGAAACGGAATGCCCTATATAATTTCTCTCACAATCCTCAATCCTTCTGCCTCTCAGTAATCCAAGAAGTAGAGATTTTATGAGATTTAATTTAGAGATTTAATGAGTAGGGGTGCCTGGGTGGCTCAGCCGGTTAAGCGTCTGCCTTCAGCTCAGGTCACGATCCCTGGGTCTTGAGATCGAGCCCCGCATTGGGCTCCCTGCTCAGCGGAGTGTCTGCTTCTCCCTCTCCCTCTGCCACTCCCCCTACTCATGCTCTCACTCTCTCTGTCAAATAAATAAATAAAATCATAAAAAAAAAAAAAAGATTTAATGAGTAAAAGAAAAAAAATCCAAAAGCACTTCTGGCTTTCAATACCTCATTCCTTCTGAAATATTTTAAACAGCGGTTTGGGGAAAAGAAAAGGTGAAGATGGTAAATGAAGAGTTGAATTAAGTTCTTTTCCTAGTCATCAGAAGCATTTTATTAGATTACCACGAATTATCCAGAATGACCTAGAGACCTATGGGGCTCGCTCTTGGTTCTGGGCCAGCTTTCCCTTCACGTTCCTTCTGAACCCCCCCCCCCCGCCCCCCGGTGCCTGCTTACCACCTCTTATCCCTGGGAGAGACGTGTCTTAGTGCATTAATGAAATCACAAATGTCTAGACATGTACACCATCACACCACTGTCTCTAGATGATATTTATATTATGCTCTGCCTCCTGTACCTTTCACGAGCGAGTTTTTATATGTCGCTTAAAAATACTGGATAACACTCTTTATTAGCCCCATGATAGGCCAGCCCATCAATACTTGTCCAGGCCTGATGAGATCATGCTACAGTTCTTAATCAGAGTGAAAGAGAGCAAGAAATACCTTTATGAAAAAATCAATTAAAAACCAGTTGCCCCAGGTAAACAAAAGGCATAGTCAGGGTATGCAGGACAAGAAGAGTAATTAATAAAATGAAGTGGCGAGAGGCACGACTCAGGAAATGGCCTGGAGATTACTGGTCACTTCCACGCACAGAGGTGATCTTTTTGTTTGGCTTTCGGTAAAACTCTTTCCTTCGAACATCAGAATGCAGCCACCTACCACTCTCGGGTGCCCTGAATGATTTTTCTGGGAGCAGGGACGGACTTCTGTAGAACCATCCATAGATGCAGCTGGTCCTCACCATGCACAGAGGCAGGCAGGGAACCCAACTGATGTTAGTTAGCAAGGGGGTGCACACCCAGGATGTCCGCGTCAGAAGCAGCTGAGGGTCATGGTGTATAGCGCCCATTTCAGGGTCCCAGGGAGCCCTGTTGCGTCATGCTGGGAAGAGCCCCCCCCAAATCTGTATTTTCATCAAGAATTTCATGTGGGTCTTATGCAAAAATAAAAGCTAAGGGATGCCTGGGTGGCTCCGTCAGTTGAGCGTCCGACTCTTGGTTTTGGCTTGGGTCATGATCTCAGGGTCCTGGGATGGAGTCCCGCATCGGGTTCCCTGCTCAGCAGGGAGCCTGCTTCTCCCTCTTCCATTCCCCCTGCTTGTGCTCGCTCTCTCCCTCTCAAATAAATAAATAAAATCTTAAAAAAAAAAAGTACAGAATCATAACTCTGTTGTGTCTTGCTGCTTTTGCACAATGTCAGGGCTAGATATAAGGAATGTGTGGCACTTAGCACAGTGCTGGGCCACATTTAGCTCATGCCAGCTGCTATCCTCCTCCTCCTCATCAATATTTCATCCTGTGAAGGTTTTTAAATTATTTCAGTTTTTTTTTTTTAATAAATTTATTTCCCCGCCGAGTAGGGTGCCCGATACGGGGCTTGATCCCAGGACCCCAGGACAATGACCCGAGCCGAAGGCAGACGCCTAACCGCCTGAGCCCTCAGGCGCCCCTTATTTTGGTTTTCCTTGCTATTCAGAAATAAGAGGAATACACAGGATGACCCCACAGCCTGGGAAAATACTTCTTTTGCAGGCTGTTAGTCTTCCCGTTGGAAGCTCCGACTCCATCAGGGAAACCTTAGGACCTCAGACACGAGAAGGGTGACTGGCCTGTGACAGAGTGGCTTCCACAGCGATGTTAAGAGCCAGCGCGCCGTGACTCTGACTAGAGCAATTTATCATGATTTCCCGGAGAGCCGCGGCCCAACTGTTGGGTATGAATATTCCCGCTTGAGAAATACTGGTTCACAAGGCTCATGAGTAATGCAGCCAGATTCCCTCAGACACGGGAAGAAAGCTTTAACGTGAGAGCCACTCTACCTACATCTCCCTTTCTCTAAAGCTGGCCATGGAGGGGCCTGTAGTCCCTGTAATTGCTTCCCAGCTACAATTACGACGCTCAGAATACAGTTCTTTAGAAAAATAGGGAGAATACGGCAGGACACAAATATGATTCCTGTGTTCATTTGTGGTTCCATTGGAGTTCTTTATATGGGAATGTAGATAGCACAGCCACTAGCGTTAGATTTATTTTATTATTTATGTATTTATTTTTGTCAAGAACACTTTCAACCTGAAGTCCCTCCAGAGCAGAATAGAAATTCTTTCCAGGAAAATGAAATCTAGGCCTAAAAAATACTCGGCACTAGGCTCTGTTTAGTAAGGTATTCCCCTGGTACAAGCCCAATATGAGACGTTAGGTCCTGCGTGGAAAAAATAACATTCATATGAAATAGTTTGCATTTGGAAGAAAAAAGGGATAGCAAGAAGCAAAAAAGGCAGAAGCCCTGAGTAAGAGCCATTCCCGTCCGCTGGTAACAGAACAAAAGGGCTCACTAGAAGGGCACACCAGGTCATTCTACTGCAACCAAGATGTCTGACCATGTTGGGACAGAGAGGACAGAGCGAGCACTTAGAATTGTGTGGACTCTTGGAAAAAGCACCTTGAGGCCCTACGGGTCCTAGTCACTCAGGGTTAGTCTGGAAGAATCCCTTTGCTTTGCTGTGAGGGTATAATTTTGCGGGCATTCCGATTCATAAATTTGTTCAATACATATTTATTCAGTGCCAATTTTGTGTCAGGTACCAGACAAGCTACAAGCTTCTTGCGGCTCTAAATAAAGAAATTAATTAATTAATTAAAAATAAATATAAAAATACATTTTTAGGGGCACCTGAGTGGCTCAGTGGGTTAAAGCCTCTGCCTTCGGCTCGGGTCATGATCTCACGGTCCTGAGATCAAGCCCCGCATCAGGCTCTCTGCTCAGCGGGGAGCTTGCTTCCCCCTCTCTCTCTGCCTGCCTCTCTGCCTACTTGTGATCTCTCTCCCTCTGTTAAATAAATAAATAAAAATCTTTAAAAAAAACCACATTTTTAAAAATCCCTCATTTTCATGTGGAAGGGTAGACAGGCTAATTCCATGAAAATTTTATTTTTGGCTCGATTTAAAAATGTGTAGGATTATTATTTCTTTCCAACAGACAAAGAGGTAGGGTTGGAGCTGTCTAGTTATTGCATGGTTCCCCCTACATTCTGTTCTGTGCATCCTGTGTGTGTCTTGTCTCCCTTGTGAGTTGACCTCCTGGAAGGCAGGGATTGGGTTTTATGTCTCTTAGTCTTTCAAGGGCTTGCCACAGGACCCAGTCTCCAGAAATCACTCAAACGATTTTTGAATAGGTGAATAAAATAGGAGCTTTTCTAATTTGCCTCAGAAAAAGTACTTACAGATGTAAAGACTTACTACAAAGCAAAAGCAATTCCATTCAGAATCAGCCAGAGAGCTGCTCTTATTTATTTATTTATTTTTAAAAAGATTTTATTTATTTATTTGACAGAGAGAGAGAGAGACAGATCACAAGCAGGCATAGAGGCAGAGGCAGGCAGAAAGAGAGGGGGAAGCAGGCTCCTCGCCGAGCAGAGAACCCGATGCGGGGCTCGATCCCAGGACCCTGAGATCATGACCTGAGCCAAACACAGAGGCTTTAATCCACTGAGCCACCCAGGCGCCCCCAGAGAGCTGCTTTTAAATGCTCGTCCCTGGGTAGTCCCCGGGGAGACCTTCCTTAGGTCCGGGGTGGGTCTTGGGAAAGCAAGCATGTGACAAACTCCTTAGGTAGTTCTTAACTTCAGGCATATTTGGGAACCTCTGCTCCAAAGTAAAACAGCAATACAGACAGAGAATGAGCTGAAGAATAAGGAATAAGGCACGGACAGTAAGCACTGGAACCTAAACAAACTTTAAAAAAATAAGCTGATGCTAGTGTTCGTTAGTACAGAAGTTTTGTTTCAAAGTCAGCCTTCCTTTCCCTGGTGGCATATCACTAAATAATTTCCCTCTGCCCTAGCACTGGGAGGCCTGAAGCCCCACCTTCTGAGGTTTTTGGACCTTATGGGTCCCATCGCTAGGACAGTCATTGCCCCATTTCAGTTCCTGAGGTAAATGAGGGCCATTCCGAGGTTGTCTGAGAGGCAAATTTGCTACCCGCTGATTTTCGCAAATCCTGGCAGTCTTATGAAATACTCTTAAATAAATATCAGATACAAAAACAAAATGGGGGAAATTGAATGGAGACGTCCTAATGCTCTATCTGTTGTCCTGAAGAACACAGGCCCAGTGTGATCCACAGAAGCTCAGGCCCATGTTGGTAAACACATATTTTAAGTGAAAGCCTCAGATATGCCCCAATTATTGTATAGATGTCCAGGTTAGAGCAGGACAAATGGGGCGGTCGCTCTAATTGGCTCTGTGGACAGATTCAAATGTCGAATAAGCCAGAGAAAGGGTGAGATTGCGGCGGCAACACTTTGCAGTAACTTCTTATGAAGGAATTACTCAACTGACACCTGAAAACATCACACGGCCCCTTCTAGAACCAGCCACGGAGTGCCACTTGCAAGCTAACGAATCCATAGTGATAAGCAATGATGCTTCCGGCAGTCAGAGGCAGATAACATGAGCCAGTTAGCTTTCCTCCAACCCAGACGCAAACATGAGAGTCTTTCATGCAAATTCGCCCGTTTGCATTTCAGTGTAATTGCACACATTGTGTATCTACTTTGCTAGGGTGTCCTCGGCTAGCTGCTACAAGTATAAAGCAAAATGAGTCTTGGTCTCAAACCATGCAATGTTTAAAATTTGCTAGGATCGTTATCTAGAATAAATAACATCATAAGGGTAGAATATAAACAATCCTTAATCATGATACAGACCAGTGCTTCTCAAACTTTAATGTGCATACGAATCTGGGGATCTTGTTATAATGCAGGTTCTGATTCAGTCGGTCGAAGACGGAGCCCACGATCCTGTGTTTCTAACAAGCTCCCCGGTAACGCAATGGTGTTGATGTGAGAATCACGCTTTCAGTAATGAGACATGGGACATCAGAGTGGAAGGGTCAAGTAGGCAATCGGGTACACGCATGTGGGGTCCAGGAGACAGGTGCGGATACAATTTGGAGAGTTACAGACATGTGGATGACCTTGGAAGCTGTGAGTCCCCAAGACAGTGAAAGTTGGAAAAAAATAGACCAAAGAGAGCAGGGACAAAGGATGCATTTCAGGCACGCAAATCTGGCCGGATCAAAAGGTTCCTTTTGAGGGTAGCGAGAAAGAGTTAGGAGCTCCACGTTCCAGTCTGGTTGTAAAGGGTCTCCAATGCCACTTAAGAGAATTTCAGCCAAAGAAACAATTCTTGTTCTTGATGGTCTCAGGGGAAATCCAGCAGTACACGTGGCAGATGGCAAGATGACATCAGCCTCCACGGTCACAGCACCCGGCGCTTATACGAACAGACTCATCTTAAACTAGTTAGGCTAATACGCTAGTCTGGGGCTCCAGCAATTCCCCAAAATGTTTAAGAAAGCAATTGTGAATGACTTTCTCAATGCTGCAAGCCAGTTATTCCCGTAACCGAGGGCAGGCTATAAATATGACACATCTCTGGTAATTGCTTTCTTTTGGATTAAGACTAGCAATTTTCTTGTCAGAGCAGGGCATGGAGTAGAAAGGGAGTGGGGACATTTGGACAGCTCGGGCAGTTTTTGCAATTTGAAAAGCCATCTACAGTTAATTTCTTTTAAATTAACATGGCAGATTCGGCATTAGCGCTAAATTTGTTTTCTCTTGTGGTCTCGTCGGTCTGATATTCGTTAGAGCTAAAACTTTTATTAATCCTGTTAAGTACAGACCTGTTGTGGCTTATTATTTCCCTCTGTCTTGGACTGACTCGATTGCTAGGGTTTTTGGCAAAAAGGGGATGAGAAAGTTGGAAAAAGCAGATGTGGGTCACAGGCACACAGGTTCCCTGATCCCGCCTGCCGGGTAATGACACCAACAGTGCACATTTCCAGGCCTGCACCAAGGGGACCTCCCCTTTATCTAGAAAGTTCAAATGTGCTTACATAGAACCATCCGATGCAAAAGTGACAGCTGGCAACGTTTCTTAGTTCTGGTGACTATTTCAGTGTTTGCTACATTTCTTTTCCCTACCTTTAAAATACTTCACTTTCTTCACATGAATAATTTAAAAAGCTCTCCAGACAACGCAGGGTACACCAAGTAGTTTCCCTCCAACTTGCCTTTCTTGCCTTGAATCAGAAACCATGTCAGGAGGTTAAAAAGAGCAGTAGTAATGAACTTTTGCACCTTGACATTAACTTAAAACTACTTTTGGCTTGGGGAGCCTGGGTGGCTCAGTGGGTTAAAGCCTCTGCCTTCAGCTCAGGTCAGGGTCCTGGGATCCTGGGAGCCCCGCATCGGGCTCTCTGCTCAGCAGGAAGCCTGCTTCCCCTTCTCTCTGCCTGCCTCTCTGCCTACTTGTGATCTCTCTCTCTCTCTGTCAAATAAATAAATAAAATAAAGACACTACTTTTGGCTAGGGTGATTCTTCTTTAATGCTGAATTTTTTGCAGATTTACACGCAGTAAAATTCACTCTTCTGGGTGCGCAGGTCAGTGGATTCTGAGATATGCCCAGCCTGGAACCACAACAACCATCAAAGTATTTGGAGCCAAGCCCTTCCCTCCCCTTGATGCCTGGCAACCTCCAATCGGTGTCTGCCCCTACTTTTTTGTCTTTTCCAGAATGTTACTATCTTTTCAGTACTGTCCCTTCCTTAGATGTGATTCTCAGATAACCCCTATTCGCTACGCTCTGTGAGGAATTCTTCCCGTTCCATCAACCACGACATCATTTTTTATTTTCCGAACCATATGGAAGTGAACAGTGACAGCGACGTGGTTTCTGATCCTAAAGTTCTTCCCTCGTTTTTCAGGCCCTAGACTTCCAATCCACATCATCGGAAATTTCTGTGGGACTTACAGACCTTTATGTGTAAGCGGGGTTCACACGCCCTCCCACAGAGAGCTGGAAGCAGTTCGCGTTTAGTCGTTAGAATCTCACATGCAATTTCTATCAACATCCCCGCTAAAGGTGCAGAAGGAACCAACGCCAAATTTATTTCACTCTCAAGGGCTCCCCGGCACGTGCTTTCCGGTTTCCATTCTGTGTCACAGCCCACAGTGAGCCGATTTGACACAGAGGTGACAGCGTTTCTTTTCTTCTCTTCCATTTAATTATTTTTAGCAGAGACAGAAAGAGGTTTCAGAATTGCTTTCAGCACCTTCTTTTCAAATACGGCATTCCAAGTTTAAGCTCAAACTTAAGGATAATGAGCCTGTTATCAACACCCGACAGAATGGAGTGTAATGAATGAATCCGTTCAAACACCCTCTTGACAAGACTGCTTATAGCTTTCCTTAGGAAAGCATCGTACAGATTTATTTCCGTCTCCTTTTGACGCATATCATTTTCATAAACTACCGTGGTGCCGCAGCAAAGGGAGGAGTTCCTGAGGAAAATCGCTTCACTCTACAGATGCCGCAGAGAAAATAATGAAACGAGAGCGGACACAGCCCTACCCCTCGGCGCTGGCTTCGAGAAGTCACTGTGGGTTCACCCAAAGCAATCAGAAGACACATTTCGACTCGGGAGATGCGTGTGCTGTATCCCGTGGAAGTCAAGAAGCAGACGGGATTCTGTTCTTTAGTAGTTTATAAACACAAGACAATTTTATAACTTGCATTAGGGAAAACCCCAGAGACTCAGAGGCCACGTGAGGTAGCAAATAGACCGAGGGACAGAAGAACGCATACGACTTCCTGAAGACTTCTCATGCTTTAAGCATGTGCTATTTTAAAGGGCTTAATGTACATATTTGCATGTTAGTTTTAATTCGCCGTAACGCATTTATGATATCAAATGAACAGAAGCTAATTGTTTTCTTTTGTAACGCCCCAACCTAAGACAGACACATCAAGATTCATTGAAGGGCATAAAGTTCCCAAAACAGTAAAAGAGCCGTACGGTCTGTCATCTTTTAGTACTTAGAGCTGTACATGATTTCTCGACGTGAGAACTGGTTTTGTATGTATTCTTTAGATAAAGCAAGGGGCTGTTTAATATATTTGAAAAACCAGCAGCCAAAATAATCAACCCCTAATCTACATTCCCATTATAACACTTTGCACGTTTTAAATTTACGCATATGGTCTACTTGAATATGCTAGCAAATACGCCCCTGCAAAGAAAAGACAAATATTTATGTACAAATAAATAGTGTTTTAGCGAACAGGCACTCAGATGTGAGGGCTGATATTTTATGACTTGACTCTTAGCCTCGATAAAACATGCTCGCAAGGCAGCATTTTTCTTTGGGGATAAGTCATAACTTTGCCATGGAGGGCTATTAGGGGCCCATTTACTGACATGGGACCGAAACTACAACTCCTACGGAGAAATGTTATTTAAAAAGGCAGGCTGATTTTTGGGAAAATCCCCCCAGGGGACTGGAAGTTCCTAGAGTAGTGTCAGATGTGCAAAGCAAAATTCCTTATTGGAAAAGAGAATATCTTGTGGCAGCAATTTTTGCTGAGAGAGATATGGCATGAGGGCATAATTTTTCCACGGAAGAAATCTACGGGTTTGCAGTGACCGGAAAACTCACAGCCTCAAATCACATGCTGTTTTTAGAATTCTCACGGGCTCCCCGGAAAGAATGTTTATTTCCCTATCTATATATGGAGAGGCCCGCCCTTTAGTTTAAAGTCTAAGAGTATTTCCTGGGAGTGGGCATTGAGTTGGCGGAAGTTCTAAATCAATTTCACCATTGAGCCACAATGTCTCTAATGCCCCAGAGTAGTTATCAAAGTAACGCCTAGGTCCCGCCCAGTGCTGGAGGTATAGGAGGAACTTTGCAACATACATTCATCTGTAGATATCAGGCACCTCCCATCTCCTGCCTTCACTCAGATGCCGGCTCAGGCCCTAAGGAAGTTTACTTTCTGCCGGACTACCAAAAAAAGTGGGGTAATAACTAAGTATTACTTGGACATGACATTTACTATGGAATAGAGTCGGTGAAACCCTGTGCCTCGCATCTCCGTGTCTCTCGATCTCCTGAAAGTTCTTTCTCGTGCAATGCAAGGAGCTCAAATACAGACAAGCTAGAGAGGAACATTGATCCTGATTTGGGGCAGGTCCTAAAGCTAAGGGCCAGCTTGTGCTGTCTCTTCTGCTCACAAGTGACTACGTGAGGATGGTGGGCAGGGTCCCCGACGGCAAGCGGAGCATCAGTCTTTCTGTTTTTACCGAAGACTGAGCAAGAGGAAATGAGCTGCAGCTCCTTTGAAATGTTGAATAGTGCATGCAAATAGAAGATACTATTCAATTATGTCTTAGAGGCAATCCGAATGTGCAAGATTCAACATTTCAAGTTGCTTCCAAATGATTATCTTCCTTTCTCCAACGAGCGATCCATCATGGGAAGAAGGCGGCTGGTTTTTATTTCCTGCTCATTTCAAAAACAGGCCACCAAAGAGAATTCCGTCTTTCTTCTCAAATGGACAGAATTCCTGGAGAATGTACCGATGCCTACGACCAACACTCCAGAAACAACAGCCAACATTTGAGCTTTCACTACATGAAAGATTTTCTGTGTAATGTTTTATATGTGATCTCTAAGTCATTTATTCAAACCTATGAGCTATGCATGTGACGCCTTATATATATATATATATATCTGTATACTTATTTGCATTTACCTAATTTAGGCATCCCAGTCTAGGAGATAAGTAATAGATGGGAAAAACGATGCATATTAGGGGAATAGCACCAGATTTAGAGTCTGATTAAAATTCCAGGGGCATCGGTAGGAAAGCTTCCAACATGCTGCTTGCTCTGGGAGCCCACCTTCACCTACCCGTTCTCTGGCCTTGGGCCAGTTACATTGTTATTCTTCCTTCCCTGTCCTCTGCAGTCACATGAAGATAAAGCCTCCCTGAGTTGGGAGTGGATACAAGGAGCCGGTATAAATAATCTGCCTAGAGTAGCGTCTAACATATATAAATACTCCCTACACGTTGGTTCTCTGCATTCTTTCGACCTCCTAGCCGAATGTCACCAGACAAACCACTTCTCCCCTCTGAACCTAAGGAAATGCTAGTGGTAATAACCCCTGCCTACCTCACGGGCTCCAAAGAGATAATACACATGACAATGAAAATAGTTTTGGAATTGTAAGGCTCTAGAGAAATGTCATACCATGTTCAGGACTTCTAAGGTTGTCTCTAGCTCTGGCCAGTCCTGAGAGCTCCCCCTACCTGGCCATTTTTCTGTGGAATTAAAAGGCAGTCATTCATTGCCTTTGTTCTCTGAATATATACAAAGTGCTTGCTCTGTGCTCACAGGTGGGATAGGGAAAAAAAATGCAGAAGGTGCTCTCGAGACCTTTGTGGTGTGGGAGTTGAGACAGACAAGAAAACCAGTGTTGACCACACAGTGTCCTAAACGCTGGGGTGATGGGATGGAAGGAGGCAGGACTCAGCTCACAGAGGACAGAGGGGCCACAGAAGCCAATCTGGGAGTCCACCGTTCAATATCACTGTGTCCCCAGATAATTCCCAGTTGACAGATTCAACCTCTCTTTCCCCAGTCGGTACCTTTCAAAAAGAAGTGAATTCCTATCCATCTCAGGAGCCTTATGATGGTTTGCTATACAGGAAGGCCATGATCCAGGGGCTCTCAAAGAACTCCTGCGTCTAGTAACTCTCTAAGGTTGGATCTGCGGGACGCCAAGGACCGCAGAACTCGCCAGAAACCTTCAGATACAAGTTGTTTGGCTGAGTGAAATCTGGATGTCCTGAAACATGTCTCAGAAAATGGAGGCTATGATCATTCTTTCATTGGAGATACCTTAATTGTTTAATATCATTAGCTAAAAGAGTTTTGGAAGTCATAATCATTACTTTTTAACGCCCTCGATATATCACTCCACCATTCTCAGCCTTACTCTGCTGCTTCTCAAACTCTTTCTCAAAAGAGCCACTAATGGCAGCCGAGAGGAACCAAGGGCCTGGGACTAGCTTGGGGTCTTCGTCAGGCACTACATTTTTTAAAATTTCACACTTTACCCTAAAAACGAATACCAATTTTGCAGTCTAAGCCAAAAGCCAAATATATGTATTTAATTACATATTATTTTATATCTTATACTATACGATCATACTATTTTCTGTCCAAATCTTGTTTTGTTTCATTTCTTAATATCTCTATGCTTCCCAATCATAAAAGCAACGTCACTGTAAGAAATCAGGAAATGATATCTAAATACAAATTTAAAAAAAATTAAACTTGGGGCACCTGGGTGGCTCAGTCACTTAAGCAGCCGCCTTCAGCTCATGATCTGGGGTCCTGGGATCGAGTCCTGTGTCAGGCTCCCTACTCAGTGGGGAATCCGCTTCTCCCTCTCCCTCTGTCCCTCCGCCTGCTTGTACTCTCTCTCTCGAATTATTAAACAAATAAAATCTTTTTTTAACAAATAAGCTAAACTACAATTCCGAAACTGCTAACCATGGTTGGTGCTTTTCCTTCTGCCTACTTCCATGTTTAATGTACACAACAAGTAAATATATCATTACATGAAAATATACATAAAATTTGAGGTCTTCCTGTATCTATATTTTCAAGGTTTTTTTCACTTAAGAGTAATTATTTGAGGACCGCCTGGGTAGCTCAGATGGTTAAGTGGCTGCCTTCGCCTCAGGTCATGATCCCAGAGTCCTGGGATCGAGTCCTGCATCGGGCTCCCTGCTCAGTGAGGAGCCTGCTTCTGCCTCTGCCAATTTCTCTCTCTCGCTCTCTCTCTCTCATGAATAAATAAATAAAATCATCAAAAAAAGAGTAATTATTTGATGAACACTTTTACGTAACAGTTTGGGGAATGTAAGAGTTTAAAGTATTAAGATTTGTGGGGTGCCTGGCTGGCTCAGTCATAAGAGCATGCAACTCTTGATCTTGAGGTCGAGTTCGAGCCTTACATTGGGCATAGAACTCACTAAAAAAAAGCTTTTTTTGATAAAAATTAAAAAAAAAAAAAAAGGATTTGTAACCTGGGTTCAAATTCAAACTCGACTTCCTTACCAGCCTCAGGTATGGTATAAACTGAGGTTAATGACATTACTTTGTTCAGAGGGTGGTTGTAGGGATGAAATATCCAATGTGTGGGAAGTGCTTAGATGTTCCCCAGCACGTAGTACTCGCTGTATGAGCAATGACTGGTGTTTCTTCCCACTAATTTAAGAGGCTACTTTTTCATATACTGGATTCCTTTATGTGTTTTCGTCTGGGAACTCCTGGATCTTCTATTTTCTTCCACTGAGAGCAATCTATTAATGTGTCCAAATGACCTTGCTTTTATATGTTGTCTTTACAATAAAAAGGCCAAACTCTCTAGGCTAATGCCCCTTCTGTGCTGCTTTTCGGGATTTTTCTGGCTAGTCTTTCTCGACCATTTTTCCACCTGAACTTTAGAATAACTTGCTTAGTTAACATTTTTTTCTCGTTCTTTGCAATTATATTGTATTTGCTGAATATTTGAATACGTGACCCCATAAATTCCTTCTATAATTTACTACTCTTCATCTTCATTACATATCGCTTTATTTGTATCATTGTCTATTCTATTCTTCAGGCTTTTTTTCTACCGCAATATCCCCTAGCCCTGATACATATGCAGATATTTTTAAAGAATTTTGTCTCCAACTTGACATAAAAAGAGATGAGAGAAAGGGGAATACTATTCTGATACCTCAAAAGTATAATTTATGTATCTATATATCCAGGGAGCATCCCCAAAGCATAGTCCTTGGAACGCTGCCGTTTTATCACATAGGAAAAAATAGTGCACTGTGTGGAAAAAAATACATTTCAGAAATTCTAAGTTAAACAGAATTAAATAAGTTTTCCTTCTGCAAGAATTCTCACAAACTTAGTATCGCTCACATACTTTCTAAATCTCCAAAAAGAGATCTATTTTGCAGGAGTGCCCAAACGCTTGACTATGTGCCCTTTTCTAGAAGGAACATACCTTAGGGATTAAGCTCCTAGACGCTCCGGTTTGGGAAATTCTACTGTGAACGGGTTGCTTCCAAGATTTTGAAGTGAGTACCGAGGGAGACTTTTTTTTTTTTTTTCTCTTTCCACAACCAACGTTCAGAGAGGGGGACTATTTACCTTTAAATCTAGGCTAATTGGTCTTGAGTCTAAAGGAAATTCCTCTCAGATTTGGTCTGTGGGCTGACTGTGAGTTCTACCCTTCCACAGTGGGCTGTGTTTTACCCCCTCCGATATCTTCATGTAGGTTTCAGTGGGAAATTGGGAGAGACCCAACAAGCCAAATGCTACTACTCTAAGGGAGAAGCTCAGGCCAATATTCTATTGGTTAGACACTGAAATGACTCAACACTAAGTCAGAATGGTTGACTAGCACAGAGCAAATGGTTCCTAAAATACATACTGAATTAATTTTTACAATTCTTCATTTGGAAGAGAATGATTTTTCTCCTCCAGGGAATTTTTATTATTTAAACAAAAAAAACCCCTGTACAAGTATTAGGCTATGTACCAAAATAAAAGTTTTGTCTTGTTTTGTTTCTTTCTCTCTCTCTCCTTCTTTTTTTTTTTTTTTTTCTTTTTTGGCAGGCGGGAAATCATTTTCATGCACTCTATTTGTTGGACCTTGGGGTAAAATTATATTTCATAGTTCCCTTGTTCCCAGGCTATGGTAAAAAAGAGATTGATGTCTGAAATTTCAACTATATTTGTCTTACAAATCTGTCTGATTCTCTTGAGAATAATTATCTCATATCATTTAAAGGTTAGTAATTCCTTAGGAATGACCTCTCTGTTATAATTAGAGTAAGGGTATTTACATTTAGCTAGGAAAATTGAAAGCCAATGGACTTAGTTTCTGGCATTACTACTTTATTAAACTGTTGCTCCTTGAAACAAATAGCAGGAGTCACAGGGGCACTGCTCAACTGAATTATCGCTTTTTTATTTCATTTTCTTAAAATGGATAATTTTATAAAACACAGTAAAATAACAACATTTAGGAAAAAATATCTCATAATACAATACTAAATCTACATAAACTATGGAAAGGTGTGGCTGTTCAGAGGGATTTCCAATGACTTCTTTCCCAATTTTACCAGTAATTTAGTTAGTCCCAGACATCACCTTTCAGGATTTCAGTGGAGCAGGATGGAAGGAATGAGAAAATGAAGGAAGGAAGGAAAGAAGGAAGGGAGGGATGGAGCAGGGGAAAAAAGGAAAAAGAAAAAAGAAATCCTTTCTTATAAATGGTGAATCCAATAAAAATTACACTCTTTTTAATCACACACTCTTTAATAAGCCAAAAAAAAGAAAGAAAAGAAGAGAAGAGAAAAGACTTAGCTTTGTGCAGCACACTCTTTAATAAGCCAAAAGAAAGAAAAGAAAAGAAAAGGAAAGAGACGAAGAGAAAAGAAAAGAAAACTTTGTGCAGACTACTCAGAACGTTAGGGAGTATATGGGCTAGAAGGACAGGGCAAGGGAATTTAAGAGAACCTTCAAGTTCTGTCCTCTCACATCTGAGACAGTGGAGGATGGGAACAACCCAGCTTTGAGATTCTGAGTGAAGTGGTTCTTTCACTGCTCTTAGAAGAATATTATAGGGGCGCCTGGGTGGCTCAGTGGATTAAAGCCTCTGCCTTCAGCTCAGGTCGTGATCTCAGGGTCCTGGGATCGAGCCCCGCATCGGGCTCTCTGCCCAGTGGGGAGCCTGCTTCCCCCTCTCTCTCTGCCTGCTTCTCTGCCTACTTGTGATTTCTCTCTCTCTCTCAAATAAATAAATAAGGTCTTAAAAAAAAAAAAGAATAAGAATATTATAGTTAACGATAGATCTTTGCACACATTGACATTTCTTCAGCATCACATGCTCTATCCTTTTGGGTCATGGGCTCAAGACACTAAGAAGACTCTTGAACCTAGTCCCAAGATACACAAAATTTTTCCTATGTGTCCTTAGATTCAAATCAAAAGCTCCATATGGAATGTATTATTCACTCTTGTAGCATCCATCAATAATCCTATCATCAGAGAAAAAACTCAAGACTTAGCAAGAACATTGGATAGATGACAACTACTTTCATCTCCTATTTCATATTACGGCCGTCAGCTACTACCCTATTGTACTTAAGCTGATACTGTGGTGACCTGGAGAAGTACCGTTCTGGCTGATGAAACCAAATGTTAGGATGAGCTTTTAAAGCCCACGCCTTCATCTCCATGAACTGAACAACAAGTAGAGGATTTTATAAAGCAGGAATCCCTAGGAGGATTGCCCCTCTGTCAAAAAACAAAAACAAACACAAAAGTCTCTTTCCAGGGACAAAAGGAATCAGAAAGCTCAACTGTCTCCCAGTAAAAAACAGAAACTCAAAGCCTAGATCAGTTGCAAATACTGAGTGTGATTTTATATCACAATGTGTTATGGCATATCAATCCAAAAATTTAATGTAAAAGGACACGTGACAGAAGCAAACTGCTTTTGAAGGAAACTTCCATAATCTAGGGTGCATACTGGCTCCCTTAAACAAATCATTACTAATAATAAGTTCCTCTGGAAAATTATAAGGCAATGAGAAAATAATCTACAATAAGAGTCAGCAGACATAACTAATAGGATAATTAGAGCTCAGACATGTTAAAATAATTACAATGTACTTTAAAATGGTTAAAGAAATAAAGGAAGGAATAGAATCCAAGATGAAATAATAGGATACAACAAAATTAACTAAATGATTTTAAATAAAACCAAACAGGACTTTTAGAAATAATAATGTAGGCACTGAAATTAAAACTTAAAAATTAAAAGCAGATTGGCCATTGCTAAAGAAATCATTAACATATCAGGAGACAGAGTTGGGGGAATTACCTAGAGAGGAGTACAGAAAGATTCAGAGATGAAAGAAAACAAAATAAAAAGGAGAGTTTAAGAAGCATGCAGAAAAAAAAAAGTCCAGCCCTCATACAAGTTTGAGAAAGAGAGAAAAGAAAAAACGGGAGTGTGGAACTAAATTATCTTAACTCCTAAATATTTTCTTTCTTTCTTTTTTTAAAAGATTTTATTTATTTATTTGAGAGAGAGAGAGAGAGAGAGAGAGTGAGAGAGATCACAAGTAAGGCGGAAGGGTAGAGGTAGAAGCAGACTCCCCACTGGGCAGAGAGCCCAATCTGGACTCGATCCCAGGACCCTGGGATCATGACCTGAGCAGAAGGCAGACGCTTAACGACTGAGCCACCCAGGTGGCCTCTTTCTATTTTTGTTTCTAGGAAGGCTCCAATCCAGTGCAGAGCCTATCAAAGGGCTTGAACTCAGACCCTGAGATCAAGAGCTGGAAGCTTAACCCACTGAATCACCCAGTCACCTAAGCTCTGAATACTTTCAATAGGACATTTGTTACAATTACAGTTGAAAACTAGAGGACACATGGCTCATTAGCAGCTACCGAAGAACAACAGGAGAATGGCAATTACAGGTTATACCGAATACTAGGTTAGCTGTATACAAGGTTAGCTGTGAGTCTTCATTTAGATAAATAAGGTTATAAGATAGTTCCTCAAACTCCATTTACTAAGAAAAGTAAAGAACCTTTCTATAACATTTAAAGGTTTTTTGTTTCTTTGGTTGGATTTTTTTGTTTTGTTTTGTTTTTGTTTGTTTGTTTGTTTTTAGTATTTCCAAGGACTGCTGATTTGCAACCTTGAGACATGAATGTTTGTTTTAGGGAACTACATGTGTTCCCTTGTTCTAGAGAATTGTGTTTGCTCACTTTAAACTGTCACAGCGGGTTGTGACTATGGCTTCAATGATCATGAAGTTAGTAAAAACAAACAAACAAAGCCACATTTTTCCAAGTAAAATATAATAATGCAGGTATTTTAAAGATGGTTTTTAATAGCAAGAAAAGAATCTCTTCTTCCACAGTTGATAGAGATGAAAATCTGGAAAATTTTCTCAAATTGGGGAGAGACATGAATCCACATGTTGGGAAACAACTGAGTCTAGCAGGATAAAAAAAAGAGTCACCGCATATCTAGACACACTAGAGGCCAAAGCAAAACACCAAAGAAAGTTTTAAAAATAACCAAAGGGAGAAAAGACATTACCTACCAAGGAACAACCATTAGAAGGACATAAAAGTTACTATTCATTCATTCATTCATTCATTCCTTCCTATTTTTAGTACACGCCTCAAATATTTATGAAACCCTTCCTTCCTCTGATTGGAACCCTGGGGATGACACCAGGCCCACCTGGACGGTCAGGATCATCTTCTGGTCTCAATATCCTAATCATATCTGCAAAGTCCCCGTACCATACAAAATACAGCCACAGGTTCCAAGGATTAGGATGTGGACATGGACATCTTTGGGTGGGGGCATGATTCTGTCTCCCAGAAAGATGGCTTCCCCATCCCTTTGGAAGAACAGTCATCCAAAAACTCTGTATCCGGCTAAAGGTAACCTAAGAATATTTCGGACAACAAACAATTGAGAGTCTAATAGACACAGGTCCTTGCTGACAGAAGCCCTAAAGGCCTTTCTTCAGCAAGAAGAAAACTAAATACAGAAGGAGCGATTGAGGAGCAAAATGCAAAAGTTTTTAAAGATGCATATATATGCATTAACTATATTAAAAACAATGATACAAAGTCTAATTCTGAACGTTTGAAAGACACAGTGGCATCAAAATGCTGGCAAGCAGTCATAGCGAGGACGATGTGGGGACCCCAGTGCTGACAGGAGTTCCAGCAACCGAAGGCTCTCAAGAGGCAGTAATGTTGATTAACTGCAGAGATCACATGTTAACATTTTTGAATAACCTCTAAAAGAACAAAATATATAGAAATGGAGAGGGGAAAAAAATCCACCCAAAATATACCACAACCCACAGACTCGAAATACAGCATATGCACCTTACAAGACAGCCTTAAAATATGAGAAACAAAAACGGACAGAATTGCAAGATGAAATTAATAAACGCACATTTCCAGTTTTATCATACTGCTGTTAGAACTGATAGACAAAGGAGGCAACAAATCAGTAAGGATATATGATAGATGAGCAATTTAATGAACAGCCTTGAGCTAATGAACTTGTAGAGAGCGTCGTACCCATAAAGTCTGTATTCCTTTCTAGAACACCCAAATAGTTGCAAAGATTGACCAAACATAGGCCTCAAGCCAAGCGTCAAAAATACCAAATAATCTATATCGGTGCTGTCCAATGGAAACATCATGTGAACCACGTATGTAATTTTAGAGTGTCTAGTGGCCACATTTAAAAATGTGAAAGGCAAGTGAAATTCATTTTAATAATGCACTTTATTTTACCCAATGTATCCACATACTATCTTTCATACTAAGTCTTAGAAATACGGCACATCTCTATGTGGACTAGGCCTATGTGGAGTGCTCATTAGCCACACGTCATGAGTGATTACTGTAATGGGCAGAGCGGTGCCCTATCACACAGATCACCCCCTCATACCCCAGGGTAACGGAATTAGAAATCAAAATCAAAAGAGCATTTAAATGATCACAAATTCTGATGTTTGGAAATTTCAATGATACATTCAAACCCATCTCAAATAGAGACATCTGGCAAATGAAAAAAAATCTCACTTCGAGATAATGCATGGTTAAAATCAAAGGGAAATTATGAAATATTTAGAATTAAACAAAATAAGTAAATATCAACATACATATCAAAATTTGGGGGACAAAATATATAGCTTTCATTATCCAGAGATTTACATGGCAAGTTGGTATATGACAGAAGGGGCAGGTCAGGTTAGTGGGGAAAGGATGGGCTCTTCATTAAAGAGAGCGGGACAACTGGCTTTTCACAAAGCAAAAACATCTATCATTGGAATCTTGTCTCATGCCATACATAGAAAATGAATTTTTGTTTGACAACAGAAAATATCTCCACTTGGACAATGGGGCCATGTTATCAAAGGGCTTAAATGATAGATCAAGAATGTTAAATCAAGACAAAAGCAAGTATCTCTGGCCCCAAACCTTCAGTGATTACGTCCTTATTTCCCACATTATTGTAAGATGAAGCAGATTGATAAAAGGGCCATAATGGGGACGCCTGGGTGGCTCAGTCGGATAAGCATCCGCCTTCACCTCCGGTCATGTTCCCAGGATCCTGGGATCGAGCCCTGAATCAGGCTCCTTGCTTAGCGGGGAGCCTGCTTCTCCCTCTGCCTGCCACTCCCCCTGCTTGTGCACTCTTTCTCTCTGACAAATAAATAAATAAAATCTTTTTTTAAAAAAGGTAGGGCCATAATTTATAGGCCAGTATGGATCTAGGATTTGTGAACAGACAACAGAGGGGAAGGTGCTCACTCTCTTAGAATCACCTGGAACTGAGTGCGTGTGGCTTT
This sequence comes from Potos flavus, assembly GCA_028534135.1. Classification (NCBI taxonomy): domain Eukaryota; kingdom Metazoa; phylum Chordata; class Mammalia; order Carnivora; family Procyonidae; genus Potos; species Potos flavus. Next base: position 11,915,988 of record CM052895.1, on the reverse strand, counting down.
GGGTAAGAAACAACCCTAGTTACTTAACCTTGCTTTTCTCAGCTGTAAAACAGCGGTAATGATGCTCACCTCTCTGGATAGTAATAGGACATTACATAGTACATCAGGGCCCAGAAGGTGTAGGTTCGTGTGCTCTGAAGCGTGAGGTCCAGAGTGCATTGAGGGCATCTGACCCAGTACCCTGCACACTCTTGCAAGCCTGCCAGGTCTGGGGAGTTCCACAGCGATGCATAATATCCCAGGGGTCCACTGAGGTGGACATGAAAGGCAAGGCCTCTGAAGTCAGGCAGACTTCTCTTTGAATCCAAGGTCTACCTCTTGTTAGCTATTAGACCGTAGGCCAGTTAGTTAACATCTCTAGCCTCAGAACTTATAACTGTAAGCAGGGTTAATACTAGTACCTGAGTCTCAGTTAGGATTCCTGGTTTCGGCAACAGACACCAACTCTGGGCAACCTATGCAGAAAGGGGTTATATTAAAGGTCTTGAGAAGTTGTAGGTGCCCCAGGCTACACAGCCATGATCCATGTCCAAAGTCACGCCTCAGACTGGTCCCGTGGAGTTGTCACCGCTGACACCAATGCTCCCTGGCTACAGCCCTAGCGTTAGCTCTTTTGAATAGAATGTGCTCGAGGCAGTAACTGGTCCTTTGTGCCATTAGCTTCCTGATTTAGGTTCAGAACAGGGACCTCTGCCCGACTTGTCTGTGTCCTAACTGCAGGGGAAGCCGGGAAAGTACATTTTCAGCTTCTGCAGAAGGAAGAAGTGAATCTCAGCCCCTACCCAGACCTTAGGCTGGGAAACAGTCCAAGAGCAAGGGAGTTCAGACGCTGGTTGCCTACAGAGAATGTCCACTACACCCGTCTGAAGGATTACCATCAGGAGAAGATGAGCTCACAAATACACAGCACATCTCAGAGCTCAGCGGACAGGCTGAGAGACAGCACAGAGGGGACACGACAGTTATTGTGGAAGAACAACAGAGGATACTATGGCCTGGAGTTGGGGGAGATACATGAGAAGATTGCTTCTTGTGTTCCTACCTGCCAAATCAACAAACGTGTCCAGAGATTCTGAATTCTAAATTCACACATAAAACGCAAAGGACCTCGAACAACGCTGAGGTCATGTCCTGTTGGGGAAGAAGACAGAGAATCCTATGTTTGGCTTCCTTCTGGAGGGGACTCACTTGTGAGGAAGCAATGGAGAAAAACTGTTTTCTCACTGTTCCCAAAGTTTCAGGTAGACAGGGGAACGTGGCCTTTCTGAGCGCAAGAAGTAGATGTGGTTTTATTCTGTGAGTTTTCTTTTTCAAGCAGAACTTAGAATATTTTGATGGAGATACTTTCCGCAGAAACATAGAGCACCCTGCAATTGCTTTTTTGGGTGAAAGAATTAAACTCGTGGAACGAGACACTTCTTTCCAGATGCCATTCTTCTTACGAATAAGCTCAAATACATACTCACCAGTGACTTTGCATTTTAGTCCTACGCTTGCCTATATGAAGAGGCAGCAAATGTAGGTGGCTTGAAGACCCCCAGTGACCGACCGTGGGGACTGCTGGAATTCTCATTAAAATCTTTCCTGCCTAGACGTATATTTCTTCAACCCTGGCCTCATTTGCTGCAAACTCTGGGACGAAGATTTATATCAGATCCTGAGAAGGTTCGAGGGAGGGACTGTAACTTCTACTTTCCTGCTACTTCCCACAAAAGCTGGGGCAAGGTCGCGGGGCCTAGAAGGAACGTTCATCAAAGATTATTTACTATGAGCAGTCTGTGTGCTGCGTCTGGTGGGCCGCGGCCCCTCTCTGCTCCTTGGGGCACACCGTGTGTGCCCCAAACTCACACTGTGAGAGTGATCATCATGAAACCGTATTTATTAAATGGCCCCATGCATGGGGTTCTGGCCTATGTAAGTGAGTCGAGCAGTCGCAGTCCACACCCTCTGGGAGCTTACAATATCAAATAGGAAATTCTTCACAGCCTGGAGGTACACCAGTGAGGTAAGGCGCTGAAACCATGCATTCACCTCACAGAGCCCGGCTTTTCTCCTAGCCACCGGTTACTCCGTCTGGCCTCCAGGCTCCAGCTGGGCTACCACTGAGAAGCAGCTAAACCTCAGCTCACTTCAAAGGTCCATGGCTGGGGGCAAAGGGGATGTCTATTACTGGAAGAATTCACTGGAAACCCCTGTGCTAAGTTGATCCTTATACCAGAACCTCCACAAACCCAGAGTGACTTCTCGTCACAAGATCTAGTGAGCGAGCCCCAGGCTGGTTTCAGAGGTAGACGCCATATTGTCACTTCCGTCCAGAAGCTTACTGGTGACCCAGTGGGGGTGAGGTAGGCCTAGTTACCAGATTATGACAGAGCCCAGCAGATCTAATACAACACATGTCCATCTGAGGACAGGAAAATGAGCACACGGGAGAGAAAACTGTTCCTCCTGACATGTGGGGAATCACAGAAAACTTCGAGGAGAAGAGGGTATTTGAATCAGGTCTTGAAGTCAGGTGTGATTTTGACAGGCAAAGACCAAGGAGCAGGCATTGCCAATTTGTGGATGGGTTCTGGAAGAGTCGGGGAAAATGATGAATTTATGGGTCAGGCTGTCCAATAATTCTTTCCCACATGGGGCATATTTCATCTACTTCAAAAATGCTTGGATCTATGTTGGGAAGGAGGATTGGGAAGAATTCCAATTGTGGCTAGGAGCCACCCCTGATCTACCTCTTCCTGCTGCTGCTCCTGCTCCCTCCATTTCATCTGGAAGAAGCTGCACCCAGAGCGCTCCAGAATGATAAAGAAAAGAACAACGACAACCTCCCCTACCCCCTCCACCCCTGCCCCGAACTGCAGCAGTGTCCCATGACTAAAGACCTCTGGGATTGCTCAGAAATCCATCATCATCCAGCCATCCCTGCCTTTTTAGGCCACCGTCAGATGAGCAAAACCTAGGCATTCCCACACACTGTCAAAACGTGTGGCCATTGTCTCCCATCCTGGGAGTCAACAGAGAGGCCTCTGAAGGCGTTGTGTCTGCGAGAGGTTTGGCAGTGGCAATGACAGGGAAAGAAGCCAGGGTCAGGTCTGGAGGGCTTCAAGGGAAAAGGGACCTCAGTAGATGGTAGAATCCAGCCCTCTGCCTTTAGTCCAGAGGACACACAAGTCATGAAGCAGAAACGGTTGCTTCTTACTCAGGTTTTCAGAAGACATGGTTTAGAAACTGACTTGTCTAGCCTGATACCAGATGCTTATCTCTCGTGAGCCTCCCCCTGCCCCAGGCTATCCCCTTTACTCTTCCTGTTAATTTGGGAATCACACACTCAAGGGGCAGCTGCCTGTTCTTTCCCTCCGCAGCGTCATAACTATCAGGGTAAAGGGCAGCCTTAACCAAGGGTCATCGTCTTGGGAGAAGCTTTGCACCAAATTCCAATTTAGGTATATTCTGCAATTTCCTCTGCCCATGTTGATCTCAAATGAAAGCACACACTCATCGACACCATTCCTCTCAAAGTAAGCAATTATTAACTATCTTACTTTTTTCTAAAGAAAAAGGTAAGTGTTGCCCTGGTCCAGGATTTTACAACCTTACATCCGAAACTGGCCAACTTCGAAAGAACATTTCAGCTTCGCGAAATGAGACCTCTGCAGGTCAGCAGCTAAGTTCAGACAGGATTCGTTCTTTACGTGCATGAGTTACTCGAGATTCTCCTCGATTTTGCTGGAAGCTTGCAGTCTTCCCATGTGCACCCCCTCTTCATCAGACTCCCGATTCTTTTTAATGGGATCACTTACCAAAACCAAACGTGCTCTGTTTCTATGATGTGGTCACAGCCCATGTTTGGATTCTATTTGTGCATGTTATTTAGAAGAAATTACGTAGCGTTACTATAAATGAAATTCTTCTGGAAGCCCGATAACTTGCATAAAGGGATTTCTTCCTATAAAATGGAAGCAATTCTAAAGATTTTGTGACAGTGAGTGAGGAGTGGTGCAGAAATTGCTTGGAAATTGTCTGCTCAAGAACAAGGGGCATTTGGGGATTTGTCACTATTATTGTTACGATTTCTTTTTTTAAAGATTTTTCATTTATTTATTCGACGGAGAGAAAGAGATCACAAGTAGACAGAGAGGCAGGCAGAGAGAGAGGGAGAAGCAGGCTCCCTGTTGAGCAGACAGCCCAATGCAAGGCTCGATCCCAGGACCCTGAGATCATGCCCTGAGCCGAAGGCAGAGGCTTTAACCCACTGAGCCACCCAGGTGCCCCGGTTACGATTTTTGTTACAGTTTTTCTGGCTGAACTTTTCCCTCAGTCTATACATTCCACACCAGACCCAGGGAGTAACCCAGGCGGGAAGTTCTCCGTCAGTGAACGTGCAGCACAGATCTGTTATCCTAGATTTTGTTTTCTTCTTTGGAAAAATAGGTGGCTATGTATTATTTCATTCTGAACAGCAGAAGAGAAGTCTTTTATCATATTTCTCTTATTAACTTAGACTCTACTCTTTATAACTAGATAATTATATATAGCATATGAGTAGCCAAAACCACTCATTTAATTTCCCTCCATGGCCCAGTTCATGAATGGAAGAAAAAACTAGGCTAAGATGATTCTTTGTTGAAAAAATAAAGGTCATTTCCCTTCATTGCAAATACTGCATACCTCCTATAGGGAAGCAGAAGGAAAAACCACCCATAATCCAAATACCTCAAGAGCAACAAGTTGCAATTGTAGTAAATCTATGTCTGTTCTTTTCACTCTTCAAGGTGGGTTGTGAATGTTCGCATTCACACTGTACTTAAATTTTTACATTATAATTTAACATTATAACATGACAACTTTCGATGCCTTGATTACTTCTTTGTACCCCTTATTTTAAATAGCTGCACTATGTTGCATTAAGCAAATGATTTACTTAAGGGCATCAGATTGTTTCCCTCTTTTAAATAAAATTACATTGGGTATCTTTGGGCATAAAGCTTTCTCCAACCTTAGGATTAATTTTCATCGCATTCATTTTCAGAAGTGAGAGTAAAATTCTAGTGCCTGTTTTATCTTTATTGACAAGACTCTTTTGAGTCCACAATTATTTTATTTAAGTAGAATTTTGTCCCTGCCATGGGGAGCACTCATTCATCTGCCATAAGACAAGAAATGATCTCCCGGTTAGCGACGTACAACTTCATCATTTCAGAGGATTCTCTCTTCGAAATGTCCTCAGTTTTACCCAAATCGCATCTTAAGATGATCGCACTGTTCTTTTTCAAATTCAAGGGGTCAGTGTTCCATTCTGGGCATAACCTAGGGCTTGGTTCCGTTTAGAGGGAACTCGGTAAAGACACGAAGAGAAAAAAGAGAGAAAGAGAGACAACTTCTCTCGGAACAGTGTTCGAGTATTATTTATGTGGTGGGAGCAGAGCGATTTTATTTTGTTTTCCTGCCCTGCGTTCCAGCGTGCCCTGGGAGGGTGTGACACGAGGGTGTGGGAACATTCTCGTGCGCCCATCTCACAGCTGAACGGCCCACGTGAACACAATGTGTCCGGAGCCCCGGCTGTCAGTGTGCAGCACCGAAATTATGCCGCTGAGATTCAGTTTCTGAGCAACTGTAAGAGAGATTCCAGAGGGACAAATTCAAGAATGACTTAGAAATTATAGACCAGATCACACAACTGTCATAAAGCTATCATCACTTAATAAAACAGGGTTTTCTTTTCATTAAAAAAAAGTTGGCTTTTTTTTCTCCCTTAAAAAAATATATATATTGATGTTGGAAGCCCTTGGAACTTTGTCTGACCCTCTGTCTGCTGACTTTTTCATTTCCTGTTTCTTTCCTTTTTTTCTTTTCTTTCTATATATATATATACAGCAGAGATCCTGAAACAAGCTCTGCATGTGTTAAAAACAAACGTATGGTCCCTAAAAAGACTCGAGCTTCAACGTCCTGGCTCCCAGAGCCCTGCCAATCTAGGACCCGTGGTTCTGTGAACAAAGATGCAGGCTCCCCCCGCCCCCCCCCTGCGCTCCCACAGAAACTAGGCTGTGCAGACATTTGTAGGAGGAAGTCCAAGAATAAACATGAGAATATTCTGAATGAAAAGCAAACCTCTAGTGAGGAAGAATACAACAGTGTCTGTAAAGTGCTTCCTAGACAGGCTTGGTTTCAATGGGAATTCTTGTTTATAGCTCCACGGGGGGAAAGGGAGGGCATGGATGAGCCAGAAGAGAAACTCACTTAGTCACACACCTCTCTCTCTCTCACACACACACACAGGCACACACTCACTACAGTACCGTGTTAACTAGTAGTAAGATGGCCCAGCACAGCGCTGTGGGAGACACTGGGAGACTGCTTATCAACGAGCCACACTCCGTGCTCCCTACTGTTCGCGCCACCAGCAGCCTTAGGAACTTAAAGACACAGAACGAGGGCACAATGCAGAGTTTTGCACATGACGGTGGGGAAGGAGAGGCATAGGGGCTGCTGTGAGGTCCCAGAACAAGCGTGGGACCCGGGCGGCCTCCCCAAGGAGCACGTACTGTAACCAACCACATCTGGAGCTTGCTCACAGTCAGCCAGGCGATGGAGGAGACAGGTGGGGGAGGCGCATTTCCTACCCGTGTACTGGGAGACCCCAGGCCCAGTCACTGCAAGCGGGGAGGACCGTTCAGGGTGTCTGTGGCAGAAGGGACAAGTGTAAGAGGAGCCATCCAGGTGGGCAGAGAGGGCCCCAGGGCCACAAGAGACATTTGACCTTGATCCCAAGGCCAGTAGGAAGCAATGAAATGGTGACAGACATAAGCAGATCTGCACATGGGTCTGAGAGTATTCTGAAAGAGGAGTTTAAGCTTTTTTTTTTTTTTCCCCTCTAGCATTTTCTTCTTTATCTTTCTCCTTTCCCAACACATATCTGACTCTGCTTTGTGGTACTTTAGGATGGGTATGTGATGCACAGGGCAGTAAGAAGATAACACCCTATAAGAACTTCTGGCTTTTATTTGCAAAAACCTAAGCATGCGAGGGAACGTGGAGATTTGCAGAAGAAGTTGAGACGGGCTCTAGGGAGAAGGAGGATGGAGATGGGGGCTTCCCATCAGCTTAGAAAAAATAGATTTCTTCGGAGTGGAGAAAAGGGAGTGGTTAGAAGGTTCTAGAACAGCGGGTATAAGGGAGACACACTTGCAGCAGCAGCATGAGCCCAGAGGGTTCCTGAAAGAGAAAGAGAGATGTGGACAATGCTCATCCCAGAGAACGTCTATCGGATGCCTCGAAAACCTTGACCATGCAAGACCCTAGAAGCTCAACAATTCCAGGGGGTCACAAAACCCTCAGGAAAACGCGAGAAGAAAGGTGCTAACAGCCTGGAAGGACAGGCCTTCAAAACTGAGGGAAAGGTGATCATGAAAAATAAAACGCCGTGATATTTCTCGAACTGCCGATGGGGACCACGCTTCGTACCGTGTGCGCACACTGAAAGGCTCGGTCCAGCTCCCTTGTGACCAGCAGACTGGAGAGAAGCAGGTAAGAGAGAGAAACCCCGCCTGCCCGGGGCTGATGGAAGCGAGAATGAACAGAAGTGGATGGATCGGCAAAATACTCAGAAAATGAAAGAGCAAGTACTCGGTGATGGGTCAGACGTGGCAGTGAGTGAGATGGAAGATTCCAGAATAACTCCCAGGTTCCAGGCCTGAACAATCGGGTGCGTGGGAGTATAAAATATGATCCACTTCCTGCAGTGACCAAATGCACAGGGGGGCTGAAGGAGCTCGCCTAGAAATTTCCCCGGAGTGATGAGCAGCCATCACATACAGGGGATGTCACATTTGACCAATAGCGTATGAACAAAGAGATAGCAAAGGCTTCCAAAGGCAGGAACTGTAGTTATTAGCTAAGGATAGATCATCTCAGAGGTCAACACACTGCTGGAGATATCACCAGTTAAAGTCCTTCCTGTCCACTGTCTCAGAAACAGAAAATGAAATGTTTATGTGGCAAGAGGCCTCAAAGTCCGATGGCTGGAAGGGCTCCCAAAAGCAGGAATCTTCTCTCGAAGGTATGCGGCAGCAGCTTCCGCTTCTGCACTACCAGATCCCAGCACTTGCTATCTTTAAAGCAAGACTGCATTAGGGATTCATTCCTAATCAGAAGAAAGGTCCCCTTACCTTTCATGGAAAACCCTCTTATTCACCTGCTGCTTTCCGGTTTCGCTCTTTGGAGCCACAAAGACTTAGTGCAATTCCTCTTCCATACTACATACTCAAAGCTGTCTTCCCATTTCCTCTAAGTCTTCCCTACTCCAGGCTCTAACCGTATATCAGTTCCTTTATCTCTTGTTTTCAATGGATGATGTAATGGAAACAGCAACTAGTATTTATTGCGTGTTGCGAGAGTGGTAAGAAGTAGGAATGTCTTCCCCGCTGTACTGGGATGTCTTGGCCGCCCGCTGGCAGAGTAGACAGGACTCTGAAGTCCTAGAGGTGGGTGGGCAACACAAAGCCAGTGGGAGCCTGGGCCCCTGGGCCTAGATGGACACTACACCCCTTGCATGAGACGGGGATGCAAGTAAGAAATAAATTTTCCTATGTTAAGCCATTGAGAATTGGAATTTTATCTGTTACGGTGGCCAGTGTTACTCTCCAAGTAATATAGAAATTGCCAGCAGAAGTTGGAGGCTGCTAAAACAAAACCCTGAAATGTGTGGCAATGACTTCAAGGGCAGTTCTAAAAGTCATAGAAAGGGTAGAAGGAATCAGAATGATGGTGCATGTTGGGTCCTAGCTGCCTTTAGCAAGGTATGGCAAGGAAGACATCAGCTCAGGAAAGAATTGGCCAATTTTCAAGCAAGGTTGGAGAGAAAGTCTAGGGAGCAAGGATCTTACAAGGTTGGAAAGGTCAACTGCTTCCAGACCCCAAAGAGTAAAAGAGGAAATTGAAGGCTACTTTGGTGATAACATCCCAGCAAGATTTTCCCAGTTGAACAAGGTTACTCAGTCCTGGAGCAAAACCAAGATTAAAGGTATTCTATATTAAAGGTTTTCACTTCTATTGTGACCTCAGTGAAGCTGCCATTTAATTAAGAGAGAGGCATGGAAGGAAGAAAGTGAAGAACCATGAAAGTTTAAGAATAATGCGTAAGAAAGAATTCTGTGTGTGGTTACCAGCACGAGGAACTGACTGAAGCGAACAGATCAGAAGCCTCCTATGTTTCTGAGATCGTTCTATTGCCAAAGAAACCCTGAGCCTGGACCAAAAAAAAAAAAAAAAAAACATAAGGAAAAACTCTTGATTGTTTAAATGTTAAATACCCTTCGGGCACCAGAACTTAGACCATCAGGAAGTCGAGCCTCCTGCAAGGGGTACTTGTCAATGCCCAGTTTAGGGGTGCTCATGGAGGATACTGGGCAAGGAGAATTCTCGGAGGGCAAAGCCAGAGTGCTCAGGTGGAGAACAATGGACAGAGGGTTTCTCACAGAGCATGAGACCACGAAGAGCCTTTTCCAGAATGGACAGAAAACCCAGAGATCCTGGACTCCAAGCCAGACACTATAAGGGGATGGGATTTGGAGCGGTCTCCTTTCGGAAATAGGTGAGTATGGAAGAAGGAGGTGGGGGACAGGTGACCAAAGGCTGGACTGTGGCAGACACTGCTATGTGTTCACTAAAATTCCTTCTCTTTCCTCCTGGCCACAGAGTAGATGTACTTCCCAGAATCCCTTGCATTTACGTGTGGCTACAGGATGGAACTCTTGACAACGGAGTATTTCTGGAAATGATTTATGTCACTTCCCTGCTGAAGGGGTTAAAAAGAAAGTAGTCTCTCTCTTCAGCTGCAGGTAAGCTGTAAGGCGGAATGACCTCATGGAGGGCAGCATCCACATTTAACCATGGTGGGGCCAAGAAATAAATTTTAATTGCATTGGGTCCCTGAGAAGTCAGAGGTTTTTTTTTTTTTTTTTTCTGTTAGTAGATCTTACCTTAGTACACCTATTTTAGTAGCCATCAATCTAACCTTAATAAATACAATATATTATCTCACTTCATCTCCAGTTTCTAGATGAAGAAATTAGAGAAGTTAAATGGCTTATTCAAGCCAACTCATTTAGTAAGAGGGGCGTCTAGTGTTAGAACCCTGGTCTATCTGGTTTCAAAGCCCATGCTTTTAATAAAGGAGCTATACCGTTTTCCAGAAGAGCAGACTTCTACATCCTATACCCCCTGGCTCTCCCTCCTCTGGATATTTTTAGTTTGTCCACATTTTGTCAGACCTCAGCACAATAGTTTATGTCATAATTTAGGGGTGCCGTGACCCGAATTACTTCTCTTTTCTAGAATCATCTTCTATGAATGGCACCCAGGAGCTGTCCAGGTAAATGAGTGACCACGCTTTCTCCTAGGATCATTGACTTTAATCAACTAGGGCCTCTAGACCATGTCAGCACTGCCAGGCCCCTTTCCTCAATTGGAATTTAAATAATTTTCTTCCATCCAAGAAGAGACTTTATAATCAATCCTGTTTAATTTTTTCTGGGTAATTTCAGCCAAGATGAGTTCTAGCCTGTCCACATTTTTCTTGAAGCATTCAGATGACCATGCCTTCTGGGAGTACCCCACACAAGGACAGAATCAGCCCCGTGCGAGGAGCCGTATTTTCGGATTCTTTCTATGACCAGTCACTGTGCCAAGGACCTTCTCCGCATACTTCATTTCCTCTTTTCCTCATGCCCACTTTACAGATGAAGACAGTGGTTTTGGACAGGTTAAGACCGCACAGTTAGTGAGCAGAGCCCATCATTAGCCCTAATCACTGAGTGAATATCTTATGACCACTTTTTCCCCCCTCACCCTAGAAGAGAACGAATATTGCATGGTGAAACTTGGAAGTAACAAATTTAAGAGATTTAAAACATGAAATAGAATTATTTGGGAACAGTCTCTATGTAGTAAAAGAGTCCATAAAACTAAGTCATGGAAGTAGAAGGAAGTTACCAACTAGATATCTTGAGCCCAAGCTAGCTAGCCTGTAAGTCCCCGAAAGCAGGGGCGCTTGGGTGGCTCAGTGGGTTAAAGCCTCTGCCTTCGGCTCAGGTCATGATCTCAGGGTCCTGGGATCGAGCCCCGCATCGGGCTCTCTGCTCGGCGGGGAGCCTGCTTCCCCCTCTCCCTCTGCCTGCCTCTCTGCTTATTTGTGATCTCTCTCTCTGTCAAATAAATAAATAAAATCTTAAAAAAAAAAAAAAAAAAAAGTCTCTGAAAGCAGAGAGCTTTTCCCCTGTGAACACTGTCCAGCAGAGGGAAATAAATACTCACTGGTCAGTACTGTTTGTTTGAGTAAATGGAAGTGGACTTAGTAGGCAGATACAAAACTCTACAGGAGACAAAAGTTTCACAGACACAAGTATGTATCACGCAGGTATTATGAGACATTTTGGCAGGGGCATGGCTTAGGGAATGGAGAAATAATCGACATCAACATACATGTGCCCGGGCCCGCGCACGCACACACACACACACACACAGACACATAATACGCAGATATTGACTACCCCTGATAACTTTTCTTGGGTATTGTGGAGCTGAGCTATACTCAGGCCAGCAACATCATGAAGTAGATATCCAGATCACAGTTTTAGAAGCCCTGCATTTAAACCCAATACAAATATCCAGAGTTAGCACAGCGTCGGCTGGAAGGGCGGGAAGGAAGACCATCCCGCCAGCCTTTCTCAATGCCATGGAATTCGTGGGCTTTCCAAAGTTCTCGTGATACCGACGCTAGGTAATGGATGCCCTATTTGACTCTCCTAAGTCCTAGGGGTTTTCCTCATTTCCACTCCCACCTAAGTCCTTCTTTGTTCCTCTCCAGTTCTCCTTCCCTCCTTTCCTACTTCTTGTCAATTTCCTTCACCCCAAGTCTCTGTTTCTCCTTCCTTCCTTCTTCTCTCCTTCTGTCTCTCCCTCCCTCCCCTTTTCCTCTGTACTTTCCCTCCCTCCCTCCTTCCTTCTATCCATTTTTATATCTTCTTTTTTAGTCGCTAGTCTTCTTTCCATCATGTTATACCGTATTGGTTTCTCTCTTAAAGTCGATGGAATTTAGGAGCTCCAGGAGGAGTCAAACCCCTCTCATCCTTGCTGCACAGGCTTGCGGGGAACAATGAGAATGTGATTTTAGGAGAGGCCATTCACAGGCTACATCGTACTCCCTGCTCACACATTTACCAGCCGAGCTAGTCACATGCTGTCATTTCAGGCAAAATTGTTTCTACATCACATAATGCTAGTCTATGTTTTGTCTGTCAGAGCCCTGGCGAGGAGTCTATCCTGGATTGGACAGTGGGACCCAGGCACATGGTCAACACAAAACACGAGAGATCCATATTTGGGCATGAGTATGCCTTAAACACTAATGGGCTTTGGCACAACTCTGGCTCTGGAAATCCAGCCCACAGATCAAGTCACACATCAGGGAAAATCAAAACAGAATTAAGTTGGCCACTTTTTCTTCGCATAGACATGAGAGGCATTTTGAGTCAAGTCTGTGCAACCTTGTTTTTCATGTTCAAGTCAGCCTTTGGGCATGGCCAAATGTTATCAGTGCCCCATTTTATACGACTTTTTCCCAGGCACAGATGAAGAGGGCTCAGATAATGACCCATGAGTCAATGGTATTTTCTCTTCGAAAGAGCCTGAAGATCACTGGATAAACACGCATCTGCCTAGAACAGCTTGCATATGTTCCTGCCTGGTGGATGGGGGATGAACGGGGTCGGGCCCGCGATCCTTGGGAATGAAAGGACAAAGCAGTAAATCTCTGAACGGAACACAGATTATTGGCTTCCCAGTATTCCTGACCCGGCCTTCCGTGGGCCCTGAAATTTGGAACCTTTTCACTCTTATCCCTCATGATTCCTCTTTATAAACTCAAAATCTCCATTGCACTGGTTAACTCTTTCTTCACCTAATTCTCTTTCCTTCCAGGTCCTGGCGAATGTGATCCTTTCTCTTCCACTTTGAGCATTTCGATCCCATGTCATGTGTGACTTCTAAATGAAAGCAAACGCTCTTTTCTCTAACTCTGTAGCATATTATGCCTCACTTTCTACCGTGTGTCCAATTGCAACCCAAGAGAATTCTGGTGTCACTAGAGGGAGTGCTAGACAAAAAGAATGGAAAATGCCAGGACCTGCTAGTGACTTGGATCCCAGAGGGAGAAGTTTGGGTTTCCTGATGCTCCCAACGCCCCCACCACAGTCCACCAACTGCTCTAAAACACACGCTTCTTCCCTCTGAGCATTTTGGAAGGGGGAGGGGGAGATACCCATCCGGAAAGAAAAAGAAAACTACAGCAGCTTAAGAATGAGGCTGCAAGAGTTTTCTCCCTAACACATGCTCAGCCTAAGGGCTTGCCTAGTGCCCAATGTAGAAAATGTAATGATCAAGCTCACCAGCGAGGGAGAGACATACAGATTTTAAATGAGACCAACACCACGCCTTCAGGCATTCCAGGCAACCTACAAGCTCAGGGGTATGGCTCCCCAATCACTAGCCACAGTCAGTTTATCAGAGGTCTTGAATGAGACTCCTGGACCAGAAGAACGAACCCTCTTCTGCTTACCCTCCCCAGAGATGGGGAATAATGCTAATGGATGCTTCAAGTTCAAGACCTCTAGCTTCTCATATAATCCAAAGACCTGATGTCTACCTACACCCACTCATACATCCTGTCAGTTAAACCCATTTCTTAATCCAGTGTTAGAAGTATACTTCGGAGGTGAGGGCAGGGTGAAGGGAAGCAGTGATGCATATGCAGGTCCCAGTAATAAGGAATTTGGTGACCTCTGTCCCTGGTGCGTGGGAGGAAGCCTCTAAACCCTCGAGATATTCTGAATGATGAGTGTCCACGCTATTTGTGGTGCGTGCCTGCACCCCATTACATTCTGGTTTATGCTGCTGACAAGCCCACGAGGGGCTTGAAGCCTGTGACGTCATCCCCATCTATGGGGAAAGGGACTCAACACTGAGCGGAATGAACAGTGGTTCACTCAGTCATGCCTGTGTAATGGAACCCCATAAAAACTCTGGCTATCAAAGCTGAGGCAAATGTCCCTGTTGTCACATATCCACGTGCCAGAGAACACAGGAACTTTACATTTGGGAACCTCCCGGACCTCACTCCGTGTATCTTTCCTTTTGGCTGGTTGTGATTCATCTCCTTTTCCTAAATAAAACCTTAATCCCAAGTAAAGCACTTTCCTGAGTTCCGTGGGTCATTCCAGCAAATTATCAAACCAGAGAGGGTAGGGAAAACCCTCAAATTTGTAGCCAGTTGGACAAAAGTACAGGTGGCCTGACGACCCCGAGTTTGTGGCTAGTGACTAAAGGGAGAGAGGTCTTGCAAAGGACGGCGCCCTCACCCTGAAAAATCTAACTCTGGGTAGCTGGGTCAGGAGTCATCGCAGAGATAAAGCAGATATCCACAAGAGAAGATTTGTGACAGAACAATTCTGTTCCTCAATCCAGAGACCTGAGTTCGTTATAAAAGAATCAGGACCCAAATAAGAACTCCATGCTTACGTACGTAAGCCAGAGTCGGGACAGTGTCCTAAACGGCCCTGGGGTTTATTTAACGAGTGCAAAATCACCATGGTATTTATTGAAAGAACTCAAGAAATCTCATAACTAATTCTATGACTTTCACCAGTTTTCATGCAAGCCAAGTTTTGTGAAAAGTCAAGGGGCACCTGCGTGGCTCAGTGAAGTGTCTGACTTCGGCTCAGGTCATGATCCTGGGGTCCTGGGATCGAGCCCTGCATTGAGCTCCCTGCTTAGCAGGAAGTCTGCTTCTCCCTCTCCCTCTGCCGCTCCCCCTACTTGTGCTCACTCTCTGTCAAATAAATAAATAAAATCTTAAAAAAAAAACAAAAAACACCTTCTATGTTTCAGTTAAGAAGAGAGTAGAAGTAAACGCATCAACTATTGACAGTAGTTGTTTCTGGGTAGAAGACTCAGAATTTTCCAAGATGTCTATTACTTTTTGCTTGCTGGTTTGTTAACTTTATGTTTTCCTTTAATAATCTATCCGGTGAGTTGGGGGTGGGCGGGGGAGGGGAGAGTGGCAAGTGTCTGGGGGAAGGGTGTTTTCCAAAGGGTAGATGAGGCATTGGGGCTTTTTCTCACACTACGCGTGTGTAACTCGCACAATAATGATCTTCTCCTGTTGGTGTCATTCTGGCCCTGTCATCTTGGGCAAGTCACTTCACATCAGTTTCACCATACGTGAAATCAGGGCTTAAACAAGATGACTGCTAATATTTCTCTCCACTCTAGAATTCTGAGCGTACATCTGAAGACTGAAGTTTATGTGCCCATATCTCAAAACATCCACAGATGTTGGAGATGAGGGACAGGAGTCCCTGAATGGGTGAGCCCCCTCGCTAGGGGAATATTTGCATAAAGCTGATTTAGCAAGTGAAAAATGGGCTGTGACAGATTAATGCTGGGAGGCTTGCTCTGCTCAGTATCTGGCCCACACAGCCCGGTCTGATCAGATCTTCAAAGTCATATGGTCCCTATTTGGTTTTACAATAAATAACTCAGACTTATGAGTTAGACACCAATTAATGAAATCATCAAGCCCAGAGGAGAGCAATCCTCTTGGGCAGTCATTTTGGAAGCAAAGACCATCCACTAGGGTTGCCAAGCCTGGGGCTTTTGTTCTTGCCGGTGGTAGAAATGGTAGGACTCCTCTGGATTCCAGAATTCATTTGCTCTAAAATATACCAACCATTGTTGTGGAGGTCAGGGAGGGATTGGCTCCTACGGACCTGACTGGTGACAAAAGGCAAGTTGACCCCCTGGGTCAGAGGTTGAACTCAGGACTGAGGCATATTTGGGGTCGGTAAGTGAAGGACAGAAGACTTCCGATAAGACTACAATTACTTGATTTGTTGTTTACATGCATCCTGACAGGAAGGACTCCGGGGAGAATAGTTTGAAAAGTCCTTAAGGCGGTATCTTGAGGCATCATGTTTCTGGTTGATAAAGAAACCTACTGACATGCTCATATTCACTGAGAACCAAACCCACCATGGGTCCTCAATAAACATCAAGCAATCAATCAATTCTCCAGCCATAGAGAAGCTTCCTGTTCCAAACATACAGTCATGGAAGGAAGATTGGCCCAAGACCTCTCTCTCTTTTCCAAATGACGTGGCTCCAAACTCCAGGAAAAGTTCAGGGTGGGTTCCCCCCCACCCCCGCCCTTCATCCCATGGCAACTGACAGCACAATCCTTGACAGCCTTGAGAACAATGATTTCTAGATCAAGACACCAACACAATGAAGTTCTGCCATGCGTTGGTCAAACTTTCACAACTTAATGGAAAGAGAATCTTAAATTATCACAAGCAGCTGATTGGAAGTGGCTGTACCTGTTTTTTTCAGAAATGCTCTGAGTACAAATGATGTGATTGTGAAAATGGACATCTACTGTATGGAACTCTTTAGCACTGAAAGCGCTTGGGGGAAGATAGCCATAAACTGTATTTATCTGCATCATTTTGCATCCATCAATATGCCTCACAAATGAAATCCTCCATTTTTTATTTAGTGATACATAGATCATAAATTTCGTCTCTAAGTGTTGGGAAATCTCTTCCCCAACATTAAAAATCCACTCCAAGGGTTGACGAGCTATGAACAGTTTTTAAATGCAGCTGTTGCGAAAGTGATTGGCGGAAAAGATTTACCATTTGGAGTTACCCCACTTTTCAACTTCCCAGACAGAGGTTTCGCCAAATGTGAAATTCACTTTTGAGGGTTCCACTTTGTACACTGCCCTTTGAAATGATGCATGCTTTAATGAGTCCTTGGGCACATACTCTTCGCAAGACTCTTTCAGCTGTAACTTTATTGAGCTTTTGATGGCCCATTTGTCTTTGGCTCTTGGAGAAGGGAACCAAAGTTATGTGATCATATATGTTTTCTATTTAATAGCCATGTATCAACTCTCTATACACTTCTTACTGCGGTGGGATAATGATTTGATATATTAAGCAAAGTTAGGTTTTTCCTTTGTGTGTGTATGTGTGTGCTTAGCGCTGTGACCCTGTGAGCATCTCCCATTAGGACCATTAGCCATATGGTCTCCACTGGAGAGCAATTTCAGAGGGGATGGGGGGAACAAAGGGGCAAAAGATGAGTTTTTAAATTCAAAAGCCATTTATCCTTGAGTATGACAGAAGCAGCGATGGGAATCAAACCGAACTAATCTCTCACCTCCACCCCAAATAGTGATCCTTAGAACTGGGGAAAGAGAGAGAGAGAGCTGAGAAATTCATGAGCGGCCATAAGATCCTTTGCCCAGGCTGGGGGATGGGCAACTGAGTGTAGGGAACACAGCCTGTTTCCCGTCGTGAGTACTGGGAGGTGGCCAAGCCCCACAGAATTCCTTTTGTCCCTGTGCCTCTGGAAAGCAAGCTAGATGCTGGTACAGCAGTCCGTGGGAGGGAGAGAGGGAAGAGAAATAAGTGTGCCCTGGTCTTGAGGCCAGGGCAAATGAGCCCGTGCAGAAGGACGATGGCCTGGGGCTTCTAGCCAGGGACCTGGGGCGGCATCACTCATGGCCAGCGTGCAGAGGGGAAAGCCAGCCAAGACTCAAGGAACATGGCACATCATAGCAGAAGCCAGATGATGTAGATACAACCCTTAAGTGACTGACTCTCCCCTTAAAATTCCTGATCAAAGGTCAGAATTGACTAGACTGGTGTTTTGGCGGTCCAAGGAAGAGGGAAATGAAATCCAAGGAACGGAGCCGTCATTCTTGCAAGTTCGGAGCCTGAGAAAGATACCTTCGCGGTGAGCGCAGCGTGAAACTCATTTCTCCTCATTGTCTGCACACACAACAACACAGCGCACGCGAAAAAAGACAGGCCGACTTCCCAAGGTCATAAATGAAAAGTTTGCCTGGTGAGTGGGAAGTCACCTGAGGGCTGGGGTTCCAGCCTCAGCCCCACCGCCCGGTAGCTGTGGAAACTGGCATCTGGTCTTTCCAAGACTCTGTTTTCCCATCTGGAAAGTGGGGATAGCAACTCTATTGCAAGATGACTTGCGCGCAGGGAAGGTCATGGGGGTCTAATAAGAAAAAGCACATGAAGGTGTCTCTGAGACTGCGAAACACTGTATAAATGTACCGTACCTTCACTTTCTTTCTGAGCAAGAGAAACACGGAGAAGTCAGTTCCAAAGGCAACAAGAAGAGCACCTAGCGGCATATGTGCAAGGCGTTCAAATAGTCTGCCCTTAAGATCCAAGATGCAAAAGCTCACTTGAGATTTCAAATAATCCTGCTCAACTGGCACACTGGGAGAGTGACGGATAGTCTATTTCTCAGGACTGTGAGTCTGACCACATCTCAATCCAGCGCATGTGGGCGATGCGACCTCTCCCTATTCGCCTTCACCCGAAATTGGACGAAAGCCCTGGAAAGCGGTTTGGTCCAAACACGGGCTCACCTTTCTTTCGTGAGGCTGATTTCTGACTCTCTCTACCAGACAAGCTCTCCCTCTCAGAAGAATGCCCTCAACCCCCGACGACTTGTTTAAATAAACATCGTAACCTCTTGTGCTTCGTCTCAAGGAAAGCAAATCAGATGCCAAGACGCTACGAGATACTGCAAAGAAATGGGACCCTAAAAGCAGGACTGCATGATGGATAAACAAAGCCCCGGAAGGGCAGTATGTGAATACAGAGGACTTATTCAGCCCTGGTCCCGATGCCCGTTGGGGTCCCCACACACACGCGCCTGTGACAGCATGTTGCTGAACGTGCAATTAGAAACATCATAAAATTATTTCTTGCATGTGCCATTCTTACCATAGAGTCTTGTGTTTTACTATATAATGAAATTTAATCCATACATATTACTGTACTTCATATGCATATTATAAGGGGTTGTCAAGGATGATTACATACATTTCTCGCCTTCAATACAGACTTTGGAGTCAGATCGCCACATAAAATGGAACTTCCTTACATATTTTAGTAGTCAGCTCTTGTGGAAGTGAACAAAATCTGAACTCAGAAAGAATCATGGAGTTCTCCAAGGCAGAGACATCTCACCCATATTTACCTACCTTTGGCGAGATAAGTGGCCAGTTTTATTTGGAAGCGAAAATTCAAACTAGATTTACAGACCCTTAGATAAGATCTGTACCCCTTTGGACAACCTGTTTATTTCACTTCCAGCTAGCCCAGTTCCAGGACTAAATCTGTATTTTCCAAACCCACAGGAACTTGGCTTCCAGAAGCACTGGCTTCACAAGCGGAACAGAAGGTAAGGTAAGTAAGGTGCCACACGTACAACCGTACAATTGAGGGCTGACACAGGGCAGAGGGATTTGATTTGAAAATCAATCCATTTTAAGGCTTTTATTTATTCATTTATTTTAGAGAGAGAGAGAAAGAGCAAGAGAGCATAAGCAGGGGGAGCAGCAGGCAGAGGGAAGGGGAGAAGCAGACTCCCTGCTGAGCAGGGAGCCTGACACGGGGCTCAATCCCAGGACCCCGGGATCATGACCTAAGTCAAAAGCAGACGCTTAACCGCCTGAGCCACCCTGGCACCCCCGAAAATCGATCCATTTTAATCACATCCCAAATCAAGGAGATAGACATGCCATCCTCGGGAAGGGATCATGCACGCAGGAAGTCGGAAAATAATCCTAAAAGGCCTCTTTTGCTTTGGCTAATGGTCTCCGCAGACCTGAGTGAATTTCTGGTGAGAAGAATTCCACAAGCGCAATGAGATGACATTGTTCTTGCCATTTTCAATAGGTAACATTGTGATCCAATCTGCTTCTGATACCTTTCAGACTGGTTACTGCTAACAGTGGCAAATTCAGGAATTGGAGAGTGACCAAGACAGGCATTCCCAGCGAGGGAGAGACCCCAGAGAATGGCTACCGCGCTGTTTTCACTGCGATGGCTCACAGAGTTATCTCCATAGTGCAAGGGAGGCAGGTGGGAAATTCTGGTGGCTGGTAGCGTTGATTCCATTCACTCATGACGCCATCATGCATGGCAAAACCGAGCCCAGAAGCTTCTTCTCCAGAAATGCTGAGGCTATAAGCTTTGCTAGCTATGGCCCCTGGGGGACCAATTTATTGAGGTTATGTGCTCACTGCTTCCATCTTGATGAAGTTTTAAAAATAATTGTCTAAAACACCAGTTCCTGCCTTCTTCTCTATGGAGCCACGGGTGTTTTCAAGGGACAAAGAGGAGGCCGGTGGGTGCCCCTGCGACCACATTTCCACTTCTATCTGCCTTATATATGAGGATTTTGTTTAAGATTTCCATTTGTAAACAGTTCGGGTTTTTTTTTTTTTTTTAAGTTTAAAAATTATTGATCTAAACTGCAGTCCCGATTTTCATTTCTTTTCTTTTTCTTCCTCACTTGGACCTAAATAATAACCCCAGGCGGTGAGTTTCCTAGGTGGGTGATGTGTACACTTAAAGAGGATAACCTTGAATCAACCTTCCATGGAAGCCTCTGACTTAATTGCACACGGTGGGGGCCTTGAATTACAAGTGAGCAAACCAAAAACACGTGTGCAAGCAGGCATTCCTTCAGCATCTGTCATTTCTTGGCTGACACGTCTCACTCTGGCCAAATCCTGTAAACCAAGGACTTCCTACTGGTCTTCTACATCGCTGTCCTATCTTTGTATCTTGGGGTTCTTCTGAGAAGGTATATCCTGGTACAATGCAACGTCTGTTGCCGTCTTTTCTTCAACCCAAGAACTTCTGGCCTTTTCTCCCTTTCTTGCTCATCAGACTGGCTGGTGGGAAACTCCCTTTGCAGCCCATTTTGGATGACCAATGAGAGACGGGAGATCAATCTTCACAATTTTTCTAGCTAAGAGGATAAAACTCAAATGTCCCTCCAAAGTCAGAGTCAAGTCCCATGGTCATGTATCTTCTCCAGTGGCAGGGAAGGACAAAGGTCTTCTGTGGGTATACACGTCACTCTGGTACTCAGATACTGAGGCTCGTCACTTGCTGGTCAGTTTCACACTTTTGGCCTCCAGCCCCTAACACGTAGCTCTTTGCACATGAGGACTCAGGTTCAAGGTGGAGACTGATTGTTCCGTTGAGTATCCCCATACTAGGTAGAAAATGGGACACGTGTTTGGAGGGCAGAGCTTCATTTGAGAAAGATCATTTCTCAGAAAGGAAAGGCTTTTTGGCATTCACCTTGGAGCTAAGTCACTGACAAGGTCTGCCCACTGGTCCTGTGTGAGAAGTTCCGTGCCTACGACCACACACCTGGGAAAAGATACATATCTAACTCCCACAGCAGATCAACCTGAAGAGGAAAATGTGGTCAGGCAGAGAAGGAGGGGCACCTTCTTATCACAGAGGCCCTCTGATAGAATCAAGAACATCTGACGGGTTGATGAGCCCCACGCCTCCCAGGGTCAGCCTCGGCACAAAGGAACACGGTTCCTGTTCTCGAGCATTCCTGCACGCGGACGAGTGGTTCTCGCACACAGCCCCACAATACTGGAGTGTATCACGTCCCAATGAAGCATTCCTCATGAGTTCTTCCACCCATGGCATTGCCAAGGGTCCCCACCTCTGCAAAGGCCACAGAAGACAGGGATCTAGGGTAGCAAACCCCGAAGGGGGGTGAGAAAAAAAAAAAAAGATCCAGGCTCCTGACCCTTTCAGGAACCAAGCTGTTTGCACCAAGCAGGCCAATCCTAGAAAAAAAGTTTGGCTGTACATGGTGCTGAGTTAGTCTGTTGGCTTTTCAGGGTGACCCACGGACCAAATAGGATACCCCATGGCTGCTTGGGATTTTGCAAGTTTGTAATCCATATAGAAGAAACATTGTTATATAAACCTTGCCAAGACTATAGGCCTTTTAAATTCCCAACTAAGAAGCCGGAGAAATTTATGGCAGTGTTGCTAGACGGGGAGGCCAAGTAAACTCACAGTGTTGATCTTAGGTCTGTTTAAATTTCTCTTGCCTTCTGGCACTTTAAGCAGTCGTGGAAAGAAATCATTTACTCATAGGTGCATTAAGCCTCTGGAAACACGGGATACCGGGGAAGAGCATTTGGAACGTAATTGATGTGCCACACGGGGGTCCTGGCCTGCGGAGGGCAGGATCTCCCTCCAACACTGTGGCCATTCGCGTCCTGGGGTGGGACAAAAACCTAACAGTACCGTGGTGCAATAAATAAGACGAATTCTATGGAGGCTCCGTTTTCCTACCAGAGAAGTCTTGGTTATTAACCAGCCCTCCCCTGGGCCCCCATAAAAGGGCATGCTGCTTGAAAGGCAGCTAAGTCATCATATAAGGAAGATCTACATGGCCTCAAAGCCTAAGGGCGTGAGTTTTTTTTGTTTTTTTTTTTTAAACGCTGGTTTCCTCTGCTCCTCCATCATGAGTTTGCAGTCTCTCTTCTGCTCTTTGTGTCTGTAATGATTGAAGGATGAGCAACAGGAGACATGCAATTTCAGATCCTTTTAGGACTGGAGTTGGAGGTGAATGAGCTGAACCCCAAAGAGAAAAATCAGCATTTAGCACAGGATTTGGCCTCGATTTGCCCAGCGCACGTCTTTGCTGGAGACTCTGGGATTCGATCAACAGTGACTTTTCCGCAAAAGGTTGTGATTCTGTGGGTATCCTGGAAGGGCGTGAAGCAGAATGCCGCGGGACTCGCCACCTTGCCCGGACCGAGAAGTGCAGTGAAGGAGTCCATTTTCACAGGCCGGATTACCTTGATTTAATACAAGATGCAATGCAATCTGATATGAGGGCGGGTAATGGACTAATAAATGACTCAAGTAAAAAGTCATTTTAATGTAAAGTTCTAGACATGATGTATAACCTTTCCCGGGAAGCCTGCTAATTGTGCACCCCCCTAAGGTTCGTGGCTATAGGAATTTTCTGGATGTGACGCCTACCCCTTATCTACCCTCCTCCCGCCGTCTCCACTTTAGTGCTCGCTTGTGTGTAATCTGAGCATTTCAGACGGAAAACGCGCCAGAGTGGAGAGTGGAGGAAAATCTGCCTTAAAAGAATTTATAATTTAACAACAAGTCAGAATTTACTGGAATAACATATCCTAAGAATCTTCGATATCCCAACTTTCATAATCAGTGACTTAATCTTTGGAAGAAAAAGAAAAGAATGCCTTGGAATGTTTTTTAGGCTGAAGAAAGCTGAACTTATGTAAAGTGTATGTAGGAGATCATGAAAGAAAAGAAGGAAAGAAGGGAGGGAGGAAGGGGGAAGGAAGGAAGGAAAGAAGGAAGGAAGGAAGGAAGGAAGAGAAAGAAAGGAAGGAAACAAAAGGTTTTGGTTTCTAATGTCCCTGTAGCAGGAATGACTTTCTTTTGTTTTCATTCGCTCTTGTCTCCACTCTACACCCATTAAGTTCTTGGATCTGTGTATCTTTAGATGCAGACACTCAAATGCTTTCTTCCCTCAGGAAGTTACTCTCCTCACGCCTTGTGAGGTCTTGGAACAAAAAGTAGTCAA
This sequence comes from Potos flavus, assembly GCA_028534135.1. Taxonomy (NCBI): domain Eukaryota; kingdom Metazoa; phylum Chordata; class Mammalia; order Carnivora; family Procyonidae; genus Potos; species Potos flavus. Next base: position 11,892,441 of record CM052895.1, on the reverse strand, counting down.
GAAAGAAAAAAACGGCTGCTTCTCTGTCCAGGGGAAGAAAAAAAAAAAAATCACATTGCATCATGGAGCTCAAAAAAGCGTGGTGGCTTTTCCGAGGGGGGTCAGAGGCGGAGACAGCCTCGGCGGGGGTGGGGAGGGGGTCAGGAGGGGAGGAGAGTCTCATTTCCTACACGTGTCGTTCTTCTCCTTGGGGGAGCATGTGAAGCAACAGCCCCTGTCTGTTTGCAAGGGAACCAAACGAACACCAACGGCATCGGGCTGGGTAGAGCCTCCTGAGTCCAAATGTGTAGGGTCTGTGCCTGTGAGGATTCCGAGTCTCTTTCTGGTCGAAATTCTTCACATCATCCTTGGTGCTCACGACCACCAGCCTCCGCTCCCACGCCCAGTATGAAGGCTTTACTCAGTAACAAACAAAAGCACTCCCTGCCCCCGCCTCCCCTAAAAAAGTTTCACATGCAGACCGTTGATGGCTCACTCCCTTGAAAGAGGAGAACCAGGGTTTGGAAGGGCTCTGTTTATTGATCTATAAATCATGGTCACCCGTGTCTGCCCCAGCCGCTGGGGTGCCCCAGGGTCCAGGGACCCTTTCGGAGCATAGGCACCCCCGGAGCTTCTCCTTTTGCTGGGCTCTTCATCAGCCCTCCAAAGGCGGAATGAACATCAAACAACTGAGACCCCAAAGAGGGACTGTTGCCTCTGGTTGAGAGAAGGAATTTCTTAAGAGATTCTGCCCCATCCTGAGTAATTTTTCTTATTATTTGGAGGAAGATAAGGGATGGATGGGATTGGGGGCAGAATCCATATCAAACAAATGACTTAAAACCAACAGCTAAGATGGTCAATATCGACCCTTCTGAGATTTCTTCTCTTTAAAATAAAGGTAGTAATCACCACCTCCTTGCATCGCTGAGAGGACCCACGGGGAGCAGCCCTGCGTGGTGTGTGATGCCCAGGCTCCCTGGGCCTCAGTTTCCCTGGTTGATAAAGATCGATCATTCAAGGTCCTACCCTACAGGACTGTTCTGAGAATCCAGTGAGAAAAGACACGCATGCGTTTGGAAGAGCCGAGGATATACAAAGTGCTCAGTAAAAGTTCTCACTGATCACGACTCCCGTCAAGCCCCTTGCACGATAGCTAGGCTCTCAATGAAAGCTAGTTTCCCTCCCCACAGCTCTGAGTCACCTGGGCTGGCACCAAATGAAGCCGCGCGAAATTTCGTTCTAAGAAGATGACTTGTGATGCCAATCAGATCTGGGTCCAAATCCTGCTTTCTCCACTTACGACCACGTCATCCTAGACCATGTACTTTCTAGCGCCTTGGTTTTCTTATCTCTAAACTAGGCAACAAGGCTGACCTCACAAGGTAGCTCTGAGGACAAAATCAGAGACTCGACAAAAGTCAGTGTTTCATTTGAGGGTGATATCTGGCTTACAAGCGGTCAGATACCAAAGACGTAAGCTCAGTACTGACTGATACAGAAGGATGTACTATCCTCTTGCTGCGGGCAGGATTTCCGTGCTCGGTGCTGAAGGTACAAAAGTGAGTTTCTCACGCACATTTGGGTAATGAAAAGAGGCTGAGAATGTCACCCCAGGTTGGAAGCCTTCACGTGGGTTAAGTCGGGTTACTCTGAAGAGAGGCTGAGGGTGGTGTCAGTTCAAGTAGACAGGTGAGGGGAGAGGGCGGGATGAAGCCTGGTGATGGGCGCCGTGAGGCTATAGTTTGGAAAACCCAACAACGCTGGTCGGCACGAGCTTCACTTCCTGCTTTTCCAGACTTTCCTGTCTCTTTCAGGGACATGAACTCCATCTGGTCCGAGACATTAGCACTTTCTGAAATGTTGCCTTGACGTTCTTGTTGATGGGCAAGACGCTCTTCGCCTCTTATCTCCTTTGTTTTTAACAGAAGGAGGCTTTGTGGTTGGCCAGAAGGACACGGAGCCAGGAAGACTCAAGTTCACATCCCAGGGTCAGGTCCGTGGAGTTTGAGCTCTTTCGAAACTTGGCTCGAAAGGAAAGGGCTGTAAGAAAATGCTGTACAATGAAAGTCGGAGGTTTTCCGGGTGCTTGAAAACTAGCTGGGATGAGCTCGGACTCCTTAAGGCTTCTCCTGCCAAAAGCAGGGGAGGGCAGGAGGCCAGATTCCGGCCTGGCTTCTTGGTTGCCTGGCTCACGTTCGCAGAGACCCAGCCAATGGAAGAGTCACACGCCTCCCTAGGTTCGTGTCCCAGTGCACATGAAAACTCCATCCAGGAAAGTCATCTTAAATGGAAAACAAGCTACAAAGGAGGAGGCAGACTGGGATGCTGGAGGTAGGCTCTTAGCTATGGGAAACGGTCTTCTCAACAAAAACGAACCAAACCTATCCATGATTCTTCTGACCTCCCTTTGTGAGACCCAAGGAACCTCTACACAATCCAGTTTATTTTCTTCAGTTGAGGGATGAGTAGCCTTTTGTTATTAGGCCCAAAGCAAATTTATCCAAGTTGCTCCCAGTCAACAGCAAAGGGAGATACCAAATATATTTGTTCCATGGACAATGTCAACTTTCAGAGAGCAAACTATTTCTAAACCTGAGAACAGAATTCATCCAGCCGTAGGTTTTGGCCCTTTTCCACATGGATTCATCTAAGAATCATTTCTCTTAGGCCAGTTGCTTTCTGGCCTGTTTTATGTGGGTGGTGCCCTCATACTTGGACCTCACTAGGTCAGGTCCCTCTCTGCTCCTGAAAAAGGAAGGCTCAGCCAAGAGGCCCTTTAAGACGCGGAGCCAGGGAAACTTCACAGAGGAGTGCCCAGGGAGGGGTGAGCAGTACATGAGGGGGAACAAAATGGAACGTGGTGTGAAGAAGGAATTAATTTTCCAGAGTCATGTGCAAAATTCACTTGGGAGAAGCAGAAGGTCCGGAAGACAGCAATTCATTGCCCAAGTCTAAGGAAAGGTGATGTTTCGACACTGCTGAGTCAATCCTGTGCAGGCCATACAGGGAGCTACTCCAGTGCCCTGCGGTTGTAGAACCAGTGAGAGCTTCTCGCTCTAAGAGAGATAAACACACCATCAATGACTTTAAGAAAGTCTACTGGACTCTCCTCACACTTTCAAAGTTTTAGCTGATTCCCAAGGTCTCTTTGGCCCTGGGCTAGTTCTATTATGAAAGGCCCAGAATAATCTCTGTGAGTGGCTCAAAGCTTGAACATGAGTCTTTGAAGAAAAATTAAAGAAACTGGGATCGAATAATCTAGACATATGTATCACAGAGGAATGTTTCTGCAGGTTTCTGTCATTGCTGAAATTCAATTAAGTGGTGTGGAGCACTTTAAAAACATGGCTCACTGAGAAGTGAGGGTCAGTATTCCCTCCCCTGAATCTGGGCAGGTTTGTAAGAGCTTTAGTCAAGAAAATTCCAATGCTGGTCCTCTTGGGAGGCTCACTCTGGGGGAAGCTGGAGTAACACGTCCAACTCCCAGAAGACTGCCATGCTAGGGAGGTCATGTCCAGGCGCTCTGGTCCACAGCCCCAGCTGAACTCCCAGATGACAGCCAGCATCAAGGGTCAGCCACACCACAGAGCCTGGGGGTCCAGCAGCCCAGGGCAGCTTCAGCTGACCCAGCCCCACACCCCTACTGGTTGCAAGTGCTCGATAGCTTCCAAACCAGAATTGCCTGGCAGAGCCCTTCCCGAAGTCCTCATCCACAAAACTGTGAGCAAAATTCAAAGATCATTTTAAGTCACTGAGTTTTGGGAGAAGTGACTATCCAACAAGAGTAGCTGGAATGTGGTCCCTTGGTAGTTTGGTGATGTCTGTGCAAAAGGTGCGGAGACAACTTTGTTGAGATTCAGGGCACGAACGGGCAATGTAGCATTGATTATGGTTTTTGCAAGAATCCCTTTCTGTCCTCAGTAACCAATATATTCTTAAATGTTACACGCTCACCATCAGGATGACAGATGGCAAATTTGTCATGGGTACCTTTCAGGTAACAGGGGGCTAGTCTTTCATGATATTTGCACGTTCATATTTACAAAAGCTAAATTTGTATTTTTCATTTTTGTTATACATACATTTTTATTGGTTAGATGGTAAATATTTACAAAGCACTTAGTATACGCCAGATACTCTTTTGAGTGAATACATTTACTCTTCAGAATGATCCCAGGAGGCAGGTATTATTACTATCCCCATTTTATAGGTGAGAAAACTGAGTCAGAGAGAAATTAAGTATCTAGCTCATGGTCACCTAATTTTTAAGCGTTGGATCTGGCATCTGACCTCAGGCAAGCTGGCTTCAGACTGTGGACTCTGACCTCTGCTTCTTCTCAATTATGCCTAATTTTATTACCAATTCATAGACACACACACACACACACGACACACACACACACACACACACACACACACACACACACACAAACTCCACAGTGGTATATATGCTAAAGTGCAAAAGAAGTCATAAAAATACACAATTCAAGATACCGTCATGCATGTAAATGATCACCAGGACTCAAGTACCAACGGGAAATATGTATCTACATGGGCAGGGATGAGTGAATCGCAGCATAAAACATCTGAAAATAAGATTTTGTATGATCGTCTATCCATTTACTCCTGTCTCAAGTACATTATGGTATGAAATTTTGTCATACGGGGTTAGGAAGCACCTCAAGCTTTCCCCTTATTCGTAAACACAGCACAAGCACCTTTCTGAAAAACCACCAGCATTTTTCTAGAACAAGTACAGAATAATTTTGTATAGTAAGAGATTGCCAACCAGGCTGCTGGGGCCTACGGGAGACCAAAAGTACAGAGGCATCATGTAAAGGGGCATCCTACAGCAAAACAAGTCACATCGTCACCAGTAAGTTTGGAAAGACAGCTATGTATTCCCTGACCACTAATCGTGTTTGGTGAGAAGGCAGAACACTCCAGTGAGAAGCTCCCTTTTCAAACGGCACTGTGGGTGTCACGTAATAACCATGACATAAAGTGTGGAGGAATGATCATCCGCATGGGTCATGATCGGGAACACCGACCCCAGAGCCAGAATGCCCACCGCCACCTCCCGGTTCTGCCCCTTGAGGACAGCGTGACCTTGGGCAAGGCTCTCACCCTCCCCTGCCTCAGTTTCTTCATGTGTAAAACAAGGATAACCACCTCAGAGCTGCTAAAAGGATTAAGTAAAGCAGTAAGGTAAAGCACTCCAGGCAGGGCCTGGTGCAAGATGCTTGCTGTAAAATAAATATTTGTCAAATTAGTAGACATGATGTATGCTAAGATATTTCACCTTACAGTTGGACAAAGATGCTGACGTACAATGTAATCCATATACGCACATATACGAGGGAGGAACGTATGAAGACTTTTGTTCGAATTCACACTGAAAGCAAATACGAGAGACACAGAGAAGTTTTTGGTTAATAATTATTTGATGAGTTACGACACCAATAGAAAAGGCAGACTCAGGGAGTATTGGCGGGGTGCGAACCGATGTGTGTGCCAAGAATAAAACAGTAAAACAATAGGCAATTATTAAATAAGTGTCAATCCATACCCAGTTTTATTCCCAAAGAACAGTGGGTGGCCAAAAATACACCTCTCAATCTCAATTAAATAAATGTTGAAGGTAATGATGAAAATTGCAAATATCATCAATTCACAGCCACTGAATGTCTTACATTCAGTAGGAAAGAAGTGAATACAAGCCCTCTGATGGCCTGCACTGAGTTGTGTGGACTATCATACTGATCATCTCTGGCCATGGTTAGTCCATGTCACAGAGAATCACAAAATCTTCATGGCCTGCCACAATACGTGTTTTGCTCGGGCAGCTGGAATCATCTGGGGATTAGCTTGGCAGTTCTGCTGAATTTGGCAAGCAGACACACACACAACCTCTTGAGGGCGAGGTTCAGAACTGACGCACGTTCCCTCCCACCGCACACTATTGACAAGGTACAAGCCAACCCACACTGGAGATGCGAACTACAGTCTACACTAGCGTCGGGACTGGCCACAACTCCAAACTCACAGGGCAAAGGGAATGAATGCAAAGAGAGGCAAAGCAAAAGACCATTCTGGTGACTAAACCTGCTTTCCCCCAAGATTTATTCTCCAAGGGCTGCATTTTTTAAATGCACTTCGGAATTGGTGGGCTGTATTTTTACGAACTGCTCATAACACGCCCTGCAATTTGAGAACTCTAATTCTCATTAGATTGAATTAATTCTCATTAATTCTCACTCTAATTCTATAAGAAGTCCTCAGATACCGTGAGTCTTAAGTCAAAACTATAATTTAAGAAGACAAAACTGGAATGCAAACGTCTGATGGCTGAGAGCTTTTCTGATATTCGATCATTTTTATCATTTGTTGGAGAAGAAACACTAATGATGTATTATCTGGAACAGTTTAAGAGCATAAACAGATACTACAACAGAACAAGAAGAAATACTTCCCGCAGCTATACGCATGGCCATGGTGGATTACGAAACCATTTGCTTTGAACTCTTGAGTTGGAATTTCAAATTTCCAACTTCGAAACAGCGTATTTTCTTCAGGTTAGATTTTGACACAGTTCCAAAGGTAATTTTCAGGGAAATAGTCTTAATTCCCGGGCTCGTGCATAACTTGAATGTAGATGACTCTGAAAGAGCCATCGGATACCTGTTGTCATTGACAATAACTTAAAATTGGAATGAAGTGCTTCTAAATGAAAGGAAAGAAAAAGAGACAAAACCCATGACGGACGGAAGCAGACCTAAGCCTCAAGCTATCCACCATGGAGCCAGATGACCAGATTACTTTTCAGGAAGACAATGTGGAGAAAGACTTTATTTAGATGTTATTATTCCCATAGTTTACATTAAAAAAATTATTTTGAGTTTTAAAATGTTTTATTTCAAATGTATGAGAACTTTTGAAACATACCTAAAATCAGTGGGTTACACGTATGCTCTTTGCCATTATATTCCCCGTAGACGATAGAAGTTTGAAAAGCAAAGAAGTTTAGCCAAAGTCTGAAAAAAAGCTTGCCGATCCCAAGAGTCAGCAGAACACAGATTCCATAAAAAAATGCAGCTACTTCATTAATTCAAGGACGGTTATCATGAGAGAATGTTGTCATTCTGCATGGCAAAAGTGACAAGACTTCTTGACCGATGCGAATATGAGCAAATTAAATGATCTTGCTGAGAGAATTTCCCAAAGGCAAATCTGACTGCTCACGCTCTGTCTGCAAGAAGCTGGGTTAGGAACTATGCAGTGTGTTTGTTTCCTACGGCTGCATTAACAAATTGGCACAAAGAGAAATTCATCCTCTCCCAGATCTGGGGGTCCAGGGGTCTGAGATCAAGGTATAAACACAGCCATGCTCCCTCCCAAGGCTCGAGGGGAGAATCTTTGGCTCTTTCAGCTTCTGGCGGTTCCAGGCATTCCTTGCCTTGTGGATGCATGTCTCCAACCTCTGCCTCTGTCTTCACATGGCCTGCTCTGTGCACCTTTGGCTTTAAGACCCACCCAGATAATGCAGGATGATTTCGAGATCCTTAATTACATCTGTGAAGACGTTTTTCCAAAGTAAGGTCACCTTCACAGTGTGGGTGGACTTTTTTTTTTTTGGTAAGGGGCTGGGGGACATGTACCATTTAACCCCTTACACATGGGAAAGAGGATGGTAAAAACTCAGAAGAGAATGCATATGGAAGCTTAAAATTCTTTTAGTAAGGATGTTAAAGGTAAAAGAGATTGTAAAAAAAAAAAGATAAAAAAGATTGTTATCTCTTGTAATGTGAGTGTGTGTATGTGTGTGCACGCACACGTGTACCCAATGGCCACCTGAAGGCAGGGAAAACTGATAGGAAGGTCTTGTAAGATCACTCGACACTTTATTATACGGTTAGTTTGAAACTGAAAGTTCTGGGGGCACCTGGGTGGCTCAGCCAGTTACGGGTCTGCCTTCGGCTCAGGTCATGATCTAGGGATCCTGGGATCAAGCCTTGGGTCAGGCTCCCTGCTCAGTGGGGAGCCTGCTTCTCTCTCTGCCCCTTACCTGACTTGTGCTGTCAAATAAATAAATAAAATCTTAAAAAAAACCCAAAAACTAAAAATTCTGTTTTACCTGCTCCAGTAGATACTAAGTGACTTTGGTTGTGACTAGGATTCCAGATAACTAGTATTCCCTTACCATTGTATGCATGTGGTGCATAATTTCTACATACACAGACTTGGTTTTAATTTAGGAAAGGGAAAAGGGAATAATTTGGGATAACAGGTGGGAAAATTCCCCACCTAGCTGTGAGATGTCCTTTGAAATGTTCACAAAGTGACCTCTTTAACCTGTTGGTTTGGCCTGGCTTTTTTTCTGGGTCTCTATGGGCCTCATGTCAAGTCATAAATAGGGAGAGAAACTCTTGACCTCAGCAACACACACCCAAGCCCCTTGTCGCTCCTGCTAAAGAGTGAACCAATCAACTCACCTGTTCTTCCTCGTTACCTAGAATCTTCATGTAGAGAATCAAGAAATACGTGTCTTTATTATCAACTAGGTGTCTTTTGCTCTCATTTTCACTCAATCTTTTGAAGACACAATTCACGACTGGAAGGCGCCATTCCAAAGGCAAGATCTCAGAGTTGGAGGTTCTTAGGCTAGGATCCAGGTGCTCCCCCCACACCCGCCCCCTGAAATTCAATGTACAGTTTGGTGTGTTTTTGAATTTTTCTGTGAAGCAGTCACATTCTCAAAGAAATCCACTGACCCAAAAAGGTAAGAAAGATCCACGGGTCAGCTCAACACTATGAACCATTGGTTTGTTCTTGACTAATGACGAGTTCTCTAGTTTCCAGGTGCACAGGGAATGGCAACAATGGTAAAAAGTCAATACAAGAAAAAGACTTTGATTCAAATATGACACAAATGTCCCAGCGAATGGCACACTGCACAGCCATCAATAAAGGTGACAGATCTTCCACACAAGCCCGCATCAACAGTTCTGGGGGCAGTGTTCGGCAGGGAATACAAACCCGTCTCCTCACTTCGGCACACCTCGCAAAGCAACTCCTCAGACTTGCCCCAACGCCGCTTCCAGAGAGAACTGACCACTCCTTCAGATCTGTCCCTGCCGGTTTCCACATGGCCTCCCCATGCGTATTCCCACAGCACACCTGCCCTAAAGAATCTCCAGAAGGAGACTCTGACGTCCTCTGGCTGCAGGGTACTACTATTTTGAAAGCAGACCCTTCCCTCTGATGTCATCTTTTTATCCAGAAACATCTGCATATCAGTCCTGAGCCATGGACTACCCACGGGGCGTGACAGAAACTTCGGGATATTATTCAACCCCCTTGTTTTCAGGTTATGGCTGGCTGCTGAGCCTTGCCACGCACGGAGACTCAGCAACCTCGCTGCACAGCTGCCTGTCATGCGTGAACATCTCCACGTTTGTTCTACAGGAAGGCTCCTGATGCTTGTGGAAAGGATGCGTGACCTCAAAGTGGCACGTAAGTGCCCAAACCAAAAAACTCCATCTTCCTGTTGCTCAGGCGCAAACACCTTGAAGTCATCCTTGAGACCTCTCTAATATCCCACATCTAACCTATCCACAAATCCCATCAATCGTCACAGTGTGCCCGGAATTCTAGCACTTCCTGCCGCCTTTACCGCAGCTCCCCTTGTGGGCAGACACCACCGTCTCTCACCTGTAGTGAGACACCCTCCTCGCCAACTCCCGTCTTCAGCCCAGGTTCCCTTACAGTCTTGTCCACAGAACAGCCAGAATGACCCCACTCTGGGGAAAGAGCCTTCCCATTCTCCCAACTGGCCTTCAAGGTTCTTATGGTTCACCTCACTTTGACTTGCCGACCTTAACCCCTACCATCTCCCCCTCTCTCTCATTCTACTCCCCCTCGGTGTTTTCCTTGATGTTCCTCGAACCTCACATACTTTTTCCGAGTTAAGTGGAACTTCATTTCCTAACAGAACAAGAGGTAAATCAAACAGCGGACTCATAGCTTCATGGCCCTGGACACTTGGAAGGATCACAGACGCAGGGCCACTCTCAGAATAAGAGCTCTCTGTTTTTCTCTAAGGCTAAGGAGGCCAGAGATAAAAAGTCAAGTGCACCCTGCCACACAGTTGTGTCTGGGTCTCTACACAGAAATTTCCTTGCTGGTGGACCCAACTTGGTTGGGCAATTGAGCACATAAGCACAGGTGTGAGGAAAAGAACAATCTCAAAAACGTCCAGATAAAGCAAAGGGTGAATTATGACAGTCTTTCTGCTAGCGACTTCCACAAACTCGCTCATTCCAGTGTCTAGCGAACGCTTTCCCAGAACGAATTTGTTGACACCTACTACTAAATTCGTTTGTTGACAGACTCTGGAATCGAACGGCTTGCCCTTGGGAAAATGACCAATGTGGGACCATGGGCAGATCAAGTCAGCGCAGGAATGTTTTATGAATCAAATATATTTACATTCCTTGGCCGATTATCTCTAAGTGCATGCCTGCTTTTCATTTAAACACAATGTAACCCCCGTAGATTCTATCATAAGAATACAGCTGCAGGGATGATCTCATTGGTCCTTTGTAGTGTGTTTTTTTTTTTTTTTTTTAAAGATGTGAATTCAGTAAGATTTAAAAGCATAAACAAATCGTTGACCATTCTAAGGGCAAGTCAGTCAGTCATAGCTGTCATATCAGCGACTCTTACAACAAGCCTTCAACATCACAGCGAGCTTCTCCTCATTCTCTCGACTGACTTGTTTAAACTTTCCAAACCCAAAAAGGAGAACTCAACCCAAAAAGAAGTGGTACCCCTAACATTTTATTTGGTGGGATGTTAGAGAGTCATATTTCTATTCCAAGAGGGAGCATTCACAATAAATTTATTTTTTCACAAGAAATTTAAAATGAGCATATTGAGGAAGTTGACATAGTGCCCTTGTAACACCTAAATATCACACTTCTGTTAGCATGCTACGAAGCTGGATGCCTTCCCTGAAGAGAACAAAATTAATTAACTTGGGGACATCGGGTTTCCAAAATAAGTATGCCGATGTGAGCCAAAATTCTTAATGTCGGAGTCACCACCTGGGCCTTCGCGATTATACGAGAGGCAGTGTCTTTCGCAGAGTATTTAGAACTTCCCAGAAGAATTTTGCCTCTGGTTTTGCTATTTCATTCTCTCCAAGTTGGGAAAAACTTGAGTAGGCGTACTGGATCATTCGGAGAAAGGGAGTCTACGAGGTTGAGTTTTTAGGCAAGGCTTGACTGGGGGTCATCAGTGTGAGGAGGCAGACATTCAGTCTAAATGGCTGCTCTCCCTCAGGTGTGGTGATCACTTGCCGCCACATGATTTTAAAAAACAAAACAAAAAAATACAACAGACAAAAAGAGTTCTGCTGTAGAGACCACACCTTCAGTTGGTTGAACTTTCTATCAAGATTGTTTTCAATCAGGAGTGATATGCCAAGCTTTGAGGTAGAAGGCACCAACAGAGATGTTTTGTAAGAAAGGAGATACCAACTGGAACCCACCATGTTTGACTGACGGGGAAAAGGTGTTCATCCTTTTGACAAACAAATAAACCTGTTAGAATCTGAATTTACAAAAAAAGTAGCATACGCTGTGGTTTTGATACCGTGATAAAGAAATCCCTTGTCAGAAAGGCAGTTCGTGAAGAAATCGTGTCAAGTTTCCGAACACACCTCACGAATAGTCTCTAGATTGTGCCTAAGAACGTGACCTGGCTCCTGAGTATCTCAACTCCGTTGTTTGGGTCTTTGACAAACCAAAATGGTAAGGACTCCAATCTTTCTACCTCACTGCTCTAAACCAACAGCCTAACCACATAAGCTCATATTCTTAATGGACACGACTACATAATTACTCCACTGATGCCTGAAAAATAACTCACTTAGCATTTCCCTCAGAACAAAGGAAGAAAACTAGATTTCACTTAGCCCTGCTCAGGATGTGTTTTCGCCTGTCAATAGTGTTCTAGCCTAGCTCTCTTTTGGCCAGTGCCCAACATAATCTGCCTTCCTGCCTCTGGCCATTTGTCTCCCATGTGCATCCCATGCTTGAGAGGATTTTTTTTTTTAAAGATTTTATTTATTTGTTTGACACAGAGAGAGAGATCACAAGTAGGCAGAGAGGAAGGCAGAGAGAGAGGGGGAAGTAGGCTCCCTGCTGAGCAGAGAGCCCGATGCGGGGCTCGATCCCAGGACCCTGAGACCATGACCTGAGCCAAAGGCAGAGCCTTTAACCCACTGAGTCACCCAGGTGCCCCCTTTTCTTTTTTCTTTTAACGCAGAATTTTAGTTGCATGTTTAGAAAAAACACAAACAATGGTGGGCGGCAATGGGATATTTCAAATTCTGCTGTCCAGCAGCAGAGCTTTGGTGATTACAAAATCAGCAACTACCACATATATATTTTAAGAGTATCTCAGCATTGCTTCCAGAAATGCATTTTAGAAACACAGGACGTTTGTGTCCTTTCCTTTGACAAAGCTCTCGCTCTCAAAAAGAAGCTTTGAATAAAGACGGTTTTCCTTGTAAAAAAATTATTGGTGTGTGGTTTTAGAGCCGGAAGGAAGGTGGATGGGCGGGAAGGTAAAGAAGCTGCGAAGATTAAGTATGTATGAGAAAGGGATAATGATAGTATCTTGGTTGTAGAGATACTGAGGATTAAATCAGATAATCCACATCAAGCAGTTAATAGTGCCTGACAGTGATGGCACGGTGTACCTTGCTTTCATTATCTCTGTCAACATCTAGAGAATAAACTCACTTCATTTTTCTATTACAATTTGCTTAACAGATTCTTTTCTTTAAAGGTAGGGAGGGGCCGAGAGAGAGGGAGAGAGAAAATCCCAAGCAGACTCCACGCCGAGTGTGGAGCCCAACGCGGGGCTCGATCTCACGACCCTAAGATCACAACCTGAGCCAAAATCTAGAGTCAGGCACTTAGCCAACAGAGCCACCCACCCAGGCACCCCTCAACAGAGTTCTTTTAAGTACAATGGTAGCATCTCAATACAGAGGGAAAATAATTCAATAATTTTATGCCTTTGCCCTGTTTTCTGACATTTTTGTTTCTTGTCATTTTTGATATTGATCTGATGAAATATGTGACATCCATTAGCTAAAAGGAGAAACTAAACAAACATTTTCGACATTAAACACAACCACGAATTACAGGCTAAGCATCTGTGGCAAGGCTTCTGCAGGTAAAGCAATACCCTTCTCAGTCTGGCTCTCCCCGGCCAGTTGTCCCTGGCAGCGGATCCCTGGGTTTGTAGAATTTAATCTTGAGAAGGTCTGAAATGTGGATCTTCCCGGGACTTTATGTTGTTATTCTGTGGTAGTTCAGGTAAGTATTAGTGATACGGAAACCTCAAACCCTCAGGTGGATAAGTACCCAAACGTCACGTCACTTCGTAAAATGTCTCCAAACTTCTTTGCCTTGAAAGGCTCCTGACAAATGAATGACATTTCTGGAATGTGCTGTTTCTCACTTGAGGGCACATATCTCCTAGGATCTTTTGGGATTTGATGTCAGGAATTGGTAAAGGTTATGGGAAATAAAATTAAATTCACATCCAGGAAGGAAAAGAGAAACATTTCTGAAAACGTGCCTGACTTCTGCGGGCTTTGGTGGCCTCCGTAAGAGAATGACAGACTCACTCCTAAACCTGAGGCTGCTGGGCCTAACCAGAGTGACCCACAGACCCCGTGCTGTTCCAGAAAGGCCCTGTTTGTGAGATGCGCCATGTTTCCCATTTCCAACAACTCAGCAGATACTTGGGTTTGGTTTTTTAAAACAGTGCAAATTACAGTAATGATGCTACTTCTACCATGAAAACCAATGAAATAGCTTCTCACACATACAACTCTGACAACCAATAGCTAACAATTCGTTTTGCAATGATGCACCAGAGACCTGGGGCCTTGAAACATGGTGCCACTGAAGAGGAAGCTGCATTAAGAGCTAGACAGTGAGGTTCAAGAACAAACTTAACCAAACAACTGCTCTCCATAAGCCAGAGGTGAATATCCAGGTGACATGCTCTCTGAAACACCTGAGTACGACTGAGGGGTCCCCATCTCTGAGAGCCCCACAGCCACACCCAGGGGACAGGGGCTGCACGGCCAAGGCTCATCACCCGTGAGGCCTCTCGGACCCATATCAGGTCTGCACGGTTCTTTCCCTGAGCAACTCCAGCCCTTTCCCCCTGTTTGGTGCCTTTATCAGTGTGGAAGAGGGTCATAAAAGCCCTAAGACTCTGGCTCTAGTCCTGGTATCTTGATATGGATGCTAAGAACCACTAGTTTGGTGGGTCAACCAAAGACAAGGTAGTGGCGCATCTTCATTTGTCTCAAAATACGCTACCTTATGGTCTCTAGCTGTGTTTACAGCTCTCTCTCGGATGCAGCAATCTCTGGGACTTCACTAAAATAACAGTGTAGAGCACTAAAATCCCCATGCCGCTAGCCAGCCACTTACAAGGAGAATCACATTTTCTCGCCAACAGTCACTTACATAATGCCACTTAAAGCAAACACTGAAAATGGGGTCTTTATCTCAAAGAAGCATTCCCTCAATATTTGTTGAATAAAGGAATGAAACCAGGAACCAGGCAACTGATGCAAAGAATTGATGAGCTGGCAAATGTTACTAAATCTTTGTATATCTGGACTAGAACCAAGTTTTTCTAAGATACAATACAATAAACTATAAAGCCCTTGGAGGAGAGAAGTGGTAACATAATCTTTCTCTGTTATGTTACACCGGAAATCTTTCTTCCCCCACCAAAAGGCTGCACTTGAATGGACGTTCAATAAATATTTAACTGAATCAAATTATACAAATTATGCAAGATTTAGGTTTACAGCTTGAATTATCCACACAATAACTCTGTAAAAGTTTACCTCCCCTTAAAAAAAAAGTCACTTTTAAAGATAAAAACAATCAAAACAAAAAGCTTATCTTTAAAAAAAAAAAATCATGCACATTTCCTGGGCAAAATATTCGGCTTTATTTGAAGTTACTGAGATTTTTCTAGAAATGTGATGTCTGCAGCCCCACGTGGCATTACCCTTTGGCTCAGACTCTTAGCTAGACAAAATGAGCATGTGTGAGGATGGTACATCTTATTCTGGGAGGAAAAAAAAATGTTCCCCATGGAGAGAAGAGAGCAAACAGGGTACACTCCAGGAGTCAAATACTGATTCAGCAGATAGCCTCCCCGTCTCAGGAATTCAGAGCCTTTACTCTCTTTAGACTGTAATGAATTAGGAAGTTGCTAATCAGGGAAAGGGGCAAATCTTTATGACTGCAGTTTCTGCCCCCCATTTGCAGGTCCCGTGTGACTATCTGTCAATTTTTAAATAAAAACACTAAAGCAACAGTTGGGAGATTTTAAGGAGAAATCCCTATTTCAGCACGTACTTCACTTAAAAGCCTCTGGGACCCAAGTGATGTCAGGACCTACTTCAGGACTCCAAGTCAGTGTACAGGTGGAGACCTGGCTTATGTACACACAGCCAAGGCTAGTCTGCTAGAAGTTGGCAATGGTTCAGCAGCACGACCATTAGGAGTGTCCCCGATTTTCTATTTGTTAAAGAGAAAATATTTCCGGCCAAGTTTGGTGGGAAATGCAGGCCAAAAGTCTGCCTTACTAAGAAAGGGAGAAAATAAGCTTAAATGGAGGGAGAAAGCTAGAAGAACCTTCTGGTTTAGAAAGGCTACTGTCATACTAAGTGGGACCTCGGGATCAGCTGGCAAGACCATGAAGAGTGACAGAGACCACTGTTATGGAATGTTCCCGTGGTAGACATCAAGGGAGGAGTGAAGTCTTCTCATTCCTGCATGTGGAGCTCATGGGAAAGGAGAGCACATTTGTCTTGAAGAATGAAATGTGGCAAACGGCAGAACTGATTTTTCTCACTGGAGGAAAGTGCTAGGGACACACAGGTGAGTCCCTTATTGTCATGTTCAAAATGTATAACCAAATGCTTCTGCCCTAATCAATGGAACAGCTTGCTCATCTGTATAGCCAATCTGACACTTTCTTACAGGTTTCCGATTCATACGGCTCCATGTTCTTGCCACCCTTCCCAATGGCACACATTTTTGGCAAATGTCTCCATCATTTAAGACAAGGAGTTATAAAACGGAAGACATTCCTATCTACCAGACGGAACACTGTCAATCAGCAATGGTTACGTAGGAGCACAGAATCCAATGAGTTCCATGACAAAGAGCCAAAAAGAACACAGGGAGGGAATGTTCTAGGTTATCTGGGACAATGAGGGTCAGGATTGTTCCAATTCCTCTTTGAAGCCCACAATGTTAGAGATTATTTTGAGATATAAATATATTGTGAAAAAGAGAAATAAGCCCGAAATGGAGTCATCTGGCCCCTATGAGAGCCCACCAAGACTTAATTACAGTTTCAACCTGTCCCATGACCGTGAGCCTTTAAGAGTCAATCTGGAATTTCCTGACTTGCACTCGCGAGGTAACCTGCGTGAGAAAAATCCTGCCAGTTCCCCTCCCCACAAAAAGATGATGCCCTGGCCTGAAAAGAATCCTTCCTTTTCTTTTGCTGATACCTTCCCTGCCCTACCCTCCTTCCTATAAAAACCTTCTACTCAGTTAGTCCAACTGCTGGGAGCTGGCTAGCTAGGATGTGGCCCAATTCACAAATCCTTTAATAAAGCCAAGCACATCTTCAAATTGCCTCAATGCGGTTTTGCTTTTTAACAACAATATATATAAATAAATTACAAACATAATTAACGAGGCCCTGTGTTCCTCCACTTTCAGTGGGACAGCTGGGTGCTAAGGGATGGGGAAGCAAAATTAGAAAGGAAGGAAGATGTTCTGAGAGCCAAATCCATGAGGACCGAGTAAAGTGAGCCATGAAGTACCCTTGCCTTCCAGGAGCCAGTTTACATGTCACGTATTTGTTACGGGAAGACCCTGGGAGGGCTAAAAGACAAGGAGTTCCTTAAAAGCCTGTGTCCTGCTGTCAGGTGATCAAGACACCTATAAGGTGGGCGCGGTCTCCGCCGCGATGCTGGCAGGAGCCAAGGTTCTTCCCAGGTAACGGATCATTCTGCGGGATGTGTCCCAGGGTGACCCGGCACGGCGGTCAAGCTGCCCAGAGACTAGCCGAAGTTCACTCGCTTTCCTGGCACTCAATCGAACAGTGAAATCATGGATACCATCCCTTCTCTTTCAACAGATTAATGATGAATGAAGAGCCTTGTCAAGGGCCAGAGGAGAGGATAACGTAATTCCAATGGATAAAATGAGCGGTTCCTACTCGGTCTGTTCTCATCACAACCCTCTCCAGGGCGCCTCCTCTCACTGCTTCCTGGACTGGGCTCCTGCCCCTTATTTTTGCAGAAATGCTCCCCTGACACTTGGGAGGGAGGAAAGGGGTCTCCTAGGCTTCATCTACAGGAGGAGGGAAGAGGAAAGGGCTTCCGCAGGGCGTTGACAATGGGGCTGGGCACCCTTCCTGCTCACATATTCGACACCTTCATAGACACAACGAAAAAATTCCTTGAAGCCTCATACCTTCTGTTTCAGCTTCAGACGGAAGAACTTTATTTTTTGTTTTTGTTTTTTTTAAGCTAAAACGGTACTGAAAACAAACTCTTCTCAACTAGCTGCTTCGGAACAATATACTGTATTATGAAGCTCTATACATTTTCAATGTTTTTGAGATCTTAACAGGCCAAAGTCAGGTCCCCACTTCTCCTTGAATTCTGAAACCGAACCGTCTTCTGCCTCTTCCAGGCTCTTCTGCATCAAGGCCGGGCTGCCCGACGGAAGGAGTGGCATAAAAAGTGCGTAGGAAAACAAAGAAACGGACAAGCCTCGGGGCCCAGAGTGGCATTGACCTAACAAAGGCTCTGGCTTCCGGTTCTGTGGTCCTGCCGGGCAGCGCATCGGCCCCCCCCAACCCAAGCGGCAGGAAGGGGGGGCTGTCATACAACGGGTCCCCTTGAATCATGCTACTAAAAAAAGGTGCAATGAGAAAGAAGTCCCTGTGCGTTCTCAGTCACAAGTGTGGGCAGAAGAACCCACAGGATTCCTTCCTTTGGTATTAAATAACAGTTTAAAAAGCTTTTTAGAAATAAAGCAAATACACGGTGGGACCGGACACGGGAGCCGTCCCAGGTCAGTCGTCCACTGAAACGAGTCTCATCCCTAGTCATAAATAAATAATCTCTGTCCTGGTCGGACTTCCACGCCAGGATCAATATCTCTTAACATCTTACTTATTTTATTACTGCTTTTGGTTTTCTGGGACTGATTGAAAGTTGCTCAGAGGAAATCTTTGGTTTTGCTTAAGTGTCCATGACATTTAATCATGACTTCCCTTGCAGTTTAATTCCAACCAGTCAATCAGTTAATCCACTTCAATTGATTCTGGGCTCTCGGTTATTGGCTTGCACTCATTGGGCATCCGCTGGTGCCGGCTCAGCTGCGTGGCCTGCGTGAAGCTCCTCTCACACCTCTCGCACCTGGTGGAGGCAAGAGAGAAAATTGAGACCGGGGAGCGGGGCCTGCAGGGTGATGGGCTTCCTCTCATCCTGTCTAATGAGAACCGACACTCCAAAGTAGCTTCCGATTTTACCGGCTCAAGAGGTTTAATTGGTGGCTCCTTCCCAGGCCTGGAGGGCCGGGACGGGACAAAGCCCGTCTGGTGCGGAACAGAGGGATCTGTCAATAGGCAGGGGGAAGGTGATTTCTCCAGAGAGCCCTGTCCTGCTGCAGCTCTGATCACTGTCAGTTCAAATAGATAAAGAACAAAAAGAGATTTTTAGGAGTGAGCCATCAAAGCCGCAGCTTGTCTGCAGTTTTCTGCTCCGTAACCCCAAAGAGAAATTGACGACAAATAGAATTTCACCCGCCGCTAATTTAAAATCAGGGAATTGTCCTCGGTTCAGCGCGGCGGCCCAAGAGCCATCCCCTCCGAAAGTGGACGGCAGAGGGAGCGCGACGTCGGTCTGCGTGACTGTGGGGGGTGGAGGTGGGGGTAGGCCGCTGCTTTTGCGCACAAGTATCACTGAGCAGCCACAATGGGGGGCGGGGGGGCTAAAAGAGTTGTCTGCAGCGTGGGGTGGGAGACAGACGAATTCACCATCATCTCGCGTGGCTCAAGAAATTCACCTCCTGGGAAAGTACAGGCAAGAATGGCCCTGGAGGCCATAATTAGGGGTCGGTGTGTTTGATGAGGAGAAAACTGGCATCCCACTTCTAGAATAGCTCCTGTCTTCCGCTTAAAAAAAAAAAAAAAAGGATTGTAACCTGGAGACGCTGAGCTCGACCCATCTCCCACGTAACACATTCACTAGCTCGGTGGCTGCTCAAGCCACAGTGAAACTAACGCGCGCGCGCGCGCACGTCCAGTGGTAGCTTCCAGCTTTCCCGTGGTGGCTGTGACTCCTGGCTGGTTGTCTCTGGTTATGCACACACGCAAACTAGAGCAGCAAGCTGGCACAGACTGTGATTTCAAGTCACCGCCCTGCACGTCTGGGCTGCCTGGAGCACCAGCCGAAGCCCCCGGGAGGCGGGCGGGGGGCGGGGTGCACAGCGGCCACCCACAGCATCCCCTTAACGTCTTCTCCTCATCTTTTGAAGGAAAGGATACTCAGGAGCCCTGCAGATACTTGTCCCTCTTGGAAATAACGCAACCTGTGGTCTCACGCCCCTGCACTACCGGGTTGGGGCAGAGCTCTCAAGACCTCTAAAGTCCGCACTGCTCCATCACGTGCCATGTGCCCTGTGCCCTGTTATCTGGGGGACAGTCCTCTCTTCCCTCCCCCAGTTTTTTAGTCCACCAAAGTGCCTTGCCGTGGAGATTATTCCCTAAAAGAAAAACAAAAACAAAAACATGCATCCACTTTGGGGGTTCTTGTCTATTTTTTAATGTTGGGAGGCTGAGGGCTTGACCATCACGCTGGGATTTTCCAGGGCTCCCATGCCAGCTGCATGTGTCAGGGTGAAGAAGTTGTGTTTCTTTG
The DNA here is from genome assembly GCA_028534135.1 of Potos flavus. Taxonomy (NCBI): domain Eukaryota; kingdom Metazoa; phylum Chordata; class Mammalia; order Carnivora; family Procyonidae; genus Potos; species Potos flavus. The sequence continues at coordinate 11,872,394 of CM052895.1, read as the reverse complement.
ATTGTCTTTCCGGGAATATTTTTAGCAGCCTGTTCCACTGTTAAAAACTGCACTGTGATCTTGACAAATGTATAATGTCAGCTTTAATGTATCAGACCTATCAGCTCAATGAAAATAACTCAGAAGTATTGATCAGCTAATGATTTTTGGTGTATTCATTAACGTCCACGGGCAGCTCATCCTCTCTTCAGAGCCTCCCGAGGTGCTGATGACATGTTAGCGAATTGCTGATTGTTTATTAGAAAACTGATTAGTTACCGGATCAGTGTGTCCAAATATACTACCTTTCACTGCTGACAAACTTTCAAATTATTATATTACTTTGTTAAAAAAAAAAAAAAAATTCTGAAGCTTTAGAATCCATTTCAAAGAGAATTGCTGGAACACTTACAAGGAAAAGACCACTGACCTGGGTTCCATTTCTGCACTTCTCATCCTGGGTATTTGATTATAAAGAATTGGACATAGGAAGTTCCGTGCTTCATATAAGGCAAAGTGTACGTCTCTATGTGATAATTAAATACCCAGATTAGACAGAGACTTTCCAAGGCGAGTTACGTTTTTCTCAAGCAGTTTGCCTAAGTGGCCACAGATAGTTACACTCCGGGAATTGGAAATCTACAAAGTCCGCTCTGTCGGGCCTGCGAGATGCTTACTGAAAAATTGCCTCCAGGGTCACCTGCTCCCAGTGCGAAATAAAACACATGCAGATGTATGTACCTGGGTGGGCTGGTTTCTTACCAACCCGCCACGGAAGTGAAGAGCACTAGACAGAAAAAATATTCTTTTAAATAAGGGAAGAGCCTCCATTTTACGTCCATTATCTTTTATTTTAGAAAAATTCCCTTCCTGAATTCTTTTTATAGCTGAATAAAACTCCTCAGACAGACAGACTCCATGCAAAAGCCTGGGGTCCAGCAAGTCAGAGCTAGACTTCGTCTGGGTTGGCATCTAACGAACCCTGAGGTTCAACCCAAACAGGGGACTGGGTACCTCTAATCCTGAACTTCATGCGGTGCAGCAGAATAAGAAGGAAGGAAAGATGGGGGTAATGAGCCGGGAGCAAAGGAAGGCTCCTGCATGTGGGCCTTCCTCTCCGTGCTGATGTCACAGCCTCGAAGGGGACATCGCAGGGACACTGAAGCGGAAAGGTATCTGAATACTTCGGCACAGAGAAAGCCCCCAACTTTCTACAAGTTTGGGTATCTCAGTTAGATTTGGGTTCCTTTTAGATTTGAAGTCATTCTTTGCTTCATGCGATGATGGTCGGCTGGATCACCCGTACAGAGAGCCTAACAATTACCACCGGAAATTGACAGACGCCAAAATGACATCAAGTTCTGTTACACAGAAAACCTGCAAGAAGCTTTCTTTTGTGCCTCTGTGGCCTGTCAGCAAATATTTCTTGGATTGAACCAGACTGCACAGGGCTTGTGCCTACGAAGTGCTCAATGCCGATTTACTGATGTGCTCTTTTCATTTGCTCTGCTGCCTACGTCTTGTTAAAATATTAGATGCTCTTTGGAATATCCTTGGATTTTTTTTTTTTTTTTTAATAATGAGCCAATCTGTCTTTACTTAAGGCAAAGATGTACTGATGAGTATTTTCCCGCTTTTAACAAACAGGCAGAGAAGAGCCTTTCATATGGGAAGTCCTGGTCTTCCCAGGCTCCAAAGCTGAGATCAAATAGTTTGCGAGGATCCAGACAGAGCAGAGCAGAGAGCAGCCCCCCTCTGAAGTCTTCAGAGATTATGTTTAGGAACAGGGAAGGAGAAAGGAGTCTTCACTAGAAAGAATAAGTTGGAGATGCCATTTAACTTCCTTCCTTCCTTCTTTCCTCTATTCAGTAAAGAGCTGGGAATTAGTTAAATGAAATGATGTCTTGCTTTTGTTCCTTGCTGTCAATGACTTCCAGTCCCACCGTACAAACTGGAAGCCAAGATTTTCACTATGCTCCTTTGGTCAGTATTTTTCCTACGTGCTCCGTTATTTTAGAAGTTCTAAGTCTACAGCCAAATCCCCTGCCAACAGGCCCATGACCAACCTGCTGCTTGGGGGTGGAGTATTCCAATGGGATCTCAGCCAATCAGATCATGAGGCAAAACCTGGACCGAGACTCTGATCTCTTAATGCCAGATCTTCTCCAGCCTTCTTTCGATGGCAATCATCTTGACCTGCCTGTACCCACACCTCAGAAGATTTTAGATGTTGGAAAGGGCCCTTCCCTGCCGTGGCAGGCTCCTGAGAATTCCGTGGAAGCCTCCGGGGCCCTGGTGGGTGGGACAATTTGGGGGCTGAGCCATTTGGGGCATCTCCATGGAAGCTGCCCAAGGCGTACAGTTTAGGGGACTACATCTTTATGAGGTCCTTCTCCTTCTTTGTAACGTTGTTTAAGCCAATACCCATTAGTTGCAGTAGTAAAATTAACTGTTGCGGCAAAATCCATTTTATTGACTAATCGGCAACAAAAGTTTTTTTGAATGTTTCTTTTATGAGCTTGTAAAAGGATATCTTCGTAATATTTACAGATGTCCATGGGATGGATATCCATGAGCTATGGTGAGAAGATTCCCAAAAATCCCTTGGGATAGTTCAATCCCGGACGGTCTGATTGTATACACTGAAGGACGTAGCTTTCCGTTTCCTAGAAGATGTTTAAAACTTGCACTATTTAAATGAGCACACACTCGGGTCTCCCCTGGGAATATATAAGCAATAAAACCCACCCCACCCTACATACAGCATGTAGCTATCCGAGTAAGAGCAGAAGCAGAAGGAACTAAAGCGTGTAACTAGAACCTAATTAAGCCAAGCCTTGTGGTTTTCTTAATTCATTGTTCCGGCGAAATCAGGTGACGGCCACGAAAACATACTTCAAGAAAGGAAAAAGATGCAATTATCAAAGCCCCTCAAAAATTAATCTGATGAATTAAAGTTAAAATGGCAACTCTATTGGAAACATGACAAAAACAGGATGTTAGAGAAAAAAAATTGAGTGGAGTCAACGAGGTTACACATAAGTAACACCTTAACATTAATAGAAATCTATTTCCCATTTTGACCCTGAAACCTCTTCAATTAATTACTAAAATCTATTTACAGAGCAACAAGATAAAAATCAATCTGATTCCTGGCACTCTCTCTGTCGGGTTGCCCTCTCTAATATAAGGGGCCAGAAGGATCGTCAATCCTCCCACATCTTTGCTTTTGAGAAGCTCTCCTGCTCCAAGGCCTGGCACTTGGATCACTGCCCTCTTCCCCATCCGGAGTAGTGACAAAGCCAGAATCTGTGGAGCCCCTGAGGGTCAGGCCTGAGGGCAATGACAAAGTCCACTGTGCGGGACGAAAACAATCTGTGACAAGAACTCTAGCACCTGCGCTAACCACTGGTCCTTAGGGAAGATTACAAACAAAGCAATCCCTTTGGGCTCTCAGAGCCCCAGAAGGTCCAGCTTGGCTGGTACAGTGCAGGCTTGATTTCAGACCTCTTCCTGTCCCCTCAGCCAAATGCTTTTGTGCAGTGCACAGGCTGCATCCGTGTACGCAGACAAAAATTAAAACTCTTTTCATTATCAATATCATAAATTAAACCATGATAAAACTAGTTAAGGATAATGAATAAACGTAACGAAATTGTGGGGAGGTAAGTGAAGACGACAACTTTTATGAGTTCCTCCCTCTGGTGGCAGACACCGAGACAGGCAAGACCCAAGCCAGCAGATTCTGCTACCCTGAGACAAGCCAAGCCTCAGGCCAAGCGCCGGGGCAACAATGGACCACACCAACAGGTCCAAAAGGGAAATCATGGGTTATAAGACTCTACAAAGACTCGTTGGCTGAGACGGAGCAAGGGAGCAAGGAGATTCATCTCCCACTGCCTGAATCATTTCTCTTCTTGCTTGATCTTGTCCTACAGAAAGTAAATAGGCTACACATCTATGTCCTTTGAATTTTCCTTCCCAACCAGGGAAAACCAAGATGGCAAATGAATAAAGAGATATTTGGAAGGTTGAAGCGAAAAGAGTCCATCACACAGACAGCAGAAGTTGCTTTGACCAAGTCAAACGTACTGGTTCTCACTCCCAGGCCTTTCCACATGTCAAACGTTGCCGACCAAGTCAAACGTACTGGTTCTCACTCCCAGGCCTTTCCACATGTTACATGGGCTGCCAGAAATGCCGCTTTCCTTTGTATGCCTGGAAAACTCCTACTCATCCTTCAAAACCCATTTTAATATCATATCCACCAGACAGCCCTGAGAACTCCATTTCTGGGCTACCCTACAGCACTGTATGAATATGGCTTACTGTTCTTCACTTTTATACTTCTCATCCTGTGTTTTACTACTTGCTTATTTATTGGGCTTCCCCATAAATGATGTGGTCTTCAAAGACTGGGGGAGAAAATCTCATTCACCTTTGTATCTTTTGCACCTAGCTGGGTATCCAGTACAAAAGGAGACGCTCAATAAATATTTGCTGAATGAACGACACATACAAAAATAAATGAATGAGTGAAGGAACAGGCCATCTTGTATGATTCAGATGTCTACTGTTTTTATAACTGCTATATCTAGAAACAATCTCTCTCTGGAGGGCTCTTACCTTGCAAAGTCCTTGGAGTTTAGTCCTACCTTTTTCCACGTTCTCTGAATCCTCAAGAATTCGGATGTGCCCTGTGTGTGGTTGTGTTTCATTTTGTTTTGTGTCACCAACACCGTAATACTGAAATCCAAAGAGCACACTCGAAAAGCCACAAGTCGGCTACTGTCACTAATTTAAACCACTTAAACAGATAGAAAAGAGGAGGAAAGAGTCCACCAGAATGCTAAAACATTCAAGTTCTCCAAGGGATGACTATTTAGATGTCCTAAACTGGGGTCACCTCACTTCACGGTCACTGGGCTTGCTGGTGGCCCAAAGGTGGCACCTTGTGGGGTCCCCCAGCTTAAATTCTAGAAGCACAGATCCTTGGGAACTAGAAAGAATCTTAAAATGACTTATTCCTACTTTCTTATTTTTCTGATGAGAAAACAGACCCAGAAAGATCGTCCTGTGTCTGTGGTCGCACAGCTTGAGAGGAAAGGAGGTTCGAGGATAGGCTCTACTTACTTGAAAGGCTTTTCTCCAGTGTGGGTTCGGATGTGGTTGTTGAGGGTAGTCGCTCCAGCGAAGGCACGACCACAGTAGCCACACTTGAAAGGCCGGTCACTGGAGTGAGTGACCACGTGGTTCCTCAGCTCAGATGGTTGTGAAAAGGACTGGGAGCAGTGACCACACTGATAAGGTCTGAAACAAATAAAGAGACTGCCTGGTCATTACTGTTTGTGTCAGTCAGGGCAAATCAGCATCATGAGGCAAGGGCAAGAACTTTCTGGTGACATTTTCTCAGTTTTCCAAACAGCACCTTGGGCTCTGGCTGTGGGGTCCCCCGAGACCCGTACATGTGGCCATGGGAACAAAATTCACAGAGCTTCTGAGGCACCTAAATTCCCAAATGAGTATTCCTTTCTGGGATTAACCGTATCATTTCAAGAACCTGTACTTTCTTGTTTTTATCCCCACCCAAGGCAAATATTAGCGCACTTTTGGGAGCACTGGGAGTATGGGCTCGATTAAGCAGAACATTACAAGAGAAGATATGTAATTATTGCTCCTAATTCCGTGGCACTTGAAACTCTTCAAAGCGCTACATCAATTACCTACTTTCATCTTCATACTAATCCTCTGTGGCAGGGAGAGCATCTGTTAAAATCTCCATTAGTTCAGAAAACTGAGGATACACCATCTTCGTAGGAATTAAGTTCTTGAGGCCAAGGTTACTCTAGGCCGTGTGGACTTGACCCTGAGGTGAACATGCAGAGAAGGCAGCAAGCTGCCTCTGTGTTTTAATAAATACTCAACTGCCTTGGGGTCTGCAAACACAACCTCATCGGGGTCATCGGAGAGTTCACGGATGAACACAGGTGTGTACCCAGATCTGTCTCTTTATAAAAGCAATCCTGCCTTGTGCTTACTCTTCACACACGCACATGCTAATATTTATCCACTGGGTCTTCTCTTTAAACTTCAGCTCCCCAGTTCAATTCGGTGGCAAGCAATAATTTATAGCGGCACGGAAATGACAGGACGTCACTATGTTTGCAGGAGGGAGGACGGTGATGCGAAGGGAAGTGGAAGGAAGTTGTGACAAATATCTGATAATTAGCAAGATTATCAGAGAACATTCTTTCCAGCTCGGGAGAAGCAAATCAATTTGGGGTTTTCATAAAATAGATTAAAATTCTGTCTTCTCTCCACAAGTTCTGCTGCTGACTGAAGCAGAATCTGGGGAGGGATAGAAAACCTGGGGGAGTTTGCCCCATTAGAAGCCACCTCACATCGTTCTTGGACAATGCCCTTGTTTTTCAAAATTCTGGTTAAGAAAATTAAGAATCTGCCACGAGGGATGTGAACGGTGCTGGTGAAGCCCTGGTTGGTGGCCCAGAGGTTTCCTGGCTGAGTTTGAGAAAGCCAATGGCAGACGCTGACTTAATTGCTCTACCTTCCACAAATGGGTAAGCTCCAAAGACCAAGAACCCAAACGAAGGGCCAGGAGACAATGGTGAGCGAGCATGGACGACGATTCAATTAAGTGCAAAATAAAGTGGACCCGCTCATTTGTCAAGCGAAGTGCTTAATTGTGGCTACTTGCCTCGCTGAACACCAACACTATTATTGTACCAGGCTTCAGTGCGCTGAGCACTGATTGTAGAATTTTTTAGCTTGATTAATAGTCCAGGATTGGTCAATAACTCAATACTATACAATTTTAATTACTTACATTTAGAAATCTATTTAACTGCTCTCAAACAAGTTTCAAAAAATATACAGAAGCATCCTTGGCAAGGAGTTTATCAATCTTGATAAATTACATGTGCATGTTATTAAATAATGCTTTGAAAGCCATTAAGATTTTACGTACATGGAAAGGTCCTCCTGCAAAATCTGGTCTTTGTAGTAACCATTAACCTTAGAGTGTGCCTCAAGAAAGAATTCTCTCAGGAGTCAACTTTTTAAAAAGGTATGGAAGATTATAAACAAAATAATTTATTAACATATGCTATATCCACCGACAATTGATTTTTCTAATAGTGAAGGGAGCATTAACAGTGATTAGCCTCTGGTTACCTATTTTTAATAGCTATCACAATAAACAATAAGCCACTAAATAAAGCCAATTAATCTTTTCTTTTTTTCTAAGTCCTCTGTCAAAAGTTGGGGAGATTTATTTCCTACAGTCAGAAGTCAATCCATCCTTTTTATGTTAATAGTAACCAGGGCAAAGATTTGCACACAGAAGAGCAGAAATAACCCCAGGGAGGCTTATCTCGAATTCTCCTATCAAGGGAATCCCAAGAGAAGGCATAGAGGATTTTAACACATCCCCCTTGGCCACTCCTGGCCTGAGACTCACTTGCTAGGTATCCAGTGACCTAAGGCACAGCTTTAAAAACTTTGTAGAATTTAGCTGGACTGAATAGAAGGGTCTAGATGAAAGGGAAGACAGCAAAGTGGACTCCTGCTTCAGCCGCTAGCATCAGGCAGCTGTGGGACTCGAGCTAGTCCACTCGACTTCTGGATGATTGTCTCATCTCTCTGCTAAAAAGGATACACTGAGCTAGCTGTTCTCCTGCATCCCATCACGCTCTGTTCCTCCTTCCAAATCATCAACAACCACATGCTGCCGGGGAATCTGACCAAGACACGGCCCCACGAGACATAGCATCAACGTGACCTCCATCTTCCATTGTGTCTACCAGCCGATTCCTGGGACATGGAGCCTTCTAAGCTTGTGTGTGTGTGTGTGTGTGTGTGTGTGTGTGTTCATGCTAATTAGAATACGAACCATTTAAACTTACTTAGTAAACAGCTGAGAATTCAGGGCAACAAGAAAATCTAGTACCAAAAGGTAGAACCAAACCTTACTTTAACTGATCTCAAGAAACAAAGTGATATCCTTTCATAAAGATTTTACACCAAATGCTTACATTCGCCTTAGCAGAAGCTGACTTAGGTAGAATTCAGAACTAAAATGTATACTCTAGTTGCCACTGTAAGAACAGCTTGTCTCTCTCTCAGCCTAGAAATTTACAGAAAGTCGGCCTTCAGAAACTACAGAAGCCATCCAGCAAGTAGACAACATTCCTGCTTTCCCTAGATTTTCGCTATTTCCTAAAAAATGAATAAAAGGAAACAATCCAAAAGTAATTTTAGCACTAAGACTGCATTATTGGGTTTCCCATAAGGACAAAGGTCTGCATTAAGACAAAATGAATTCTCCATGCCTGAGGGCAGGGCTCAGAAAACACTATCACCGCTATGGAATCTTCTTTGGAACAAATGGCCACCAGGGTTAAGACTCACTATTTATACCTGAAGGGCATGGAATTCGTTGCCATTACTCAGCTTTTTATTCTGATCACTAACACTCTCATTAACCTGTCAAGGTCTGGCCAACCGGCAAGGCTTACGTTACTAAGTGGTAGATACAATCCATTTCAACTCTAAAGTTCTTCCTCCCTACCAGCAGGAGCTCGGGATGATTGACATCATGGAGGGCTGTGTTTAGCTCTCCTCCTTCCAGATTCACAGCTAAATGGGACTCTCCTTCCTCAAGCACCCCGATTCTCCCCAAGTCCTCGTCCACAGACGACATTTCCTTATTCTCAAAATAAACGCGACCAGCATTCTCACAGACAGTTGACATTCTCGAAAGCAGAAGAAGCTCATGGCTTTTTTACTACTTGAGACATCTAGCACCGTCGTCCAATGCTGGAAATGTTCTGTATCTACACTATCCAATATGGAAGCCAAGAGCTCCATGGTTCATGGCCATGGTTCATGGCATAAGAAATGGACAAGCTATTTTACTTAATTTTGATGATTTTAAATTTACCTAGTCTTGGGTGTGACTAGTGTTAACACAGAACTATCAAGGCTTCATGGAAAATGAGAAGGAGTCCCATACTCAATAAAAAAAAATAACTACCAAACCGACAAAGCCTGGGCCGAGCTCTGAACATTTATCACTGTAGGCCCATTTTTAAGCAGACAGAAAGCGGCGAGACAATTTTGTACATCCCTGGGCACCCTCCGTGACAGGCACTAACTCTGCCCAAGATTCCTCTCCAGGACAACTTGCAATTCATTTGCTTTCAGTCTGTAACTGGTTTGGTGCACAAAGACCAAAAAGGATGAAACATTTAACAAAATTAAGAGTGGTTTGGTTTAAAATATTAATGCTTTGATTTTTCTTTCATGGCAACGGAAGCCTCCAGGACAAAAGTGGTTCGGCTGGGCCCACATTCTGTCCTCGTCCCGCGACAAGTCCGCCCACGTGCAAATCTTGCAGGACTTCAAAGGAGGCACTACTTAAGTCACTGCTGGCTTCGAGGAGGGAGAAAAGAATGCAGCTCTACGGAAGAAGGAAAGATTTCAGGAAGTGGCAAAAGTACAGAACCAAAGGACCTGGAAAACACGGAACCCTAGAAAGAAGAGAAGCTTCCCACTTGGGGTGGGAGGGGGGGAGGGGTGTGGAAGGGTGAGGGAGGACAGTGGAACTCAGGAACACCGACACATTGCAAAGAAACCATTACGATGATGGTGATGGATTATCTCCAGGCTCCTCCCACCAAACAGTACCTTTGAGGGTCGTCTTGCCCTCTGGGACCACCACAACTACTCATAGACGATGACACTTAACACAGCACAAATGTGAAGAGCTGAGGGGGCACCCAGGAGGCTAAAAGGCAAACATGGGCCACATGAAAATCAAAAAGGAGACAAGAAAAGGACACAACATAAAGAAAAGCATTATAAAGACACTTTATGCCGAAAATAAAAAGAAGACATGGTCATCCAAAAATAATCCACCGAGATTGAAGGCGTTGCTTACCCCTTTCTGGAGCCCCCCCAGTGGGACTGTTGAGAATTTCTGCAGCAGAAAAACAGAAGAGAAAAGGGATTTCTAACCTCCTGGTTCAAGCAAAAGGGATTTAAGTCGTCCGAGACTAGGTCAGAAGCTAACGCAAAACCCCAAGTGTTTATGAAGTCCCTAAATAAAAATTTGGTAGATCTACAACCTAACAGCTTCTTCCCTTTGAATTCACTCAGGAAAGGACAAAGCCAGTAGCTTGGGAAAAAGGAAGAAGTGAATTGGGAGTCTGTTTAATACTTACAGAACAAAATCAAGAAATAACATCGCTGTGGTTCCCGGACCCTCCTAAATGTGTTTTTATCTTTAGGGCTAATTCCTACCTGGCCAGTTCAACTGGAATTTCTCTCTGCATTTAGTGTAAATAATGTAGTAATGAAAAATGGTAATGCTGGCAACCCTAGGTGTCCCTAGATCTTTTCCTTTTATATCAAGGCAGAGACTTTTTGATGGTCTCTCACATGGAAAAGCTCACGAACACAGTCTCTTTGATGAAGGTTCAAATGTCTTGGGTTTCGTGGCCAAATATTCCGTCTGTTGAGTGAAAAATCTTTTGGACCTCGGATTCAGGAGCCTGTTTCAAATTTGGACCTGTTTGAAACTCTAACCGGTTTACCTTCTGACTTTGTCTTCGGTGTCTCTTTTTTTCGCCTCTGGTTCTAGCAAGATTTTTTTATCAAAATAAAAGCATTCCGGTTTTTCAAATAGAGAGGGAAACGGTTTCTGACTGGCAGGTTGTAAGCTTTGTCACTGCATACGGCTGAATGGGCACAAACCATCAAAGATGAAAAGCCAGCTGATTTAGGAAGTCAATAACTAAAGAAAATATGTACATTCAGCAGTTGCAACTCTCCACATCGATAATAAGAGAAAAGGCTCCAAATTTCAGGATCATTATATAGAAATCTGATGCTCCAGTTTAGTTCTGGATATTTCTCCTCTTTAGCAATTCACTCATGTGGTTAAGTATTATGGAGAATGTCTTTTACTTCCAAACTTGCTCGTTCCGAGACAGCATTCTAGAGTCTAAAACAGAAAAGAGCTATTCCAGTCCTAGATGCTAAAAGCAAATTGGATACCTAGAGAGAAACAAGTGCATCAAAGTGAGTGGGTATCCTCCACTATTTGTCCCTTACCTCCTATAATCAATTTGGATGTGATGGGAATAATTCAAGCATCTCCCCAACACGACTAAGAGGCAACGTACCTTATTACTTTGCCTATAAAGGGCCTAATTTTCTTGAAGTTATAAATCTTAAATTCAACTGATCCATGAAAGATGGTGACCACCTCTCAAGTGTTGACCAATAAAGCACAGAGAAGGGAGAAGTACGAACCCACCTCTTGAGTAATCAGATCCCACTCCGCCTCTCTACCTGGCACCAAGCACCCATCACTGTACCTTATCTGGGAAGGCTGGCCACACCACACTGGGGCATTTGAGTCAAATGAGCCCACCGGGGTCTAGCGCAGGACAGAAATCTCATGCTGTGCAGATTTTTGCCAATAACTCTAAAGTAGCTTAGAATCGAAACAGTGTCTCAAGCTACAAAATGTATTTTGTATATGTAAGTTTTCTCCATCTGTCATGTATTTTTCTGACAGTTTACATAGGTGCTTTGCAAATTATGATACTATTATTTGATGGGACAGGCTTCCTGGGGACTTAAACCATAATACACATACGGTTTTCTAAGTGTAATTGGGGTTGGGTAAAATAGGCTGTTTCAGTATCTATTTACTGTGACCTATTCTCATTGCTTTATGTGATATTCAGCATGAAATCGTATCATACTCAAAGCTAAGCTTTGCATTCCACTATCCAGAAACTTCCATCATTTCATTTCACTTTGCATGTTTAGTTTTTATGACAATGCATCCGTGCAAACAGCAGATCCAGACATCTGAATGCACTCAATTTAAAATGTGATAACACAAATTAATGCATCTTTTAATACTTAAAAAACTACAAAAATGCATTGCAAACTTTAGATAGATAGATCTTAAAACTCTATGTATACCTGCAAGAGAGAGGAAATTTCAAAGAAAACACTTTCTGAGTGAGGAAAACACTTCCAAAACTTTTCTAACTCCTGTAAAGCCAAAAAGTACTAAGATGTTCAGAGATCTGGTGATATTTTTACTAGGGCCTTTCCTGTCGAAAGTAAACGATTATAAAGACCCAGCTACCAGGGTGCCTGGGTGGCTCAGTCGGTTAAGCCTCTGCCTTCAGCTCAGGTCACCATCTCAGGGTTCTGGGATTGAGTCCTGGATCTGGCTCTCTGCTCAGTGCGGAGCCTGCTTCTCCCTCTCCCTCTGCCCGCCACTCCCCCTGCTTGTGCATTCTCTCTCTCTCAGTCAAATAAATAAAATCTTTAAAACAAACAAACAAAAAACCAGCTGCCTTAACACCCCTAATGCAACCATTCCAACATTAATTACAGCAATGATCTGATGCTTAAGCAAGTGGTTTCTAGAATGGCACAAATTAAAACCTACACACATATAAACGTATGTAACGTACGCTTCTAAAATATATTATTTTAGAAGACATCCACTCCCTCTCCGCAACCCCTCCACTCTGTGTCCCTGCTGGGTTTTCTACAGTGCTATCATACTCTGCACGGCTGGGAGGGGACGACCGAGTGTAAAAAATAAGGCAAAAAGAGCTTGAGTGGCTCAAGTGAATCAGTGGCCAAATTAATAATTCCGAAGACCTGCCTCCGAGTCTCCCATCCTCCTTCCAAAAATCCTTTTCTGAGTTTCTATTCAAATTGCGTTTTCAAGGCTATTCTTAGATATTTGGGGTTTAATCAAATTTTTCACAGGACGTGAAGGAGAGAGAGAAAACACACTCCTTTCTTATTGAATTATTTTGATTTTTGTCTTTTGCGCTCCCAGCTATCAAGACTGTCGAATAAACCAGTTTTGATTCATAAATAATAGTTCCATTATATCTACTGTGCCACTCGTCAGAGCACCTGAAATTTTAATTCACTTGTTCAGCTAAATTTCATCCTCAGTTCATGGCCATAAAATTCTTTATTGACAAACTTTCAAACCAACTTTGACTCTGAGGTATCTAGTCAACATTTTTCTTCTGTGTGGATATTAGTTTATTGAATAAGTGGCATCTGTTTTCCTCCACATCACTGGCCGAGTAGGTATTTCTTTTTGACAGCTTTGCACGATTTATGGCTTTGCATGCTCCGAAGAAAAATAGTACTAAGCAAAAAATTCCAATTCATTACCTCTTAGTACTTAATTAAGTTCATACCCACGGCACACTGGAGGTGAACCCTGAAATGCCTGTGACAGCAAGCAGAGCAGCCGGCTACGTTATCTTAGCAAGACAGAGAGGATTCTGATGAGCTTGACCTCATTTTTCCAGCTATGATATTCAGACGTGTGCCATCCACTTTGCTCGCCGTTGGATGTGCACAGACGGCGTGGAAAGCAAGAGCAGAGTCCTCCCCGAAACCACCGCCATTCCCATAGCCCGGCTCAACAATAAAGCCTGGCAGGGGCCCCATCACTCATCTGTGCCCTTCCAAAACGCACACACCTCCCATCGCAGGCTTCTTCCCCCACCCACCAGGCCCCCACGCAGGCGCAGGGCAGCTAGAGGAGGTGCCCGGAGCCTGGCGGGCGGAAGGCAAGGCGTGGGGTCTCCCTAAGCGGCCCCGCTCGGGGAGCAGTGAGAGTCGGGGTTACCTGTCGGGGTTCTGTGTGCACACGTGCATCTGTAGGAGGATCCGCTGCGTGAAAGTCTTAAAGCACTGGCCGCATTTCCAAAGATGCCAGTCACTGAACTCCGAGTGGAGCTGGCTGGTGGAAGTCGGGCTCGCCAGCACTCGCTGGTTTTTCACGTTGATCTGGTTAAACCCCGATTCCATGGGCCCGGACTTGTCCAGGAGAGAGAAGTTCCTGGTGCAGGGAGTCTGCGGGAAGACCACGGAGCGCTGCTGGGTGGCGGGGGGCAGCTTGCCGCTCTTGCTGAAGGGCTGCAGGGCGTCCTGTCTGCACATGGCCTCCATGACCGTCGAGGGCACGTTTACTGAGAGAACACCAAGAGGGTGACCAGATTAGTTTTGCTGGCCTTTAAAATAAGCACAGTAACACACACTTTAAAAAAACATTCCTACAGATCAAGATTTAAAAATTTTTTTCTGGACTCCAAAGTAACATAGGAACAGACTCTTTGACTCAAGGCAGGGAAAAGCAGGCTTGTGGCAAATTCCTAGCTCCCTCAATGCCTACTTATTTAGCAAATACTATACGTTCAGCATTGCTGGCACGCTGTGTTTGCCTCACAGAGTTCACTTATGGGTTGAGGCAGAAAGACTTCAGAATGAGACTCCACACTGCCTCCGAGGTTTAGAGGGCGTTCAGAAGGGAAAAACAGCAAAGGAGGGGGAGGGAAAGGGTGGCTGCCCACAGAGGGTAAACCTGAGCAATGCTGAGAAGGTAGAGATCCAAGCCCCCCGGGATTTCAGGCCTTCCACTGGACATTGCCAGCACAGAATATTCCAGAAGAACCAGCTGAAAGACGAAGGGAGCAATGTGAAAGACACCTGGAGACACAAGTCTGGCACCTTGGTGGGATGGTGATGGAGACGGGCTGATCAAGCAGGACATGGGTTCTCAACACCGTGGGGATGAGGGGTGCAAAGAGGGGTAGACCTCAGAGGCTCCTTAAAGTCCAAATAAATAAAACACGTCAGACCTAGGAAATTAGACACAGAGTGCTTCTGCACAGAAAGAGCAAGAAAGAAAAAAAAAAGCAAGAAAAGTGTTCAGGGCGGGTTTGAGTCAAGTGTGATTTACAGACAAGATGCAGTAAATAAGGTAAGAGTGGGGGTGGGGCAACAGAGTAGGGTGCCGGCAACTCGGGTTTTGGAATCAGAAAGACCAGGGTTCAAATCCTGACTCTGACTTCTATCAGCTTGGTGATTTTAGGCAAGTTATTAAAAAAACCCACAAAACTCCCTGTGCCTCAGTTTTCCCATCTGTAAAAGGAGGCCAGTGGGACTAAGAATCCTAAAACTAACAGCACCATGGCTAAACAGTTGGGATGGCCTCCATCTTAACTTTACTACCTATATTGGCCTTGGGATGGCTGGCAAGTCCGAAAGTCGAATCCCCCAATTTTGTCCTTGGTGAAACATGAAATGGGTCACCCTAAGGATTAAGTCAATGCACAGACAGTATTTAGAAAATGCCACGGCTGCCACTCCACGGCTGTGGAGCCCTCGGAGCACTGAGTTTATCCTGAAACCTCCTGTTTAGGACATGTAAATGAGACAACGAAAGCATCCATCCTAAGGCCTCAACGATATCAACGATATCAATGATAGCCACCATTCTTACTATTGTAGAGAAGAGACTGGAATGAGGGAAAATGGATGCGAACTGCAATGGTGGGGAAAGAACTAGAAGTAAGAAGCACTTCTGAGGAAGAGAGCCTAAGAGACGTGAAATTGTTTTCCCTTTTTTAAGTTGTTATGTTGCTAATAATCCAGCTCATGCACTCGCTGGTCAACTCACAGGGGGCGGAGGGGATCAGAACCTAATATGCTTTGAAACTACCATTCTTGTTTTAAGTAACTACTGTGTCAATAAAACGTATTTACTGGCTATTTCAGGGGTCAAAGAGATGGAAGGTTTACAGGGTGGGCGAAAGAAGAAAATCAGAGACCAAAAAACTGGAAGAGGTTGAGGGGAAAAATGACTGGGGATGGGAAATAAACCATGGCTTTGGCCACTGGTTCAAGGTCACGTGGAAAGACACACATGACCTGGGGGCTTCTGTCCTTCCCTGCCACGGGCCACACTGAGATGCTTATGTTGTGTGCGAACTCAAGCGTGTTCAACTGCAAAGAGCGAATGGTGGTGGACGGTGATCCCCCAGGAGGCTCCGCGCTTGGGAGGACAGGGAGTCCCCGTGCGCGGTGGAGACAGACTGGGTACTGTGTTGCCATTAAGGACTCTCCAACTCAGAGAGTGTTCTGTACAATCACAGCTAGGACACCAATCCACCAAAAGGAACAGCTCTGTTTATGCGGCCCTGGCAGCAGGGCCCATCCTGTCTTGGGAAGGGAAAAGAAAGCAAGAGATTCGCAGACCTGGGAAGACCCCAGGGTCTGTGCAGCTGAATGCACGTTTATATTCCCAGGAGAGGCTTTGAAAAAATTAACTCGGGTGCCTGGGTGGCTCTAGTCGTTAGACGTCTGCCTTTGGCTCAGGTCATGATCTCAGGGTCCTGGCATGGAGCCCCTGCATCAGACTCCCTGCTCAGCGGGGAGTCTGCTTCTCCCTCTCCCCCTTCCCCTGCTTATATTCCCTCTCTCCTCTCTTGCGGTCTCTCTCCCTCTGTCAAAAAAAACAAAAAAAAAACAAAAAACAAAAAACAAAAAACCAGACTCTCTTGATAGGACCTAGACATCTGCACTTTTAGAAGCTCCCCCAAGTCCTTTTCATGGACCATCAGGTTCGAGAATCACTGATCTAAATCGACCCTCTCTTATTACGGATCAAAAAAGCTGAAGCCCCAGAAGGTCCAATACTGGCACTGCCCAGGGTCACACTCGCAGTTAAGGACACAGCTGATCTGGAAGCTTTAGCCTGCTAACTTCCAAGGCATTCCCCCCCCCCCTCTGGCCACACTCGTATCTTGTCACTGCTCACCAGCTGTGTTTCAAAAATAAAAGGAACATTTTATAGCTAGTACAGTGTTTTGTGTGTGTATAAGTATATCCTATAAACATGTATGTCATATATATGTACATGCTATATATATATATACACACACACACACGTATACGCACCCATGTACACATTTACATGTCTATCTTTATCTCACATGTAAATATTTATATGTAATTTCGACCTCTGAGGCAAAAGTGTATAATCACTACGAAATCTGTCCACACATTTTAGGACTCCAAAAAAAAAAAAAAAAAAAAATCATTGCACACAGACTGTTACCCTTAAAATAGGCATTGAAAGGTAAGGAGGGATATTTTACACAGGGACTTAGCATTTTTTTAGCAAAAATAACAGCAGCAGCATCAGAGATTAGGGCAGAACCCATTGTGTGTCGCCTGTTTATAACTAATCTAGAAGCGACAAATCACAGGGGAACCCACACATTTTCAGGCAACATGAAGCTCTTGCGGGTTGGGCAATGTCAGCCCAACAGGAAGGCACGGTGGAAAGATCACTGAATGAGGATGCCAGCAGCACGCATGACAGCAGGGTCACTGGCCAGAAGCTTCGCAGTGGGAAGAGGAATATAATGCCTTTGGGGGAAATTAACGCAAAGGAGACTTTACGTATAGATTATAAATTCTGACTTCTTTCCTCTCCTGAAAAATAACCTAATAAATTAATTTTCAAAAATGGTTAGGGTCACATCCCCTTTATACAAATCATGAGAATTGGTGGGCAAATGAATTTAACTTTAATGATCAATGTCAACATGGTAATAAAGAAAAATTTATACCAGTTTGTATAATAATCTGGGGTATATGGGATCTGAGGTAGTAATAATATCAGGCAATAACAGTGCAGATGGCTGGAATAAAATTATGCTCTGTCTCATTATTTCCTTCTCTAGGACGCCTGAGAGCAGAGGTAATGCACTTTCAAGCCTTAAGTAGCAACAATGACACGCTTTAAGTAGCAACAATAACATGCCACTCCGCTTTTGGTACGCGCTCCTTTACTCTAAGTGTGACTCAATTCAATCCTGATGAATGAAATGAGCATGTAATGCAGAGAGAAGAAAAAGTAAGGACGGGAAGAAATAATTACCACAAAAGCGACAAATCTGAGCTCTAAACTGTCCTACAGAGCTCCTACACATTTCCATAGGACCCTAGAAATCGGAGTACAGCTTTTTATTTTTTATTTCTTTTTTGAAAGATTTTATTTATTTGACAGAGAAAGAGAGCAACAAGCAGGGGGAGCAGCTGGCAGAGGGAGAAGCAGGCTCCCCGCTGAGCAGGGAGCCTGATGCGGGACTCGATCCCAGGACCTTGAGATCATAACCTGAGCCAAAGGCAGACGCTTAACTGATTGAACCACCTAGGTGCCGCAAAGTACAGCTTTTTAAAGCAGGACTTAAAGGACACAGAAAGCTGTTCTTCCTAAATGGCGGCCTCGCTGGCTACGACAATTCAAAGTATTAATAAGATAGAGGACCTTATCGGAGGGGACAACCCATACAGACAAGTGCAAGAGGCCCAGAGATGACTGACCAAAGTGACCTAGACAATGAAGTGCGTTCTACACGAAGACACACTGGGCTGGTACAGTCTCTTCTGCCGACCAAAGATGAAGGGGAAGAGGGCAAACTCTCAAAGCCCTAAAGGATCTAGAGTCAAGGAACAACATGAACTCATCATACCCTGGAAAATTAAGAGGGGGAACGACAAATGCAGAATCCCTAAAACAACCATCCGTCCATTCATTCAGCCCACAAATACTTAGGGTCTGCTCTGTGCCTGACACGGCTGGTGCGGTGGGTTCCGGGGATAAGAAAGCCCCAGCTGCTGGCCTCAGGCCACTGACACTCCAGCGAGAGGGACAGATATCAAACAAAGGTTTTTACAAATAAGTACTTACTCTGCTTCATCAAATCTAAAATGTCATTAATTGTAGGTTGCACCGTGAATTGTCAATCACCATTCATGGCGAGGCATCTCCCAGGTTCAGAGAGAACAAAATGGGAACAATGTATGTGTGCTGCTGCAAGTGTGATACGTGCTATGAGGGATACAAAGAGGTGCCTAGAAAGCATATCACTTCAGTGGCTACAGTTCGGTGTGTGAGGGGCAGCTTCCCTAAGGCAGTGTGACCTTGAATGTGAGTCCTATAAGGCACACGGGTATCAGACAGGTGGGAAGGGAAGAAAAAAAAAAAATGCAAGAAGATGAAATGTGGGCAGCTCGGCCATAGTGTCTATGTGGATGCTGAGCAGGGAAGGAGCTCAAGAGAGGATGCAGGGTCCGTAACAAACTGAACGGGGCATGGCTGGTCCAACAATGCTCGAATTCTCAATCTGTCAAGCATGATGTGAGCTACGCAAAATACTTTCTGGAGACCCTATGAGGCCCGTGCACTACCGTACTGAAGAACTGGGGATGCATTATAAGAGTAATGACAAGCCAAAAAAGGGTTTTAAATTAGCGTGTGAGGTGATGAGATTTATGCTCTAAATGCATCACTATTCTATACTGTTACATGAAAAAGTGAGGTGCAGAACAATGTATATAGCACGCTACTATCCGCAGAAAAGGGCAAGGAGCAGAGTGAGAGCCAGAGGAAGTAAGGGAGAACATGCTCGAAGAGAATAGACAAAAAAAAAAAAAAAAAAAAGGTGTCTGGAAAGAGACCTGGGAATCTACCAACGGACTTCTAAGGACTTCTAAAGTTCTTCCATAGTACTTTTTGGATTTTGATCTATGGAACCAAATTCCCTATTAACAAAACACGTGAATGAGCTGAAACAGTAAAACAAGCAAATCAGTGAGACTTCACTTGGACCCCTGTGATGCCACCGAGGAAAATGTGATGTTCTGGAGACTACTGCAGTGGTCCGTGCGAAAGCTGATGCTCACGTTGACCAAGGGGTAGCAGAAGAGGTGAAAAGAAGTGCACTTAAGAATACCTAATCAACAGGGCTTTGTAACTGAAGGGATGGAGAGGTGAGTGAGAGTGAGGTGTTGAGGTTTCTAGAAAGAACTGGATGAACGGGGGTGAACTACTGAACTGGGGGAGAAGCAGAATGGTTTCAGTTGTACATGCTTAGCTGGACACTCTGGTGAGATACCAAAGGCAGAGGTGGAGCAGACAAGTGGACGGGAGTATGGGGCTCAGTAGAGAGAAGTCTGGATTGGAAATGCAAATCTGGGAATACCTAAGTCAGGTCCCCTGGGAAAAGACTCTGAAACGGAGATTTGCTGTTTTGCGGGCAGGAGGACCATGTCCATGGAGGAGATGGACAGCTCTGGAGCTAGGGAGGTCCTTCACTGTTGTCATGCTTTGGCACAGGGGAAGCAGTCCTTAGGAGCCCCCACATCGACCAGCCACTGGGCACGGGCCACACGGAAGGGGAGCACGACCGAGGGCAGAGAGGCTCTCTTAGACAGAAGGTAATTCCCGGAGACAAACTCATCTGCAAGCTGACAGCCCCTTATTCTCCCACAAACTGGGCGAATGAGTGCCTCAAGCTAATAGCAAGGTTGCGATCTAGGCAACACAGCCCTGCATCCCAAAGTTCCCAGAGAGATCAAATCTTTCACGACAGTGGGTTTGCCTGTGTTTTGGGTCATTTCTGGCTGTGGGTGCTTTTCCAGTGGGCGCTGTCTTCTGTTGGGAGTCCCGTGCAGATACGGAGGTGTCCCTATGGGGTGGCTTCTCTTTGTTTCTTCTAGCACCCTACAGGTTCTGCAGTCCTGGACTGATCTTTGTTTGTTGGCCCAGGGTTTCCATACCTGGCAGGTAATACAAAATCCAGCCCCCCAACATCCCAAGGGTCGGGGCTGGTTTTTAGAGAGCAGCACTCTGTCTTCCCCAGTGGCCTGAGATGACAGCTCCCTGACTTACTGGACAGTGGGGAGCCTTTTTCTAGTGCTCAGGGACGGAACAGTAACTTCCAGTAGGGAGTCCAATCCCAACTTCACACGGTACACAAGGGGCCTAGAACCTTGACTCCTCCCAACTATACTAGTGCTCAGCTCAATCCCCCTCAGCTCGGGCTCACGGCCACGGCTGTGTCACCAGGTTCCCGCGCTGTGTCTGGTTTGCACGCTCACGTGCCTTCTTCTAGACTTGAGGACAGGGCCTGAGCTCCTGCTCCTCGTCCCAGTGCTCGACCCAACAATACTGCAAGCTTCTCCTCCTTCCCAGACGTAAGGCCTGAGCCTGGGCCTAGCTCCTCCCTGTCGGTGGAACGGCAGGGGTCAGGGGCCCCGCACAGAAGGGCCCCTTTTTGTTTCTTGCTCTGTACAATTGAGAGAAAGAGGCAGTGCTGATGATGGCAGGGTGGGAACTGCCGCAGGGCCACAGAGGTCCACGTTCTGCTACCTCAGCGGCATCACACGCCAAGGCAGAAAGAGCAGCAGGAAGACTTGTCGAACATTTATTCCCTGTTTTGTTTTTTTTTTTTTTTTACTTTCCTCTGAAATGAATACGAACACACTATGGTCTTTACACTCGGCGGGAGCTAATCCCCCACCGGAAGCTTTGGGGAGCCTCGTTCCTCCTCACAGATGCAATCTGTCGACACAGGCTTTCCTTCAGGCTCTTCTGAAAGGCCCAGGGTGGATGGAGTGGCTCTCTCCTTGGAGCTCTATTACATTTATAACCCCGGTTTTTTAAAAAAGAAAATAACAGAGGAATTGCTTCCAGAGGCCCAAGGCCTGTGTGAAACGCTGCCTTCTCTCTTTGAGGCCCGGCAGCTTTCAGTGGCTTGTCTGGGCCCTCGAGGGCGCCCACTGTTTCACGGGCGCCCCCAGAGGGGACGGTCACTCAAGCCTCAGCCCACTGCACACGCTCAGGAGGAAATGTGTACTTGCATTGTTGAAAGAACCAC
>CM052895.1:11799081-11850719 GCA_028534135.1 Potos flavus | reverse complement strand
TGCTGAGCAGAGAGCCAGATGCGGGGCTTGATCCCAGGACGCTGAGATCATGACCTGAGCCGAAGGCAGAGGCTTTAACCCACTGAGCCACCCAGGCGCCCCACAAGGAGGCTTTGTGGAGACATTTTGTCACCTGAGTCTCTGGTATCCAGAAGCCTCTTTTTTAAAGGTACCTAATTTATTTTGCGGCTAGCTCAGTGGGATAAAAATTGTCTTAGAATTGCTAATCCAGTTGAGATGATTTAAATTACTCAGGGCTGTGGAAGGCTATCTGTTAAATTATCTGCCCATGCCCTTTTACACATTTGTGCTTTTAAATCACACTGAGTGTTTTCTCTGTACAGAAGAAGGAACCCTCATTATAAAGCATTCCCAGCTCTCTCAGTGAATCCTGTGGAATGAGAATCCATCTTACAGTTAAAGTCATATATCTCCCCTATGCTATCTGATGAAGCTTTCCGCCAGTTTCTTGGGTGGCCAATCACATGACAGATATATGACTTGGAGACAGGAACAGAAATAAAATTCCTGTAATACCCTTAGGGGGATGGGGGGATTGTCACCGTGGAGCATTTTCGTCAATGACTTCATTTTCTTTAAACTTCCCTCCCCCCTCACTTTGAGCTTGGAACTCCACGCAAAAGAGCTGCTTGGTCTATCTCCTGAATCCACAATACTTTAAGCTGCTCTGGTTTTGCACATTTTCTTCCCAGGATTTCGGGTGCTAAATGATACAACAGAAATCCTGGGAGGGTTAATGGAATTCTCTAATCAGCAACCTCAAGAGTGCTTTAAACAGTCAGAGTCTAGGAGAGAGAAGGATTAAAAGGCAAAGCATCTGGTGTTTCCAGAAAGTACCCTTTTAATGACACCTGGGCACTGAATCTGCGGACCAGATGGTACATTCTCAGACACCTATTGTTAGGTGGCTGTGAATGGCACACAAGACCCACAGATCCTCCAACCCGATCCTACATAACAGCATCATGAGGTAGAAGCAAGGTTGCAAATGAATGACTCCCACCTCGGAGATCACATCAAGGGTGAGAAATGCATTCCCGAAGAAGTCATTTCCACGGTGGTTTTCATTTCTCACTCATAACTCAGTAAGCGGCCATTCCATCCTTCCGGTTCCTCCGACCAAAGCCCTAGAGTGATCCTTGACTCCTTCCTCTCTCACTCAGCGCCCAAGGTGTCAGTAAATGCTATTGGCTCTACTTTCAAAATGCATCCAGAATCCGACCACTTCTCACCATCTCCACCATGTCTACACTGACCCAAGCCACCATCATCTCTCCCCCTGGATTCCTGCAACAGTCTGGAATTGGATTCCCTGCTCCACCCTCAGGCCTTACTGTCTGGTCTCCACTCAGCGACCAGAGTCATCCTCTTAACAATGGCAGCCCGAACATACCACTCTTCTGCTCGAAACTTGAACTCTGCCTTAAGCACCCTTCACGCGGCCCACACTGAGGAAAAGCCAGGCTTCTGCCAGGGGCCTCCTGGGGCCCCAAGAGGTCCTTGCTCATGCCCCACCTGATGTCTAAGTGACCTTTTCACCTCACTCACTCCAAGACACCCATGCTGACCCTGCAAACACTCTTCCAACAGGCCGGGAACATCCCCATCGTGGGGCCTCTAGCCTCTACCCTCTTCACTTCGCCACTGGGAACACCCTTCTCCCAAACAACAAACACATGGCTGAGCCTTCCCCTCCTCAAATCTCAACCCCAAGGCCACATTCCCAGGCGGGCCTGCCCTGATCACTCTGAAAAACCACAACTCCCGACTCCTGGCATGCCTCCTCCTTTCTTTGCTTCCATCTCTCTACAAAACAGACCAGCCGACAAATCATGTCTGTACCCACTTCTTTATTCACATATTAACCTGTCTCCCTCCACTAGAATGTAAGCTGTAGGAGGGCAGGAATTCTCAGCTGCTGTATTTGCAGCACCTATGAAGACACAGAGGCCCACTGCATGTGTTCGATAAATATCTGAGCAATGAATGAATACATTCCTGGGCTCCGTGTGATGTCCATCCGAACTTTAGGCTTTGACAGGCTTATTCTCAGACATTTCTGGACACACACACACCACAATAAGTAAGACTTATTACACAATGAGACTTATTACACAACTCATAAGACTGTAATAATACAGTCTTCGGATCTGTATTGAGTTTTGTTAGAGGAAACAGAAGACCTTACAGGATTTTGGACATGCCTATGGATCAATTCCATACTCCGGAAGGTGAGGGTACGTCAAGGTTCAGGAGACAGGCCCATGTCAGCAGGTCAGGGGGCCGGATATGGGGGTCTTTCCATACAAGGACTGTGGTCTAGTGTGAGGACAGCAAGGGCCTGGAGACGTGGGGAGACGGCACATACTGGAGACGTGGGGAGACGGCACGGGTGCATAGCTGTGTCTAACACCTGCCACACATGCGTGTCCCACACTAAGATCTGCTCCCGTGGATACAGGCGCTCCCTCAGACACGAGCATGACTGCAGAAAAGAACTTTCCGGTAGAAACTCGGGAAGCAAGAGGAAGGTACTGAATGTCTGAAGATTCATTTTTTGATTTGAGATTGGTCTGGGGTTAGAGTAAAGGAGAAAGGGAAAGTTGACGGGAACACGCTTCCTGAGGGTTCTGCTTTTTCGCAAAGAACATAAGGACAATGTGGGAAAGAAATGTCTCTGATCATCAGCATTTTCCTCAGAAGTAACATGAACACTTTTTTAGTTTTTAGATTGTGTGTGTGTGTGTGTGTGTGTGTGTGTGTGTTTAAGAAAGTCAGTGGAAAAGGAAAAATAACACCTCTTTTTCAAAATAAAGTTTCTTTCAAGAGAACTGTTCTCTCACCATCTTTTTCTGTTACATAATCCCAAATTACCAGCTCATCACAATTATCCCTTGCCAGTTTGGGGCCAAAGAAAAAAAATGACATCATCTAAATCAGAGTTTCTCACTGAAACCCCTCAGAATGACCTCATTCTGTTCCAAATCCTGGAAATCACCTTCAAATATTTTCCCAAGAATTGATAAAACATAAATACAAGTTTGAGTAGAAATGGCTTCAAGTTTTGCATTTGCCTGGTGGTAGAAATTATTTTTTTAGAGATAACGATGGCTGTGGTCATAAAGATAGAAGAACGTTACGTGGTTCCTTTTAGACTAAGACATTCAGGGAGACAAATTCCTCAGGCATAGGTCTACGATTTTTGCTACCGTTTCTCATGCCAAGGACTACTTAGGAGGAGGCACACCCAATTAACCAGAGGGCTTTTTCTCCTAATTACATAGCACTGTTTTCTCATTATTTCATTTTTGCCTACAGCGTGCTTCCGGCCAGACGGCACATCGTTTGAGAGCAGGAGTTGTATCTCGTACTGCTCTGGTCACCCCACTAGGAGGCAGGCAGGGAACCAGACACATAGTAGGTACTCGATAAACACCAGCCACCTTCCCCTTGCTGCCACAGATCATTTAAAACTCTGACAACGGTTGTGGAATCGTCAACAGGTGAAGGAAGGACGGGCCTGTGGGAAGTCGGGACGCCCTGTGAGAAAGCAAAGGACAACAGAGGGAAAAAAGGAATCAAGGGAACAGACTCGTGCACATTTGCAACACGCATCAACGCGAACCATATCACAGGAGTCTCAAGCAACACTCTTAAGACGTTAGCTTTCAAAAAGAGGTTATTGTGAGAGGTGAATTCAGAGCTAAAATAAATTCTTACAGTTTTCATCCTGGGCAATGCATTGTAAGGGGATCCCAAAGAAAGACGTATAGCTGTCATTGTACCACACCAGAAGCTCGGTGCCCCTGGGAATATCTATACAGGCTCGGTAGAATATATTCGACCTATTCAAAACAAAAGAAAACCCAGCTTAGTCAGAGGTACATGGTTATTGGCCCCAAAAAAGTTCTGCCCAGCTCCATCTAAACAGTTTATTTGTAATAAAATCTGCACCCCCCCCTTATCATTCCCAGCAACCAAGTAGACCCTGCACCCCAGAACCATAAACACCTTGTGGTTTATTTCCACAATGTCCCTCCATAGAACATCACGGCTGAAGAGACAGATATGGGGCCCAGGAGATAACAGAAAGCCAGGGCTCATTTAAAAAAAAAAAAAAAAAAAATCCCATCTCACACTAACAAGAAAATTCTGTCTCTTGGCAAATCGCAGACACTGGTGCCTCATCCTCATATATAAATTAATACTATTGATTTCTGATTTGAAGGAAAAGCATGACATGTATTCTCGCCACTCAGCATTGGGAGTCCCTAAATTTGCGGTAAAATGAAGCAGGACTGAGGGAGGCAAAAAAAAAAAAAAAAAATCTTCCCTGTTGCCTGTCTTCTAAAGTTTGATACAAGAGAAGAAAGAACCCCTCTTACGGGGAACGAATGGAAATTCAATAAATACAAGAGGAGCACTTGACTCCGGCTGAAAGATTACCCTCTGAAATGATAGAGTGAATGCACCGAGAAATAAACATTTTTTATAACGGCTTCAGTACTGTAAAGAAAAACTTACAGATTAAAAAAAAAAAAAAGAAAAAGAAAGAAAAAAAATGAGGAGAACGTGACCGGTTTCCTTCATGAAGAATGGCTACACATACGAGCCTCAAGTTCAAGATAAAAGCGTTTAGGGTTGGTGGGCCTTAAATTTAGCTTTTCTGTAAGGAATTGGCTGTAGCAGGGCAATTTGTTCCTTGTATAACATTGCAGACATCAGGCGAATCCTTCACTACATTTTTCACGGCAGTGAGATATGCACTTGTCAACATATTTCGTCACTGCAAAGTGGCTCTTGGCAATAGAATCATAAAGATCAATAAAAAAGTGCAGATTCTCAATATTTTACTCGCAGCTGCAAAAATTTCATTTATCTTGTTATTTTCCTTCCTTGCTGCCATTCTGTCTCACGAGGGCACTGCTAGCTAAGCAGAATGTTTTTCCCAACATTCTATGAATATCTGACAAAAACTCCAGCCAGTCGTCCGGACCTCACTACACCCTTCGTCCCTCCCGCAACTCCGAGAGCTGTGCATTTTATTAATTCTTTCCACTGCTACATAAAAAAAAATAAAAATTGGAGCCGAGCTATAAATCACTGGCATCTCCTAACTTGAGAAAAATTGAGTCGACTTTGTACTTCACCCTTGTAACATTTCATCTCTCGGTTTGGCTTCCCTTAATATAAACACAGCGCCCGGCAAATGAATGTGCTAAAACCAAATGACACACTTTGCCGCTGAAAGAGCAGAACTGTTTTCAAGCGATGGGTGGTCTTCTGAGGCACTGAGTAGGCCGAGAGGGGAAAAAAAGAAGAAGAAGAAGAAAAAAAAAAAGTGTAAGCGTACACCATTCCTTACAAGCGGGCAGAGCTTCCAAAACTCGCAGAAATCTCTGCATGTTGAAGCACATCAAAGGGATTTTTCCCTTTTCAGATAATATTTCCTTTGCTGACATGTATTTAGTATTGTGGTTGGATGACTCATAAAGATAGCTTCGTGGCGTCCCAACGCAGTCGAAGCAGAACACATGCCAACAAACATTATTGTCAGCCTCAAAATAAAAACAAAACGTTCAGCTAAGGGTCAATCAATCAAGGGCGCTTTGAAGAAAATTCCATTTAGATATTACAAATCATAACAGAATGAATCTAAACCAGCTGACTCTTCGTGAAGAGGACATTCATGTACAATAAAAATGAAGCTGGCTCTTCAGGGTCCAACTTTTCTATTTTCTTACTCTTGGACGTGGTCACTGGTGATGAATGCCAGTTTTTTTTTTTTTTTAATTGTGTTTTTGTAGTTCGTTTTAGAGCGATCCGAAGTAATCGAAAACAGATCGGCAGAGAGATCTAGAAGTTTAAAGCGCCGTCCTGAGAGGGGGAGCCGTAAAATCCACTCAAGACTGACAGATAGGTGACTGACTTACTGACTCGCCCTCCTTCCCCTTAGGGACGTCTTGCTTCCCCTCATTCAGTGTTTGCCTGAAGGGCTCCCCGGGTGCTCATGACAGAGTCAGCCGGACGATCTCTAGCCGAATGGACAAGCACAGCGCTTTGCTCATTTTCTAGCTCCGAGTTTCATAAAAGCTTCATGACAGAAATGGGGCTGCTCTAAAGGTGAGGAGAGCCCGCACACGGCCGTGTAACCGAATACCATCATGCACTCTTGCACCAAAACCATTATTTAATGAACTTTAACTGCACGAGAAACCAAGGCAGTGAGTCACACGCTGCCCAAATGGGTTCCTTTTGAACTGGAGACCTTTGGAGAGGCGGCCAGATCTGTGCAGCCTTTAACCTATAAGGGGGAGAAAGCCCCCCTCCCTTTTATTTTTTCCTTTATAAGGCTTCATGTTTAAAAACTAAAACAGAAAAAAAGAAAAGAAATAAATAGCTACAGGCAGGCCTCCAACTTGCCGAGTACGGGGCCTTCTGCTTTGATGTGTCTGTGGTGCCTAATAAAGCTAAACAGTTGCTTCTGATTCTAAAGGGAACATGGCTGTTTATAACTGAGGTCATATATTTATCCGGCACATGTTTTCGAGGGATTTTGAGAAAAGGGCTTTTTTCTCCCTCTGTGATCTGTTTTTGGGTTCCCGTCTCCACTCCAGCCCTCTTTAGCACCAAGTGGGAATGCCGAACCAACAGGTGCACCGAGGGGAGGCGGGAATCCACCTGGCTCCTCCCCCACCCACGGGATGCGAGGAAACGAGGGAGGCCCTGCCCCCTCTCGCCCACTTTGGGCTTTGCGCACCCTTCACAAGGAAGTGGGGTTTCCTCTAGACTCTGGAACTGCCTCACCACCTGAAATATAGTCTGAACAGTCGAAGAGCCAAAGCCAAATGCTCCTGCACCTTCCGAGCGAGCAGGAGAGGTGATTCCGGCTCAGCCCCTGCTGCAGAGCCCCATAATTTGAGAAGAGCAGGCTCGAACCCTCGGGGCAGGGTGGGAGCTAGTGCTTGGCTTCCCAGGCCTCTGTGCAAAGGACAGTTTCCTGTGGCAGCAAGCCTGCAGAGCGTGGGCTGCAAGGGGTCTGGGGCTGAATCTCCGTGCTCCTATTTCTGTGCATGTACATGTCTGCTTGGGGTGGGGGTGGGGGGTCGGGCCGGGGTGGGGGGGGAATCACCCCATACCAGCAGGGTTTCCAGGCTCATTCAGGCAGTGGTGAATGTTGGGGTGGTGATACGGAAGGAGCCTAACCATGTGCACCCAAGGGAAAGAGGCCTTCCACGAGCATCTTTATTCCTGAATTCTCATGACATTACTGTTGCAAGAACTAAGAAGCCTCCAGAAACCTAGTAAAAGAAATTCCTGCCCGTTCCCGCAGGGTTCTGCGGGATTCTTCACATCTAGCAGCAAGCCTGAATTTGTCAATGCAAGCCACAGGGCTTCAGCTCCGTAAGGGGTAAATCAAGATATACTTTACCTGTACTGAACTACTGTTAGATTCTGCTCTCCGCAGTGCCTTGCACATCGGATATACCTCATCCAGCTCGACTTACTAGGTTCCCCACCATCAATAAAGTGCTGTAGTGTCCCATCTTGGTCATATATCTAGAGAAGAGGTCAGAAGGTCAAGTAGTTAGAACGGATCATCAACAATCATTTTCCCTGCTTCCCTTGGTGTCTTTATGTGTCGGCTGCAGAAACGGAGGGCCTATAGGTTTGTGGGGGGCTTATTGAAGCCTGTGGATACTCAACCGGAATAATAGGAAAATATCCTTTGGTGATGCAAGTCGATCGTGTTTTTCTTATCAAGCCAATCTTCCCTGTATTCAACATATTTTCTGGTATCTCAAGGATGTGAGGGACCATGTTTCCCAAAGGATATTTAAACCTATTTTGACAGGCTACTCTTAAGTAATGAGCTGCTGGATAAACAAAGCAAGCTGAAGGGAGAGGCCACACTGACATGGCTGGAACATCCACACCAGAGGGCCCCCCGGGCTCAAAGACGGAACTGTTCGAAGGCCTTTGGGAGGCAGTGACCATCAATTGGACAAGCTTGGTGATACCCAGCAGAAAGCAGTTGGAGCATTATTTAAATGCAAAGAACTGGTAAAAAACAAAACAAAACAAAAACACACAAAAAAAACACAAAAACACAAACCCCCCCCACAAAAACGAAAAACAAAACAAAAAACCTCCCTCCCCACCCCGATTCAGATGAAATAAATGGCCTATCACGTCACAGAGGATGTGGGACTTCAGCTTACAGGTCCTGAAACTATTATAAGGAGGGCCGTCGAAAAAAGAGACCCTCAAAAAGACAAAGAAAAAATTAACTGCTCCCTATGGATTTTCAATGTCTTCACCGAGGTGGGTCTGACAATGATTGCTTTAAGGCACCTTACACGAATTTTCTTTTAAGATCATTTTTAAGGAAATCAAATCTGCTTCAGACCAGGCAAAGAGCATGGGACAAAAAGTCTCCTGCATAACATCAGTCCCGCACCCCCAGAGTCAGCACTGACCACCGAGGTAACCGGCTTCAGCCTCTAGAAACCAGGTCAGCCCTGGGCACCGTGGCGGATGTGGTATCTCAGTGAGTGGGCGATCAGGGGCTCCCATAAATACAGCAACTCCAGAAGGGACTCCCAGTCCTAGGGGCATCCGGAAAGCAAGGGGTACAGTTCTCAGAAGGACCACAGTACAGCTGGTCCTTTCCAAATAAAATCAGCGAGGGGATCTTGGTAACTGCTGGGGTATTCCCCAAAGCATC
Source organism: Potos flavus (assembly GCA_028534135.1). Classification (NCBI taxonomy): domain Eukaryota; kingdom Metazoa; phylum Chordata; class Mammalia; order Carnivora; family Procyonidae; genus Potos; species Potos flavus. Next base: position 11,841,970 of record CM052895.1, on the reverse strand, counting down.
CTGACAAATCATGTCTCTTACCCCCTCATCAGCCTTTCCAGTCTCTTGCAAACAGACAAGGAGAGTACGTCTTACAGAGAGACTCACTGGTTACATTAGACCCTAAAATTAGTATCATCATTCATATTAATTTAGCTCAGTATTTCTGTTCTGGGGGCCAGAGGGCTTAGTGATGACAGTTTCTTTTATTATCTCCAGTCATTTTAAACAGCTGATTTTTCTTTTTTTTTTTTTGCTTTTCTTCAACTCATTTGTCTCCACTCACAACCTTTCCACTAACCCCCTCCCCCCAAATAAAAGACATCAATCTAATGAAGGCAATTGTTGGAGAAGCTTTAACTGGGTAGCGTGCGAGCGTGATCACAGCTAATAATCAAGGTTGCCTGAGACGAATAAAGAGATTCCTGGATTATATTAAAGATTAATGACCTCTTTAAATTCCTAGTCTGATGATCATGGCAGAGAATGGAATCATTTCACGTGGTGGATACATCTGCTACCTGAGCAAACAAATGATAGGCTTTGCATTTCGGTTCAATCCCACGGTAGTTATTCTGTCGTGCTTACTGTTGTTGTGTCCTTTTTAGGAGGCTCAAAGATTCAAAGCCTCAACCCCGAGTCTGCTGTTGACAGCCCGTGCGACACTGAACAAAAGCCATCAGTTCCTCAGACACCAATGTTTATCTAAAATGGAACCAAAAATGTTGATGACCCAGCCCTCTGCCCTATCCTTTCCTGATGAACAAACTTTCCTTGAGAGCTGCTGGTGAAAATAATCACGAAGCCTTCTGAGAAGTGCAATTCTCCTTTGTGCTTCCAGCCAATGTCATCAACAGCACGTAGAACGCTAGCATTTGGGGCACCTGGGTGCCTCAGTCAGTTAAGCGTCTGCCATCGCCTCAGGTCATGATCCCAGGGTCTTGGGATGGAGCCCCGTGTCGGGGTCCCTGCTCAGCAGGAAGCCTGCTTCTTCCTCTCCCTGCTCTTACATGTGTGCTCTCTCTCTTTCGCTCCCTCTCAAATAAATGAAATATTAACAGCAACAACAACAACCTCTCTAACCTTTACCTATAGTGGGTGCTACCTTGAATGATGGCTCGTCTGAACACCAGACACTAGCCAGTCAGCCTTGAAAATGAGTATAAAGCGGTTTCTTCCTACACTCGCCCAACTCCGTAACTACAGGAATCCAACCATTTTTGCCTGCCTCCTACCTGCCTGGAGGAAAGGTAGACAGCTATTTGTCACGGTTTTCCAAGCATCACACAGCACAGGGCATGAGGCCATGCCTCCCTGGCTTCAGCTGACACTGACTTTACACCATTTCACACAGAACTGGGACGAAAATCTCAGGTGCTCTGTTAGATCCCATAGATGCGCACCCAGTTGGAGTAGAGGAAACTCATTCGACCTCGATGTGGTTTTCTCCCCCGACCCCCAGCACCCGGCCATCACCAAATCCAGGTGAATTTGCCTCCTAAATGTCTTCCAAGTGCAACCATCTCGTGCCCTCCAAGTCTCTATACCACAGCCAGACTGATCTTTCAAAACACAAATCTGATGAGATCCGTCTCACCCAAGCCCCCCCCCCGCCCAAATAAAAGCTTCATAAACATCATAAAATATCAAGTCCCAACTACATATATTCATAGCATGTGGCATTTCCTCAACGGGGCTCATCGTGCTAACAAGACCAGCACCTCCTATCAAACTTATTTAGAGAGGCCAAAAATATATGTCTGCCTACTTGACTCAAGACAATCCTGGACCCTTTCTGGTCCATGCTGTTAAGAGTTAACATTTAAACTCAGTACTTGGGAGAGAAACAATGGGCCAGAGGGTACTGATGCTTATTTCTTGTTCATTTCTCCAGTAGAAGGAGAATAAGAGTGGGGAAACCAGGATACCCAAATGTGAGCCTAAACAGGAACTAAGGATGAACGCCTCAGAAAAGCTCTAGGGACTCATTTGGGCCCTATCATTACTCTCCATCATCAGTTCAACTTTGTTTCCATTTCAGAGTTCGGTGTATTTAAAAAGGGGGTATGTGGGGGCGCCTGGGTGGCTCAGTCAGTTAAATGTCTGACTCTTGATTTCAGCTCAGGTCATGGTCTCAGGGTCGTGAGAGCGAGTGTTACATCTGGCTCCGTGCTGAGCATGGAGCCGGCTTAAGATTCTCTCTCTTCCTCTCCCTCGGCTCCTCCCCACCGTAAAACTCCTCATGTAACTGAAGCATACAAGGGTACTGGGCCTCTATCCATCTGTTCTACTGGACACGGGCTGACTTTCTTCCTCCAAGACAGAGGGAACTACAAGTGAAGAAATGCTTCAGCAAGTGTCAGGCTAGAGCAACAATTTCAAGTTCAGGAAGGTGTTTTTGGAGGTCATGTTAACACCTACATTTGTGCGACACTAAAATAAATTTTAAATTAGATACCTAGTAGGTCTTAAAACACTCAAGGAATTTAAGAAGATGAATTAATGCTGACACCAACATTCACTGTGTTTCATTTCCTTTCAACAGATTTAAAATAAGCAAAAAAATACCAAAACCCATGCTGAGACGATCCTCTCGGGATCTACGAAAACGTCAACAAGTTCAGAGATTGATTCACTCAAGTAGTGACAATGAAGGCAAGAGAGTGAAATTTATATTAAGGGAAAGATTCATTCTGGAAGAACACTTGAATAAAGCATAGTTTTGCTTTAGACTTTGTGCTCTGTTCTGAATGAACATGAAACAACCAACGTTTTAATATTTGCTCTATTCTTTCCGAAGCAGCCAAAAAAATGACCTGGTCAAAGTGTGGGAAATTCACATAAAGAAACACACAGGATACTTAGTGGGAGAAAGGTAAAGTTTTGCAGTAAAAAACTCTTAAACCTATGGCAAGTGTATCTGGCATATTGGTTTGAGAAAGGTAGCTCCAAAAAAAAAAAAAAAAAAGGAAAGAAAGATTTCAAGAAAGCTAACTCCAGCTTTGCTGAAAAAGAGTGTAAGAAAGCACAGTCATGTTGGAAAACACTTTGGCGACATCAAACTACAGCTGACGATGCACAAATCCTAGGACTCAGCAATATCACTTCTAGGAAACTTTTCCACTGAAACCCCCATATGTGTGCCCAAGGAGAGAAGTCCAAGGGCAATTCACCGTGCCATTGTTTGTAATAGTAACTGAGAAACACTGAACTATCCATCATCGTAAGAACAAATAAATTGTGCTTTAACTATACAATACAATAATATAAGACACTTAAATAAAATGAACTAGACCTGTTTGTATTCAGATCGGGTTGATAGGGAAAAACGTCAAGAACAGAGAGCAGCAGATTAAGAACAGGGTGCAGACTGATACATATGATACCATTTGTTAACATTTCAAAATATAAAAAATAACAACAGCATATTTTAAACTAGCGTACATTGCAATATGCATGTAAATAACTATATATACAGTAAAATTCTGAAAAGACACTGGAAAGGTTCCTGATAACTTTATCAGAGCACTGGCCTTGGGAAAAAAAGGAATGGAAACAAAATAAAGGGAATTTATCTGAAGTTTATCTGAAAAGCTTCATTTTTCTTAAAAAAAAATCTGAAGCAAATATGGCAAAATCTTAACACTCACTTTTTTGCTGACCTGTATACTGACATTTACACATTATACTTTGTGCTTTTTGGATTATTTTTCCAAAAAATCAAAGAGAGAAAAATAAATGAAAACCTAGGCATTTATTTCTTTGTAGTTTGGTTTTTGCATGTGTTGTTAAAAGAGAGAAGCAGGCTATCTGACCCAAGGTTAAAAACGCTATCTGTGTTATCCTCCTAGGAAAATATTTGTAATACGTATCACTACATTATCAGGCACTGATTTCTTTGGTGATGTTGTTGTTGCTGTTTTAAAACCATTGTTTCTGGTCTGCACTTTCTCTTTTCTCTTTTATCAATGGGACTGGAGAGATAAGGGGGAAAGCTAATTCTTACCTTTTTAAGGGGATTTTTGCAGTTTTCTGCAAAATAATATAATATCTACAGGGACGTCACACATGTGGCTCAAATAATGATCACACATTCTGGCTTATTACGAACCGTACATGGCATTAGCTGAAAACCACCATGAGAAAGCTGTACATTTATCACAATCTGGAATATCAGGGAGCACCATTCTCTCCTATGACCTTACCTCCTGAGAACAAGAATCTACTTTAAATGAGAACAGGAGGAGTAAAGAATTGACCCCTGTTGTGTTATGAACACTAATTCTGAGTGGCTGGTCCATGGCTTTGTCATTTATAAATGCTGCCAATTTACATTAGCGATAATAATCATAGGAACTATGTAAGCCAGCAACGAAGTGGGGCTCATTTCCACATATAGCAAGAAAACTATCTTCTGAATCATGGTAACTGGCATATATTGGCAGCTCTGAGCACTCTCTTTCTCAGAAGCTAGATCTGTAGACTAGGGGCTCTCAGGCTGAACTGAGGCAACTGACCAATTCGTTTTTCCTCTACAGTGTTTTAAAAATTTGGAAATTTTACCTCAGTTATAATTGTTCTCAAAAAAAAAAAAAAAAAAAATCAAAAGGTGAGTCCCCAATCTCTGGCAATAATCCAGTGGAGCAGAGAAAAAAAGGTCACCTCCTTTAGATCAGTCATGTGCTTTTCCAGTTTTCCACAGTCTCTACCCCTCCCTATTGTCTTCCAGGCTCCCTACGTCCCTAATTTACTTACCTGCTCGGCCTCATTAAGCATTTAAGTTTGTAATCCCAGCCATAAAGGAACTATTGCTACCACTAAAACTCAGTCTGTGATAGCTGGGGGCACTTTCAAGGAAAACCATTTGAACTGCTAATGTGGAAACACTGCAAACATTCCCTTCTCCTGGGCTGCCCAGAAGCCACCATCTGGTTGAGATCCAAGCTTTCTGTGCTGCAGTTTTCTAAGGAGTCAGAGAGCAGAGTTCATTTCTTTCATTTTTTACCAAAAGAAGCTTTCCATGACCTTTTAAAACAAAGGATCCCCTCTAATGCAAAGTTGTCAAATTCCACATAAAAATGGAGAGAAAGAAAGTCCCCCAGAAAGCACCCACCAGTCATCTCACCTCACCCTTCCTCTTGGAGGCAGCTGCTGGGGATATCACTAAGGGCCCGCAGTGAACTGGAGGACCCTGTTTGAAAAACCATAGGCCTCCAGGAAGATTTCAGTCACCCATTCTTCTGCTAAAATGCTGAGTCCCTTGGCTACATTTAGAACTCAGGAAAATCAGATTGGGAAGGACCTCAGAGACCATCTGTTCCAACCGGATAGGTTTGTCCATAAGGAAACGGGGGCTCCAAAAGTCAGTGACTGAGACAAAGAGGGACTACAAGTCAGTGGCAGACTGGGGTCTCGTGACCAGGCCCCCTCCCCACCTCCATCCCTCTGCCTTCCTACTGGGAGTATGCTGAGGCCTCCCTCACCTCCCCTACTCCTGCCAGGACCCTGAAGAGAGCCAATGACCACACACAAAAGGAACTTGCCTTAGAGCTTAAACACTAATCTGTTCCTTCCAGAACCTGGGTCCTTAAATTTCGGCATGGAAAGAAAAAAAATCCAATGGTTTTATAAGAAAAGGATTCGCTGATTTGCAGTGAGTAGGGAAACATCGCTGGCCCCCTCTCCTTCATTTCCACACCTTGGCCTGTCCCTGTGCCGAGGGCCCAGACACCAGCATTCGGTCACGAGGTGAAATGCCAGCCACCTTTGGTTTTCACAGGCCGGCTGACGTGAGGGAGCCTATTGCAGGCCCAAACGTCTAACACAGGGCCTGGCATGTAGGAGGACCTCAAAACATACCGAAGTGAATTGAAATGAATCCTCACAATAATTAAAACTCCATTCTAAGCACTATCTACCAAGGCTTTTATTTTATATTTATGTATTTATTTTTTTAATGCAAAAGTTGTTGTTTTTTTTAAATATTTTATTTGTTTGAGAGAGAGAGTGTGTGTGTTTAAGAGAGAAAGAGCATGAACAGGGGAGAGGGAGAAGGAGACTCCCCACTAAGTAGTGAGCCCGACTTGGAGCTCAATCCCAGGACCCTGAGATCATGACCTGAGCCGAAGGCAGATGCTTAGCCAACTGAACTACCCCAGCACCCCTCCACCTGAGCTTGTAAAAGAAAATATGACATCCTCCTTGAATCTTACTTCTTTCAATTATATGAAATGCAAAGATGAATTTCACATGACGATTAAAACATAATAAAAAATTCCCATGGAAAAGGGCCAAGAGTGGTCTTTGGGAGTTTCCTAGTTCAGACCTGAAAACCCAGCACTGTTTTCAGTCCTTCTGCAGCAGCTGGAGGAGCCAAGAGGCAGGGAAGACGATACTAAGATGGTTTCTTCTATGTCCTCTACCTCTTCTCCACAGCACCTCCCTATGGTGCCCATCTTTCTGGAACATTCAGAAAAGCACGGGCTCAATAATCAAATATATTAGGAATTTGAGAACCTCAGTTGAAAAAACACACTGTTTGCCAAGATGGATAAAGAATTATGTTTCTCTGTGGGACTCCTCGGGGTCAGGAGGGAGAGGGTGCAAATATTTTGTGGCCCGTGGACAGCTACACAGCCATCGCCACAGAAGATTAATTCTTGAGTGTTTTGACTGGGAACACTTAAAAACCAGAACACCCTCTGCTGCTAAATAAAAGCTTTGACTTTTAACAGTATGGTTGTCCGGGAGACTTTCGTAAGTAGCACCAACAAAAACACGCCACGGAAGTCCCTCCAGTCAGGATCGCCCACAGAGGGCATGTGGGTGTCAGCTCCAAAGCATGGCTCCACCTTGGGTGTGGCCAACAAGGTTCTGGACAGTCACCAAACCTCTGGAAGAAGCTGAGATCTTCCTTGAAAAAGGGATGCTAACGGAAGTCCCTGCATCAAAGGGCTAATAGAAAGATCAAAGGGGCTGGTATACGTGAAATTCTGAAATCAGAGCTGGGCACACAGTAAAAGCCCAAAGAACATTAGTTATCCTGAGGCCGTCACTATAATTAGATGGGAACATCAGCCCAAACATAACCAACCAACCTGCTGGGGGACGCTCACCACCAGGTTCTAGGTGTCATCTAAGCAAACTTGTTACTGCTGAGGTCACCAGACCGCAAGCTCACGGAGGGCAGGACAACACTGTAATCACTTTGTAAATTTACCCACGGACACCTTACGCAAGCCTTTGTACAGACCAGGAAATCTACTTCTGTTGAAAGAGAAAGAGAGAGAGAGAGAAGAAAAGGATTTGAAGTGACACGATTGAGATGTGCGAGTAAAAGAATCATTCCAGTTGGTGTTTTTATCCCCTATGTGAGCCTGTTTCAGGAGAAAACAACATATTTAAAAACGCTGCATGGATGTGACCACCACATAGAAAACAGCGGGGAAGTACCTCTTCAATCCTACATTTCCCACTTCGGAAAGTTAACTCAGTCTTCAGTTTCATGCAGCGTTGTAAAAATGTCATCGCAGGTGCACCTGGGTGGCTCGGTCGGTTAAGCATCTGCCTTCGGCTCAGGTCATGATCTCAGGGTCCTGGGATTGAGCCCCACATCGGGCTGCCTGCTGAGCGGGGACTTTGCTTCTCCCTCTCCCCCTGCTGCTCTCCCCCTGCTCCTGTGCAAGCAGGCACTCTCTCTCTCTCTCAAATCAATAAATAAAGTCTTTTTTTTAAATGTCATCCAAAAGACACGGGTACCCACCACACCTTTAAAAACATACCTGGGGCATATTTATAACAAACAGGCAGTTATTACATGCATTTTATTTTATTTTATTTTATTTTATTTTATTTTTTTTATTAAATTTTATTTATTTATTTGTCAGAGAGAGAGAGAGCACAAGCAGGCAGAGTGGTAGGCAGAGGCAGAGGGAGAAGCAGGCAAGGAGCCCGATGCGGGACTCGATCCCAGGACCCTGAGATCATGACCTGAGGCGAAGGCAGCTGCTCAACCAACTGAGCCACCCAGGCGTCCCTACATGCATTTTAAATTAACTGTGGCTTCAGGATCCCAAAAGCCCCTCAGCGAATATCACTACCACATAGCATTGCTTGACCACTGAGGTCAGTGGCATTATTTGGCCAGGGGAGACCCTGACTTCGAGGGTCACTATGAACACTGAACATGGATGGCCAAGGTAGACGAGCTGTCAGAGCATTCAGAAGAACTGGCCGAGGAGGAGGGGATGTCCTTGCACGGCAGCCTAGAGCGTCCCATCGCCTGGAAGCACCGTCAACCAGGGAGCACCCCGCCTCCCAGTCCAGAGAGGGAGACAGCAAGAACCATACCACAGTGGGCTCCCAACGTCCTCGCTCATGAACGAGCGAAATGAGGCCACAGTTTACAACATACTTGCACAAGCTCACTGGATCCTGTAAGGTAGGCTAGAATGTTACTCTGCTGTACAGATAAAAACCTTGGGCTGACAAGGGTTAAATGACTTGCCCGCAGTCATATGTGACTTTGACAGGGACAACCCCACCCCCTCATCACAGGCCACCTCATTATTGCTTTTTTCATCATATCCCATTTGTCCTATCAGGGAGACATGCAGAGCTTTTTCTTTAAAAGCATCTGAAATTCTCCAAGCGAGGGTCATAAAAATGCTCCTAATGGTTAATAACGTCATGCATGACACAAACTCCTATTTTCAGAGCACACACCCATTGAGTGAGAATTCCTTAATCTGTTGGTAACATGGGCCCAAAGCAAGCATGCAGCCAAAGAAAGGTGCAACCCCCCAACTCGGGGAAAAATCACTCTCCTTCCCCTGGCAGTGATGACCCGGAACATCAAAAACCTGAGGAGATATGAAGTCTGGTGGAGGAAGAAGCATATTTTACAACGAAAGCATCTTCATTAAAGCACCCACCAGCTGAGTGTGCCCATATTTACTTGAGTTCAGTTTTCTAACTTTTATCTCAGATCAAGAACCACAGGCTGTCCCATTTCAATAATTCCTATTCCGCCCTCCACCAGAATCAACTGACTTTGTTGTTATTTCTAACAGGAAAACTCTTTCCTCTCCCTTTGGGTTGGCATATTTTGGAATGTCTGGAATGCCGAGATTTCCAAGATGAGGCTTCAAAGGTCAGGCCATAAAGGCCCCATAAAATAAATGAGTAATGGTTATATAGTCCATCGTTGTATTTTCAGTAATGCTGATATAAAGCTATATACTGTACTCTGTCAATTCACATTCATCAAGTTCTAGAAATATTAGAAAATCATTAGAGGTTTATGTTGAGCTTGCAGATAATACTAACATATAAGTCAAGACTGAAATATGGTAATCAGAAAAACAGTTGAAAAGTGTCAATAAACTGTAAAACACCCGAGGTGGGGTCTGGGAAGCCCGCCTCAGGGCACCGGCCATGTGAAGAAACAGAAACGGATATTTTGGTCCCACCGGGGGTCAGCGGCTGCTAAGTGTCAGGCTAGTGGAGGACAATGGGGGGCTGGGAGGATTCCCGCCCAGAGCCCCCAGCCCCCAAGAACTCCTGGGAGCTGGTAGAACATTTGGTGCATCCTACTTATCTCCGTGGACGGCGGCGGCCATCGATAGGAAGCCTGCCATCCATCAATCTGGAATCTTCTTCAGACATCCTCTGTCTGTTGATCAGAGGAAGACTTTGGGGTGGGGGTTGGGGGGACGGGAATCGGGCTTCCATTATCAGGACTTTGTCTGTGATCTGAACAAGCCATTGAACCTTTAACTTTTCACTTGGCAGAAGCAGAAACGCTGGAAAAGTCCTGACAGTTCATTCATTTTGTTCCATCCTGGAGCCAGCTGATGTCTCACTGGTGAGACCCACCCTCTTTGATGTCGTACTCTTCTGAGAGTGCCCCGCTGTGAAAAAAATTTTATCCGTCCAAATTAAAGAAAAATATTTCTGCATCCAGCTGTTAGCCGTGACATGTTTGCCATTTTTCAGGGCACTGGCCGGGTGCCATCCCCGGGCTCTGCTGCAATCCCATCTTTTCCCCTCTCCTCCGTCACAGCAATAATATCCAGAGTGCACAGCCGTCTCCAATGCCCGGACGACATCGACACGAAACAGGAAAATACTGCTAATCCTCCAGGGCTCAGAACAGCCCTGGAAATATTTGCAGGCGGCAATTTCTGCTCTTCCCTTTTTTTTTTTCTTAAGCATCAGCATGAATGTCTTTCCTAAATTGTAAACCTACCCATTTAAAAACGGCTTTGGCTTTTTTTTTTTTTAATTCAGTTTGAATCAAGGCCACCAACAAGAAGTCCTGACCTCCATGAAACAGATTTACAAATGAAGAGACTCTGGATCCCGTGAAAACCGGTTTCATCAGGACAGAGCCCACATTTTCAAACGGAGATTCGGAGATTCGTTCAGCAGAGAGGGCTCTGAGCAAATGCAGAGAAACTCCCACGAAAGCTTGAATAAACATTTAGATGGAAGTAATCAAGAAAACCTGTATCTTCTCAGAGTTATTAAGTGCCAGTGGGGGTTTACAAAGGTGGCTGCCACGGACTGTGCGTGCCATAAACAAAGAGCTACACACATCACGACCACTTCTTTCTCCGTATACTGAAACAAATGAGTAAAACACCAGTTTCCAGCTTCCCTCCCTTTCCTGCCCTTCTCTCTCCTTTGCACTTCTGTGGAGGTGGAAAGGGATCCGCAGAACTGGACCCCGATGTGCCCAGCATTGGAGACTCCCGCCCTGGGAATGCTCTCAGACCCTGGCTGGCAAAGAGGCTCAGCTGCTCACCACTCTTCCTTGCATCCCGGAAAGGGGGATTTCGAAAAAAGTATAAACGACCACTACCACCACGCATTTTATGCGAGAAAGTCTCAGTTTTAAAAAATAATAATAATAAATTACAGGGAAATATGAATTAACATGCTCCTCCACGTGGTAAAACAGAGCCTTCGTTTTTCCACCAAACAGGAAAGAGGACCATTATACTGTTAAAATAATCCCCGAAATAATACCAGGGTGAACTGAAGGATTTGCACACGATCTATAATAGTATACTGAAGAGGTCGACACTTGAGAACCGTAAAATAACACGTTAAAGTTACTACACTGTGGTATACACGTGAATTCTCCATATGGTTCATGCAATATCTCTTACGGAGGACTACTTAACCCTTCCTATAGTAGAAATTTCTGGTTTATAAATTCTAGTGGGTCTGACACCATATAGGCCTTGCTGAAAACGATTACTAATTTTACAGGCCAGCAGGGTAGCTACTGAAGAATATGATTTCCAAGAAGCAGCTTGGACCCGAGCCTAGATGCAAACAGCGATGTTAGCAATCATATTAAATACTTACAAGGTACTAAGTAGGGAATGTTTGTAAAGGGAATGTCCCTGATTGAGCGCCTACTTCCATGTATGTGTAGTCAAACACGCACCATGCCCTAGAGCTCACCTGCTTTTTTTAGTAAGAACTTTCTGAAGACACTGAACATTTGTCCCAATGAAGTAATGGGTTTCCTACAGTCTACAGCTTTATTTCTTCGCTGAAATGTGTCACTCCTTAAATTATTATGTTTTCCCAAGTCTACGACATTCTTTTCCTAACCACACCAATAAAGTGTGATTGTCAGACACACTTTATTAAGGGGAAAATGACCCATCTGTCCAGAGGGGGGAAAAAAACATATTTTCAGATCTTAGATAATTTAGGAGACATTCCTTACGTCAAGTCGAGACAGTGCTGAGCAAGCACTCAATCTGTACCATTCTGCCCTGGATTACGGGACCACGGCAGAGACAAAGGGAACCCTCCGATTTGGGCCACTCCAGAGTGTAAAGTGTGGGAGTGGAAAGACCACAATTGGCCTAAACCAAGGATGGCCCCCAGGTTGGGATGCTTAGACAGCTATCTTCCAAAGACAACTCCTCACAGGGAAAAAAAATGTCATGAAATCTAAATCGGTCCTGCAGCAAGAAACATGGGAAAGGGATGGATTTGGCCTTCTTAGAACCATTTTTCTTTCTTTCTTCTCTCTCTCTCTTTTTTTTTTAGATTTTATTTATTGAAAGAGAGAGAGCGAGAGGGAGGGGGCAGAGGCAGAAGCAGACCTCCCACTGAGCGGGGAGCCCAATGTGGGACTCGATCCCAGGACCCAGGGATCATGACCTGAGCCGAAGGCAGATGCTTAACAGACTAAGCCACCCAGATGCCCCTCCAGAAACATTTAGTAAGCAGCTACTATGTGCCAGCCACTGTGCGTGGTGCAGGACATTAAAAACTTAAGACCCAGTCCCCACCCTCAAAGACCATATTTATAGTTCAACAGGAGACGTACACACAGAAGCAAATTAGAAGACATTTACTCTGGCACCACAATCTGTGGATTTCCCCACACGATCTGGGGACATTTTGTGTCCATAATGGTGTTCCTAGGTATAGAAAGGGTAATCCATTATTATTTTGCAAAAAAGGACAACAGGATTTAGAGAGTTAAAACAAGCTATTTAACGACATGCTGGATGGTAAAGGCAGCGTTAAACAAACATTGGATTAAAATCTGCCAGGCTGCAACCTCGAGAAAGACAAAATCTGTCATATTTGTTGCTATTCCTAGTGATCAACACAGAGCTTAGCATACTGTAGTGCCTGGTGTTCAAGACATGTCCGTTGGTTGGTTGTCTGGCTAGTTGGGTTGGTTGGATGGATGGAGGTGCAGATGGCGAGTAAGATGAATGCACAGACTGTCTCAAGGATACAGATGAAAGAACAGGATGCCTTCTAGGTAGCTAAGCACCACGTGCTACACCACGTCCAGCTGTTCTTTGGGAAGACCCACCCAGCAAAAGCAGAGCTGAACCCAACTGTGAGTATTTTAAAACATGCAACGTTGCCTGAAAAAGTGTGCTTTGCCTCACTGGCTAAAATTACCATTTCCTTTAAAAATGCCCAAGAGCCTCTGCAGAGAGGAAGCAGCTGCAGAGACTTCAACCAATGGCAAGGCCAGAGGCTGGAACACCCGGCTTTCTGCAAGTATTGTTTCCTCTGGCCAAGCCAACCCCGAAACCTGCCCCTTGCTGGCGGCTGTCACTCTCCCCAGTTTTCCCTTTAGGTAACTCTTGTTCTCCCCCCATCAGGTTTTGATCCGTCCCTTCCAGGCCCAGCGCTCCTCTCTTCAGGCTCCTGGGGGCTGTGAACCTGGGTCAAGGTGTTATTCTGGGAAGACTAGCTGCATTCTGAGCTTTATCTCCAAGCGAGCCTTGAAAGTGGGTGTGCCCGTTAAAGGAATTTCAAATATCAGAGCAAGGGCTGAAGTCACCCTGGGGAGGACAGATGACCATTCCCAACACCCTTCCTACTGCACCGAGGGTCCGGCGTGGGTCCTTGTGGAGATGCAGGGGGAGGCACGGCCACAGCTCGAGGACAGGAGAACAGGCGAGCAGACGGTAAGGGACTGTGGTGACAGGGGCCATCCAGCGGCTCCGACATCACAGGCTGTTGGGGATCCTCCAGGGGGTGCCGGGCAGGGCCACTGGGCCTCACGTTTCTAAAGAGGCTCCCACTTAGACCTCTGAAGCCCTTTCCAAATGAGGTTATGCATACAATCGCAGAGACAGACAGACGGCTGAGAGACCTTCCCTGCACACTTTCGACTGGGTCCTCTGACAGGACCACACGGCCTGCAGCCAGCCCTAAATTAACACTTTTGTAAATCCTGTAATTAACCTATGAAGAGCGCAATTCTGTTTCTGGTATTAAAAGCATTAAGCTGTTAAAGGGAAACATGTAAAGTGTACTACCACTGTTTGTGTAACCCTGTTTGGGCATTTTTTTTCATCTTGCAATACATCAAGGGCCTCCAGAAATGGAAGTGGCCCAGCCTTGAAAGAGCCCCGGTGGGGGCCTGTGAGGAAGGCCCCTTTCACACCGTCGGTCCGGAGGGCCGGCCAGCGTGCAGCCGGGGCTGGACGCAGGGTTTTCCCACAGACAGACGGCCCTGTGTTCCTGGCTAGGCAGTCGAGTCCACAAGGCGTGCTTCCCTGGAAATCCAACCCAGAGATCCAGTAAACCTCGGTGTCTGCGCCATGAGGTTCGCAAATCCTCTGGTGAGCAGAGGTATGACTAACGTCAACACCCGAAGAAAGCAACCACCTAATTACCACCTTGTGATGAACTGTGTGCTTCCTCACTTTTAGACAAGACTTAGGATTCCCTTCTTCACAGGAAGCATCTGTAGGCCAACAGGGAAGAATGCCGAGAGATCTCCCACAGTGAGATCTGTGCAGGGGCTTCGGGCGGGGCTGGGAATGCCCGGAGCCTCAAGAAGACAGGTGTGTGTGTGTGTGTGTACACGGATCATCGGATCATCTCTGGGAAGAAGGCTCAGAGCTGTTAGGGGATTCTCAAAGTGGTGTGCTTACACACACATACACACGCACCACACACACACACCACACACTATATAACCACACACCACACATGCACACCACACACACCACACATACACACACACACACCACACTGACCACACACCACACATATAACCACACATCCACACATGCACACCACACATAGTATAACCACACATACACACACACCAAACACACCCCACACATACAACCACACATCCACCCATGCACCCCGACACTGTATAACCACATACACATACCACACACACACCACACACACTATATAACCACATGCCACACATACAACCACACATGCACACCACACCACACATTAACCACACATAGACACACACACCACACTATATAACCACACACCACACATCCACACATGTACACCACAACTATACAAACACCACAAACACACACCGCACACTATATAACCACACATACACACACCACACACACCATACATACTATACAACACACACACACTATACAAACACACACGCACCAAACATAGACACACTATACACACCAGACACATAGCCACCCTCCGACACACACACAAAACTACTGCCGAATTCCACACATTCAGCTAGCACAGTACTGAATGGAGAAACGAGAGAGAACACCAGTAAATGAGCTACAATTCTTAGCATGTGTTAGGTACTGTTGAGGAGGTTCTCTTCAGAGTCTGACAGACTTCTTGGTCTCCAAAGCACCAGATCTAACTCTCATTTCTTTCTTTCCAGATCTACAGACTCTGGGCTTCCTATGTTCCTTTTATGGAACTTTCATTTTATATTTGACAGCAGATGTGTTTCGATGTATTGGTTTTGCTTAAGTCTTGGACCACATTCTCAGGAGCACTAGAAAGTAAACTGGAATCGAGTCCTTAGGTTGGTTTAGTTCCTAAGACAGATATTTTTAGGGTAGAGATCATGTGAGTGGACCAGATTACATCAGGCAACTCAGTGTTTCAGCCTTCTGAACCTTAAACACTGCCTGTTGCTGGATTTAGTAAGTTAATGGTTATTAATACTCCAAAGCATTCCCTTCCAGCTTGGATCAAACCCTTTGATGCTGCCATTTTTTCCTACTAAAAAGAAAGTATATACTCACATTGAATCAGTCCACCCAGTAGAACCACTTGCTTCGTAAACTGTAAAATTTTTATAAACGAAAGCATTGTTGATCTTCCTTTGGCTTATGCCTTTCTATTTCCTAGTAGATTCATTAATAGATGACCTACGGATTAGGAATCCTGGGCTCTAATTCCAACCCAGGCAATACGAACTTTGTGACCTAGGTAAATCATTTAAGCTGACTCTCCATGTTCTCCAGTAAGAGACATGGACAGTAAATTAGATGATCTTTGGGATGCTCCAGCCCAACTTCCATGATCCTGTGAAATAGCAATGCAAAAATGTGTCTTAAATAGAAATACTCGGCAGCTGGAATCCAGAAGGATAAAGCCATAACACAATCATTTTAAGCATACACAAAAATATTTTGATGCCCAATGGGGGGAGGGGGCAGAATAACATAACCATAAGTCACATGCCTTTTTATCACACCTGTGCAAATTTAGTTACAATTTATACTTTCCAAGTGGTAAAATATAAGCAAGTTAAGAATGAGTTTTGTAACAGGTATAGTCTTTTAAGTTCCAAGTAATTGAAAGTGAATTCATTTATGCAAACGTGTAATGGATACACTTACATTTTAGGGAAAAGGAGACATGGTAAGAGTGGAATCGGCCAGTCTGGGTATGAATCTTGGATTCAGCAATGATGACCTACATCATCCTGAGCAAAACATTTATCTCATCTGTGAGATGGGGAAGATGTGTGAGCAACTTCCAAGGGTTTCCGTGAGGATGAAATGAGAAAATCCATATAAGTGTCTGAAACGTAGTAAGTATTCAATAAACTGCACCATTTTCATAGCTTTTGACTGGTGGGTTTGGGTTTTCCTTTCCAAAACAAATGTCTACCCACTTCGAGAGTTCTGAAAAACTAAGTATAGAAGAAAAGGACAGAATTTTCAACTCTCAGGTGTTGTATGGTAAGTGGAATTGGGCAAAGCAGGCATCAGGAACCTCAGCTGTGTGACTTTGGACACATTACTTAATTTCTGTTTTCTCAGGTGTAAAAAGAGAATAACCACCCCATAGGGTGTGTAAGGATTAAGGAAAGTAAGGCAAAAAGGGGCTTAGGACAGTGCCTCACAGGCAGCTACAAAGAAAATTCCCAGAAAAATAAAAATTATTTTTTTCTCTGTAGCTCAGTGATGCCATTACCTTAAATATTAAAAATATTGTATATTTTTAGATAATAACAGATATTATCTGTTGCCAGATCACAACAAATTTTGAAAAACTTCTACAACTGTTTAAAAATAGTTATTAATTAAAAACATAAATGCCAAGGCATTCAGTAATGTTTACAAAAGTAACAGAGGCATATTTCAACTTGAACCTGAATGTCCAAATCATCTCATTTTAGCTCAGGGGATCATACTGTATTCCCTTCTACGTTAAAATAATAGTTAAAATAATAGTTTAAAGGGGAAAATAACATTACTTCGATATCCTCAAAACAATCGGGACTGAATATATTTATTTTATAGAAAAATTCTGCTCTTGGGGTATAATCACTCAAAACTGGGTTATAAAACCAAGGAACCAGAATAACGAGAAGCCTCCAAAAAAGTATGCTTTTCTCTATTTCAGTAATAGTTTTCCGTCATCACCCTTGTAACGACAGTCAGAATTCACCCCAAAGGGGCGCCTCAGTGGCTCAGTGGGTTAAGCCTCTGCCTAAGGCTCAGGTCATGATTCAGAGTACTGGGATAGAGCCCCGCATCGGGCTCTCTGCTCAGCAGGGAGCCTGCTTCCCCCTCTCCCTCTGCCTGCCTCTCTGCCTACTTGTGACCTCTCTCTCTGTCAAATAAATAAATAAAATCTTTGAAAAAAAAAAAAAAAAGAATTCACCCTAAAAATTAAAAGACTCCATTTTTTAAGTGTTTTAAACTCAGAATCTGAAATTCAATTTAAAAGGGACCTACCTGTTGAAAGAAGAGGCCCACAAACAACTTTAGAAACAATAATGCCTATAACTAGAATCTATTTAAGAATTAACAAGTTAGCTTCTCTTGATCAGTAAGCTCTCTACAAACCAAAGTTCCAGCAGGAGTAAACACATATAACAATTCCACTCACGAGAGCAAACAATGAATACAAGGATGGTCTCCTCATGAAACCCATTTCTCAGACCCCTGCTTTCATTATAGAGCTTTCCTAAGATATTTTTTATTAGGTAAGCATTTTTTTTCTAGAAACCATCTTTGCATTTCTTTTGCCATAAATTAAATACATGTCATCTTCTAAATGGTATAATTAAAACCCAATGAATACCTTTTTTTTCCCCCTTAAAACGGAATAATTGTCTCCTACTAAGAAGCTACATAAATCTTGGCTAGTTTGTACATTTTTGCTTTCAAGGATGTAATGTAACCATCAGAGCTGTGACATCATGTAAATAAATTTCAAAGATGGTATTAATATAAAAACTATATCACATAACCCTAAAAATTTAATATAGCTGCCATGGCAATAACCAGATAATTTTTCCAAACAAATATATATTCCATCATGTCATTTTGAACTTTTTCTGACCTTTCTTTAAAAAAAAAAAAAAATGAAGGAAAACTACAATTGAGACCAAATGTTTGGGGAAAGAAAATACAGGCAAGCCAATTTGGCCAGCACAGATAATTCAGATTAAAGATATTATAGTATCTTAGGGCTCAGTACCCCTTTTTTTCATCAATCACAGTAATTACGATATAAACATGATCTGACATTATGATGTCATTTAGAAAGTCTTAGGAGCTTGCAACAGCACTTAGAATATTTTTTAATGGTTTAAGAAAAACTGACGACCAATGCCACAGTTCCTCTCTTAAAAAAAAAAAAAAAAAAAGCAAATGCAGAGCCGACTGCAGTTTGCAAGAAGGGCTCCAGGTAGGTCAGCATCTTTTCACAAACAAATTATAAAGGCATTGATGTCAAATGGAGGCCATTCCTGCTGCATCCCTGTGGCCACAGGTCCTTCCCCCTCCTCTGTCACCCAGCCCATCTCGCGCACTCCTCTATTTAGTTCAACTCACGAGGATTCCAGAATCTGCCTTCTTTCAATTCCACTCTGAACCCCAAGTCCACATCTGCACCTTTTAAGGACTGCTTGGATCAGTCAATGGAATCGAAACACTAGAAGTGGTGGATTTTTTTTTTTTACCCTAAGATCTTATTCATTCATTTGAGAGAGAAAGAGAGAGGGAGAGAGAAAGCACGAGCAGGAGGCAGAGGGAGAAGCAGGCTCCCCACAGAGCAGGGAGCCTGAAGTGGGACTCGATCCCAGGACCCTGAGATCATGACCTGAGCAGAAGGCAGACGCTTAACCGACTGAGCCCCCCAGGGGCCCTGATGTGGTGGATTTCTATAGGAATAAGTCACCAGGGTCCGGCATAGCCTGCCAGCACTGAGCGAAGCCGGTGAGCCAAGGATGGCATCAGCATATGCCGGGGAGGAAAAAATTCTCCAAAGAACTTTTCAAGGACGGCAAAGGATCCTACCTACATCCTATGGCCCCACTGTCCACATCCTCCTCTCTCCCAAGCTCAGCACTCCAAGCCATGCACACACAGAATGGATGCTAACTTAGTAACACGACAGCGAGACCAAACCTTCACTGTAATGAGGAGCTCTGCTCCTTCTGAACTGTCCACGTGAGTGCAGCACATAGACCCCTTAAAAAGGAACGGTGCTCAGTATCCACCAAGAGATTCTGTGGCATCCTTTAAAGCTCATTTCAGCCAGGCTCTTCTCTGGGTGTCTGCGTGGGTCAGTCCGTTAAGCATCTGCTTTCAGCTCAGGTCAGGATCCCAGGGTCCTGGCATTGAGTCCCACATTGGGCTCCCTGCTCAGCGGGAGGTCTGCTTCTCCCTCTGCCTCTGCACCTCCCTTCTGCTCTCACTCTTTCAATAAATAAAATCTTTAAAAAAGAGAAACTAAACCTCTTCTCCTTTTTCTACTTTGTCAAAGAACTGCAATTTAACATTAGAACTTTCGTTCATTTTAAAAAACGACCTTGAAGTGCCCTTGGAAGGTGGAGGTGGGGGTGGGAGGGAGCATGGCACTTAAGAAGAGTCTGGAAGAGCCACGACTCTCCTGTGCTGGAGACCCGCTGACATTCCCAGTGCCTTCCCTCCAGGCCTCCGAAAAGAAACAACAAACAGCCCAAACAAGTGGAACAAAACCAGACACTTGTTATCTAACATGCCCCAAACTTCCAACATTCTGATGATGCCTGCTTTGCTTGCAGAAAACGTGATATATCAAAATCCGCATGTACTAGAGATAAAGCGGTGACTCTGCCGGACAAGAGGCTTCGCTAAGAACATCCACCCTCCCGAGAGCCCTCAAGGAGGACTCAAATGAAAACAACTCAAGGTATTTACAACGTTTCAAAAATACAGCTACCGTGTGAAACATGGTCTACCTGTGCGTGCCCACAGATGAGGCGACGAGCCCACAGAGGCGCTGGACAAGCTTTGCAGAAAGTGAATGGGTACACGTTCGTATGTCCGTGATAAGATAACCCGCTATCAGAACGGTGCCTGACATTTTGGCTTTCGTATCTGCCTTTTCCTTCTCGAGCATGTTTCACACTTGCCTCAGCTCCGGGCAATTGCCAAAAGCTACTGCTTTCCTTAGCACTTAGGATTCCAGAACACGGGCCACACGGTTCACCAAGCCGAGGCTCTTCTTTAAAGCAAAACAAAACCAAAAGTTAGGAGAATAGGAAAAACTCCTCACAGAGCCTAAAAGGTTTCTATCTCTGCATGTAGAAGCATGACTGGAAACAAAAGTCTTACATCACAGAAAATCTTCTGTTCCAGAGTTCTGGCCTCTTTCAGTAAGTGAAAGGGACAGGGCTGCCCTGGGAGCAGGCAGGCTTTCCCCATGTTCAGCATCAGCATTAAGGAGTCTGGCTTTATCTTTATAGAACCTGGACCATTACATACCTAATATTCTTCTTTAAATGACTGTAAATCGATCTGTTCACATGGCCGTTATCAAAAGCAAGAATATTTATAAAATCGTGGGCTTGAGGTACTAGATGTATTAAAACCACTTTTCTGCAGATGACCTATCATTATTTTGACTACAACAACATGCCCCACTTCGGGAGAGGCTGGCTTAATAAGAATACCGAGGCGCCGTCTGTGGCCAGCCTTGCTCTAGGTGTGTGTGACACGGGGAGTGAGTCATTCCAAGCTCCCCTGACCTCCCGCTCTGTGCATTCTTGAGTCGAATGTCAGGGTAACCTAAGAAGTCTCTTCCCAAATTCGAAAATGTGACGCTCCCAGAACCTCTAGGGACAGTCACCTTGCACAGTAAATCCGAGCAAAACCAGACCTAACCCCTGGGGTTTATGGACTCCCAGTTCGGTGCTCTTTTGTTCTGATCCTATGGGCGCACAAATGTGCAAGTGGTTTGGAAACGAGCACACCGGCAAGAGACAGCAAACACATATCTGGCCGGTGCCCTGTGCCAGGGGTGTCCTCAAAGACAAATCATTTATCAGCTCGCTGAATCTTCACAAAGGTCTCTTAACCTGTGGCACAGATAGGAAACTGAGGCATGAAGAGAAGCAACTTGCACAAGATGATGGGATTGTCTGGAAGCAACGTAGCTGGGAATCGGGGCCCTGGGGAGCCTGGCTGACGAGTGTGGGCTTTGGTCCTCACCCCACAGTACGAATTTGGGGCACCCCTCAGCTGCTGAGGTTACCATGCCCACTTTGCTGACAGAACTCTGAGGATGTGAGTAGAGCAGTGGGAGACACAGAGAGAGAACACCAAAAAATTATATGGGAGGTGAACAACAGCTGGAAAATGAGAAGGAAACTAGAAAGAAAAATACCAGCACGCCCGAGGCGTCTCCTTTTGCATAAATTTGCATATGTACATCAGCCATATTCAACCTTTCAACAGCACTACAATCAAAACTAAAACCAAAGCAATCCAGGCACGTTACATCCCCAGCCTCTTACCCCCCAAAAAGAAGATTACGTTTTAAAAATCTGTGGCCGAAATGTTCCCAAATAAGAGTCGAAGGTACCAAAATCTATTTGTAATCTTTTAGCTGTACTGGCTACTTAAGTAGTTTCTCATTAGGTTATTTTTTTCTTTTCACAGTTTCGTTCTTCCTACAAAAGAAAAGCACATAAGAACAATGAGAAACACTTGGGCCTCTTGGGTATTCACTTTGTAAAACAGTCTACTGTGTTGGGTGAACAGCCTTCTATATCTCACCGCTGTTCTCGGCCAAGATGAGCCCCATAGACACAGTAAAATGGTCAGAGCAGAAATAAAATAGGAGTGGTGTGGTTCACGTTACACCACGCAACAGGCCAAGGAACACATTCAAAGCCCGAGCCATAGGATCATAGTCTTGAAATGTACAAGCGGAATGATTTCCAAAAGGAGATAAAGACCTGACTTCTGAGCGGGAGGGGGCTTTTTGAAAAGATGGCCTTTTCCTTTACATGGTCCTTGAAATGCTCATGAAAAAACCTGGTCACCTCCGCATCACAGAGCCCTCGGCAAAACCCATGCACACCCAGCACAACGGTGAGGCCTGGCCTAACAAGAAACTTTCTTTTTTTTTTTTTGGTCAGAACTGAGACCCTGGGCAAACATAATTGTAATACTTTAATTTCCTTTACTTAGAGTGAAAACATATTAAAAACATTTTTTTTTTTGTAACTATCCCAAAGCAATGGGATTAGTTAACAAAACAAACTAATGAAACTCTAAAATAATTGCTGAACTGTGCTGTCCAAATGGACTGGTTTGGTTATTTTAGTATTTGTGGAACGTGGATGTGTGTGTGTGTGTGTGTGTGTGTGTGTGTGTGAGAGAGAGAGAGAGAGAGAGAGAGTGTGTGTGTGTGTTTAGGAGGTGATGAATGTACATGAATATATTCTTAGGAATTTAGAAATTCATCCAAAATGCAGCAGTCCGAGATGACTTAATGAGTTTGATAATGAGATACAGAAACTTCAATTCTTAAATCATTTGTTTTATTTCGAAGCAGTCAGGGGTGATTAATCGGCTTTAGTAATAGTTTAGTGGCTTAGATACAGTTCCCGGGGCTCTGGGCTAGGGAACTGAGGGTAGTTTGGGGGTAATGTCGCATTACCAACATCCTATCTATAGCAACCACTGATGGACACAGCATAAAGTTTTATTAAATCCACAGGTCTTTAATACCAATGGAGCCACTGGGAGGTGGGGGTACGGGGTGGAAGGACTCCTACATTCACTCTTGCCGCCCGTGATGTCTTTCTGTTTTGTTTTTCTTCTGAGGAACGACCTTATCTTTTTCAGCATGTGACTTTCACAATCCTACACGGCCTTAAAGATTTCTCCACTGACACTTTCATCTGAGTCGCTGATTTCTAAAACTTCATCTGATAGGATGAGTAACGTGTTTTGAATGAGCACAAAGGTAGGTTCGTTCGTGTTCAAATGAGAACACTTGTGTAGGACTTTGTGACTTCGAAAGTAAGTGCATGGAGTTGATCTCACTGTGGCTTGAAGCCTGTATAAACCATCTAACAATCACGAATTCTGGGTTGACCAGGATCTTTTAAATCAAGACAACCAGAGAGATTTGTTTTCGGCAAAAGTTTTTAATTAACTTTAGGAGAACACAGATCAGTATTTCTTAAAGCCGATTTCTGCTTTTTTTTTTTTTTTTTTGCATTTATTTTGCTGAGATCTGTTTGTCCTTATTGCCCAGAGCATCGCAGAATGATTAGCTCCTTAAAACACTGACGCCTTATGTAACATCTTATTACACGTCTCTGCATGCTGAGAGCTGTAACTTGAGATGAACCAGCTTATTGAAAAGTACTCAAAGAATTAATTCTTGGGGGCAAAACCACATACTGTTTAGCAGAAATCTTATAGTGAAAATGGCGGAGATACGAGGTTAATAATTTTTACGTCTGTTTATGGTTACTCCGGCTTCATTTCATTGAATTAATCCATTTTATGGCAGACACATGGAGAAGTTCAGCTCCTTTCAAAAACAAATTCAAATGTGCCCATTAAATAGCTTTCTGTGTGTGCTACCATAACCCAAAATACATAAAAATTAAAAATGCTTTCTAAATAGAAAGGACGGGATCTAACATCTCAATCTACCTCCTTTTACCATATTTTGTTAAAGGCTTGTTAACAAACCCCCTTCATTAAAGCTTAATCTATTCCCTTGAAGTTAACATGAACAATTTTCACTCCGTTTCTTACCGTTTGAAGTACTAAACTAAAGATCTCTGCTGAAAAACTTAACTGACTTTGAACGCATCTATGTTCCTTCTGGTGTGACATTTTAGAACTAACGTCTCCAGTAATTCAGGCTGTTACAACTGTTAAGGAAAAGAGAACCAAGGAACCCAAACGCAGTGGTAAAATCATCCTAAGAAAAATATTATGTAAACCTCGAGTTTATTTCTCAGATGCGTTTTGAGTTTTTTACAAGGGAAAAAGAACTACGACTTGGCTGAGAACTAGAGCAAGATATTTAGTAAAAAAAAAAAAAAAAAAAAAGACGACGACAAAGTGACTCTCAGTTTGGGAACTATTTGTACAGAAGTAGCCCAAAAATGTGTAAAGTGATCCTTCACTGGTTTGATTAAAAGATGGTAATTAATAAATGACAATACAGAATGAAAAGTTCATTGTGGCATTTTGATAAACCACCCAAGAAGTTAAATCAATGCTTTTCTGTTTAATTTCACTATTTGTTTTTCCATTTGAGCTGCCAATTTTTCAACACATTACAGAAGGAAGAGAAACATTCTTTTTTTTTTTTTGATTGATATACATCACAGATTTTGTTTCAAATCAATAGAACTTTTTCACAAGGATCCTTGCATTTGCTGTCACACTCGTGGTGAAGCCATTATTCCATCAAAACACTTTAAATAGCCCCCCGCTTTTTAGCTACTTTGACAAGAACACCATATTAGTTCACATCACCCTTGACCTTCAGGGTGTATATCATCTTGTCAACATATAAACAAACACACTATTGGTTGTATTTTAATAGATTTTGTAAATATCAAGATCCAATTTATCAAAAGGTTCACCCTAAGTGACAGCTCTGAGGTTCTGGATTGTATTTGCAATGCTAATTCTGACTTTTAATGAAAAAGAAGACTTTGGTTGTGTTTGGTTTTTTAGCTTTTTTTTCCCCCCTCCAAAGAAAGAGCAGGAAGACACCGGAACTATTTTTCCCCCTTTCCTAGGATGGAAATTCTCAGTCTGATTCCATTTCAAAAGGAGAATACTAGTGCTAGCAACAAAGGTTATTTCTCTCACTTACAGGCAAAACACACATTTCTACAGGAAGAACTGATGAGATTCCTACTACTCTCTCTTTAGTTTGGTAAAAACATAACCAATGATAATAAGAATCCTTTGTTTAAAAGGAGAAAGAGATTATGACAAAGGCCATTCACACGATTTCTGCGACCATGTCCTATTTTCTTTTTACTTCCACGTTGACAGCCTTCCCATACTCAGTATTGCTGACTTTCTTTTCTCCAGAACATAAATTAAGTGTTCTCCGTATCAGTGTGCCCTTCTGACAAGGCCCTAGTGGGGAGATAATTACAGGACTGTTTTATACCTCACGGGCTGAGAGAAGTGAATGGACAAAATGCTCTGTTTGCCAGAAAGCAGTCTTCTAGGTAATACTGGTTCAAGACAACACATAAGACTCTTTCAAACCTCAACAAACATAAAGGTTTAAAACTCACATCCTGGGAAAAACAGAAAAGCATTAACAAAAAACTAATTTATCTGGGAGAGAATATTTTTAATAATGAAACTTCTACAATAATGATGTTAAAAAAAAAAAAAGGACTGCGATGGGAGGAGCAGGTTCTGTAAGAGCTATCGTCCCGTATATGCACTCACGGGCCCACACCCACGACTGCATTGTATTGAAGATCAAATTTGGGACCCATCACGTGTAGACGCATTTCTTGGAGTCTGGGCCAAGCACTCAGCCCCAAACGCTGATGCATTTAGAAACATTCAAAGCTTCCCGAAATGTCAACACACTTGGAGAGTGCTCCACCAAAGATACGGCGAGGATATACCTGCTCTTGTGAAAAACTCAACAAGGAAACCCATTAGAAAATACTTAGAGAGCACCCAGGATCTGGAAACTTCTCTTTGATAAGTTAGGACGGGGAAACAAACAAGAAAAGCCACACAACTTGTTGTTACTTGGACAGGGGACTGTGTTTATCCTGCTTGGGCAAAGGCCAAGCCAGCAAGAACTCTAATTTTTTTTTTTTAAAGATTTATTTATTTGACAGAGAGAAATCACAAGTAGGCAGAGAGGCAGGCAGAGAGAGAGGGGGAAGCAGGCTTCCTGCTGAGCAGAGAGCCTGATGCGGGGCTCGATCCCAGGACCCTGAAATCATGACCTGAGCCGAAGGCAGAGGCTTAACCCACTGAGCCACCCAGGCACCCCTAAGAACTCTGATTTTGAAAGGCCTGAGGTGTTTCTCCAAACTTCGGCACCTTGTATGTTAAGGGATGGGATTCTTAGTGACAAAAAGACCACAAGGTAAGAATTCAGCTCGAGAAATAAGACAAAGGAAGCTGAGATCTCTCTGTATCAACCTTTGTAATGAGGATATCAAGAAAGACAATGAACAGGCATGGTGAGTATAGTACTCATGATGCTATGCTGAGCAGTGGAAGCACGCTGAGAGGGCAGACCCCGAGCCGGCTTGTCGTAGGTACAAACAATGTCAGAGTGTGAGGCAGTGAGGTGCCGGCTGGCCTGTCAGCATCATTTCACTCTGTCCGTGCAAACCGAATCATCATGCTGTCCGCCTTACATATTACATACAGTTTTTAAAAGAAAGGCGTTCTTCTAGAAGGGGCATAGACTCTGGAAGGAGACATGCCCACGATGGAAAGAACCACGACAGGTGGGATCAGTAGCCTGCGTGCTCCGTGACGGGCCCTGTTCAAAGTGCTTTATGTGTTAGCTTGCCTAATCCCCACACTGCCCTACGGGAAAGATACTAGTATGATGCCCATTTTTGCTTTTGACGGACCTGAGACACAGGAAGCCTGAGCAAGTCACCCCAGGGCACACTCCTACCGGGGAACAGAAGCTGAGCCCCAAACCTCCGTCATTCTGAAGGCAAAACATCCGCCACTGTCCCAGGCATGTAATAAACACTCGATGTCTGGAAATCACTGTCATCGTCACCGTTCATTCAGCAAGTATTTATCACAACATGAGGATATGCATTTGAGTTGGATGTGACCTCTGACCTCAAGTTGCTTGGCTCTGGTCTCCTGAGAAAGACAGATATTCCTATCTGTCACTAAATGCGTCATGGCGTCCTGTCAGGTACGGCCTCTCAAGGACTCAGTTTTGGACGTAAGAAATGGGAATAATCAAACCACCCTCAAAGGGAGGATTCAAGGATTAAGATGGGGAAGGTATGTAAAGCTCACAGAACAATGCCCAGCACACAGTGAATGTTATTAACATTACTACAGATCATTTTTAACACAATGAACTACTAGAGTAGCAGGAAATATTGTGTGCTAGTAAGTAAGAATAAATACGGAGGGAACTACAGCTGTATCAACCTCTCAGACCATTTCTTGAGAGAATTAATAACTGCTTATTGACTGTCATTTGGCTCAAGTGTAATTTTTAATCTCTTAATACTATAAACATGTGAACAGAACACATGGACTTTACCATTTAAAACACATCCCAAAACAAATGAGAGAATTTTTAAATAAAGCCTTTACAGAAAGAGATCCTGTGGGTCTGATTCTGATCCAAAAACGTACAAGCACCGCGCCGTGTATGAGGAAATTAGTTATTCCCCAGGCTTGAGGATCTCCTGATACTTCAAAGCACGTGCCAGGGCTAACTGGTATTGAGAAACAACTAGAGAGAGAAGAGAGGAGGAGGGGAAGGACGGATAGAGGGAAGGAAAGAGGGAAGGAGGGCAGGAGTAAGAGAAGGAAGGAAGGAGGGAGGGAGGGAAGGAAGGGAGGAAAGAAAGAAGGAAAGAAGTGGACAGGAAGGGAAGGAGGGCAAGTAAAGAGAGAAGAGAGGAGGGAAGGAGAGAGGGAAGGAAGAAAGGAAGGAGAGAAGGAAGGAAGGAAGGAGAGAAGGAAAGAAGGAAGGAAGGGGGAGGGAGGGAAGGAAGGGGGAATGGAGGGAAGGAGGGAGGGAGGGAAGGAAGACACACAGGCAGCCAGGCAGGCAGTTTGAATCTCCAAGTGCTGTTTTATAAATAGGAACTGCTTAGTTGGAAACACTGGATTTTCTGATTCTCTCTGGCTTAGATCCTATATGGAACAGAACTTCATACTCTAGATTTTTTTTTAAGCAATAAAGAAAAGGAAACATTTACAGAGAACCTACTATGTGACAAACAACATGCTGTGAAATTCATACAACTTTAGTTTCATTAAATCCTCATCAGAGTTTGGTAAGATTGACGTTCCTCATTTTACAAATGAAAAAAAAAAAAAAATGAAACTAAGTTAACAGCGACTTGTCCCAAGTCCCACGATGTACAGCCAGGGTTTGAGCCAAGCTGTATGAGTGCTGAGGCCTTATTCATTGTACCAGTCCATGGAGCTCCCTTCACAGGAAGGCTCACCCTTTGTGGAGTGTGGGAAGGAAAAAAGATGTATGGAAGACCCAGGACGACCTTTTTTAATGTCCTCAAACACTGTCCTGCTTGTTTACAATGCACGGTGTCATCTAGACCCTCGATCCAGGAGGTTTAGGAATACCCTGGGAGGTAGTCCATCTGCCGTTGAAGATGCTGTTTTGCTACCACTAATCCACACGCCAAGTCCTGGGTTCCACGTGATGCTAAATGGCTTCATCCTCACGTATTATCTGAGAAATCCCTTAGAAAATCATTTCTCTACAAGTTCTGTTTTAGGATCAAAATCCTGGCCTTTATTTTCATTCGTAGATTTGTTTTTGTTTTTCCAGGCATAGATTTAGAAGTTAACACATCGTAAAAAGGGTCAAGTCTCATAACTAACAATGTTTCAGTTTTTTCAACTCCAAAAAGTCACTTCCCCATTTTCTTCTCAGTGAGACCTCACACACCATCTTTTTATGAGGATAAGAGAGAGACAGATCTCTTCCCTTCAAATTTACAGTTTCAAGGCTTGGAAATGGGAACGTTGCCCAACCTCCTGATTTCCTCTCTTCTACCTCAACTGTCAGATTTTCTGAGGGATTTCAGTAAATAAGAGTAAGAGACAGTAAGTGTTGAGAGTGGGGTGGGGTCCTTCCCTAAATTTGAGGGGTCTGACTTCTCACCTAAAGTGACCACTAAGTCATCTGTCCCAAAACAACAAAAACGATAAACTTTCACCGACTTTCCTTATGACACTTTGTGCCACATTATAAAGCACAACAGGTTTCTTAGTGATTATGATTGTGATGAGCCTTTGAAAGCTAGAATCAGGGGAGTGGCAGGAAAATTTCTTTCCTGGAACCCAAGTTCCGGACAGGTATAAAACCTCTGGAAATTCTTATTATTGGCTAGGAACATTCTCCTAACTTTAATCTCATTTCTTGCATTCTACCAACACGTAAGAATGTATATCATCCGTCATCCGGGGAATACATCCTGCCCAAACAGCCAAAATTTGGTTAAAATCGAATCTGAGACCCTGGCAGTGGCTGACATTTGGGGAGTCTAGTTTTTTGATGAAATTCACCGCTAAACGGTGAAGGCTGACCTGAGGCCATTTCCATCACTAATAAGCGAAGCCTAGAAAAAAGGCTCATCCCAAAGAATGATGGTTCTCAGCCCTCCGCTACTAGAGAGACACTACATTAGAACATTCGCCAGAAAAATAACGATCAATTAGGGTCAGCAACTGCCTTCTTACAGACTTTGAAGCCGTCACCCACCTCCTTGACATTCAACGCCAAGCAAGAGATTAGGTAATTACCACCAATGTGATGTAACACATGGAATCATGGTCCCTCTTTCTACCAACGGCCTCACAGACCGAGGACAATGAGCCCTAGTTACGTGTGAAGAGGAGGGAGACGCTGACATGAACTGGTGAGGAGACCCCGCAGGCTGGTTCCCCACTCCCAGGACGTGTCCTCTGTGCCAACTTCGTCCCTACTTGCTGGCTAGTAAAGTGTAATTTAACTAGGAATATAAAGGAACATCTACCCAGCATTGAATGTGCTCCTGCTTCTCCTATCCCTCCTCACCCATATAGAAGCATGGCAGAATAAAGGTACAGTCATGGGGCCGACGAGGACCCCTTAGAACCTTGACAGAGATCTGAAAATGAGCACACGCATGCTGTTCAAGATCTCTGAGAACGTGCCTCCTGCAGTTTCTTTCTAGAACGTGCATGGGCAGCTCTGTGTTCACAGCCCAACACTCCCCTTCTCTTCCATGAGACCACTCTTGGAAAATGCCTCTTTTTTTAGACATCTGACACCAAAAACATTTCTTCCCCTCTAACTTTCGAGTCTCTCCCACTGGAAGTCACCAAAAAAAGCCAAAGATAGGGAGGAGGAAGTGTTCTGTATTCCTGAGCTAAAGTACACTTTCTCCCAACCAAGAGTTACCATCTAGTTACCATTTTGCTTGAGACCCATGAAGCAGACGGGAGAAGGAAGACTGCGGGAGGGACCATATCAAGTAGGCTTTGATTTTCTGGCAAGTGGCTCACTGTAGATTTCATTTCAAAGGCCTAATTATGTCTGCATAAATAAACCGTGCTACGCGGCGTGATGCACGGCCATTTGTCACTTTAAACAATGGCATCCAAAGTAAATCCCCATTAACATTGTTTAACTTTAATGCTTTGGGGTGTTCGCTGCTCAGATGATTAAAAAATGGAGTGATTTATGATACCACAATGTAAATGAGGTATCAAAACAGAGTGTGAGTCACCCAGATCTAAAATGTACAGCAAGCCCAGCTGCGTGAGCCACGCAAAAGGCACCCAGGGATGAAGGGTCTCTGGGCGCGCGTGCACGCGTGCGTGCATGCGTGCGTGTGTGTGTGTGTGTGTGTAGTTACATGGATTGGGCAGGGGACTGGAAGAGTTTTCAGGAAAATGCAACATAAGGTTTAAAAAAAATGTTTTACAAGTCACCTGTTACTCCGTCTGCAGAAAAATATTTGTAATGTTGGGGTTCTGTCATCAAACCTTTCAGGTACACAAAATGTGAATATGGAGGAAAAGTACATTTTTTTTCACAGATCTGGATGCAAAAGCACAGCTCCCTTTCTCCTTTACCTTTCTATTTTAGAAAACTATATGCAGAAAATCCTTATTTTATAAAAAGAAAAAAAAACTGAGCTTGAAGACATATCCTTTCAGAGGTCATAGATCAGTCTTCTAAAGTAAAACATGTAGCACAGGCTGATAAATTAATAAATGACAGAGTTGTCTAACTTTCCGGACTTTCCTGGTCCTAACCATAAATTTTCTGGATGCAGCCATGTCTTGGCTTTCATTGCTGTCAAACTTGTCTCCTTTCCTCCTGGGTAGAGCCATTTTAATCCCTGATCTCTATCCCACCTAAATCAAGGCAGTGTGATTGTCAAAAACAGCAAAGTTTCTGAAATAGGCACTGAATCTTTGAAAGACCTGAGCCAGTCCCCTTAATGCCAAAGCCAAAGTCGGACTATTGTCTTAAAAAGCAGATGTGGATAAATACATTTACCAATGAGGTAATGATATTTTTGCCTGAGCCCTTGAGAACCAAACTTCCTGTAAATACTTCCATAAAAATACTTTGAGGTCTTTTAAACAAAGCACCATATGAAGTGTGTCTAAACAGCACAAAAGTAAACTGCAACTTGGCAACATTCATTCTACCAATGTGAGTGCCTCGAGTGGACCACTGAAGATAATAATCATTTCTACTGGCGTCTGAATTATCCTGCTGGCCATCTACCCTGAAATAATTATTTAGAAAACCACCAGATTGGTTTTCCTGTTGTGTTGCATAAACAGTCCCAAATGTGGAGCATTCTGGTGTGGCTGCTCAGGACGATGGCAGCACAAAATGGAGACATACGCCCTCGACTTGCCCTCCACCCAGAAGGAGCAGCTGCCCAGCGAGGCACGGCGGTCTCCACGGCTTGCTCACCATGGGCTAGGTCGAAACCTGCCAGGGATCCTGTCTTCCCTGACCTTGCCCTTTCCACTCTGGCGAGCTTTGTGTAGGGGCTAGCGTCCACACAAAACCATGGATTGCTTCCATTTTTCAAAATATTCGAATATTCTGGCTCTGTCTTTCCCCACCCAAACTTCGGCTGTCTGTCCCTTTCTACTCTACGTTACTCTTTTTTTTTAGTCACCCTGTAATGAGAGCCCACAGAGCTCCTGTCTCGAACAAGAGGCTGGACTGGAGGCAGCCAGAAAAATGAGACAAGAAATCAGGAAGCACATCGAAGTGCTTCTGTGTTAAATGGAGCTAAAGGTTCAAACTTTATCAGAATGATATCAGAGTTTGCATGAGAGGAGGGAGAGATCATATACTCACTACAGCAACAGTGTGAACGTAGGAAGACAACAGAGGGCAACAAAAATGAAAATAATACAACCAACGGTAAAATATTTTTTGCTAAAATCTTGGACCCCAAGGATCCTAAAGGTAATGGGCAGAATTATTTATTTTGGAGCCACGAAATGCAGCCACCTGTAGAACCTGGACATTTCGTTCTCTCTGCCAATAATGCAGTATCTAAAATATTCAAAGTCGATGGAAAAAAAAAATTACTAGCCAGCTGCATGGTGTGGTTCTGATCATCCTTTATTCCCTGTAATGAGAGCTGAGGGCATTTGCACTGACCACGGGTGGTTTCCCAGACCTCCAAGTGTGTTTTCCTAACACTCACATGGTCAAAAGGGCCCAATATGCATCCTCAGAAAGACGTGCCTCAGAAAACATCACCAAAGGCCTATATCAAAAACCACTAATATGAAAACAGGAAGGACACACGAAGATTGTACAGTGAGAAGGAGCACAGTGTATATAAGAAATCAGGGAAATAAATACCCCCTCATCCACTCAGATGAATGTAAACTGACTGAACCCGTTCAAAGGCAAAATGTGCAAAATTAAAAGCTGTTAAAATGCATCAACATTTTAACTTAGAAAAATAGAAATTTAAATCAGGAATACAATCACAGACATGCCAAAAAAACCCAAAAAACAGGAAAACAAAACACCAAATGGACTGTGAAAGAGTGTTATCCATACAAGAGAAAAAATGTAAGCAAGACAAATATCCAAAATTTGACCACACCTGTATGCTGGAATACTAGGCAACCATTAAACATACAGGAAAGAATATTCAGTCACTGAAAGAACATTTGCAATGTACTATGTGTGAAAGTGACAAAAATTTTCAAAGTAAGATTTTAGACTTTTTTTAAGATTTTAATTTTTTAAATTTTTTTGTGGGGGGAGGGGAAAGGGAGAAGGAGAGACAGAATCTCAAGCAGGCTCCATGCCTAGCGCAGAGCCTGACATGGGGCTCGATCTCATGACCCTGAGATCATCACCTGGGCTGAAATCAAGAGTGAGACATTTAACTGACTGAGCCATCCAGGCGCTGCCTGTTTTTTATTGTCATAGGAAAAAATTAGAATGAAACACAGTGAAAATACTGACAGTAGTTACCTCTGAGCACAGAGATTGTAGGTAATTTTTCTTTCATTCTACTTCCCTGCACATTTTCAGTTCTAGAATTTCTTGCCAAGGGAAGACAAGTAACCACAGATATGATGCAAACAGACTGAGCAATTTATCATGGACTTCCCCACAGAAAGCAATGGAAACACCCACAGCAAGGAATATCACCAGGAGAAAAAGAAGTGACTGTAGAAACAAGCCACAGGGCATCGCAACCATCATCCATACAGGTGAGTCCCATTTGGGGGAAATCCAAAAAGAAAGGGTTCAGGTTTATAAAATAAATAAACTAAGAAATAGGGAGGGTGATTACTTACCTCTGCAAAAGTTTACTTCTCTACTAAAATATTCACGCCTAAGGTGTCTTAAAGTATGTTCCTTTGTGCAGAGGTTCTCAAAGCTGTTTGTTCATCAGAATCACCACTAGAGCTCTTATTTTTTATTTTTTTAAAGACTTTATTTTTATTTATTTATTTGAGAGAGAGAGAAAGAGCATGAGAGGGGAAAGGTCAGAGGCAGAAGCAGACTCCCCACTGAGCAGGGAACCTGATGCAGGACTCGATCCCAGGACTCCAGGATCATGACCTGAGCCGAAGGCAGTCGTTTAACCAACTGAGCCACCCAGGTGCCCCACTAGAGCATTTATAAAATGCAGACCATGAGACCACATTCTTGATCATTCTGATTTCTTAGCTAAGAGGTGAGACTCAAAATTCTCATTAAAAAAAAAAAAAGCTCCCCAACAACTGAACTGTTAGAAATGAAAAGTGACTTAAGACGTATTTCAACAAAATGCAGTGTGTAGATCTTGTTTTGCTTGTTATTCAAACAAACCAACTGTAAGAAAGATGTGGTGGGGGCAGGAAATGACTGAATATGGAAATTAGATGATATTAACAAACGTGTTAACACTGCTGAGTATGATGATATTGTGGTTATATGGTATTTTTTTAATACTGTACCTTTTAAAGATAGATGATTAACCGTTATAGTATCTGAGATTGTAAGATGTTCCAACAAGAAAAAAAATTGACAAAATTCTTTTTAAAAAAGTGGGAGAGAAAAGAAGAAACAAAAATGTTAAGAAAATTATTTGAAACTCATCCTGGATACAAAAGAATGTAGTATATTATTTCTCTGTACTTACGTTTCTCTACTGCTTACATTTAAAATTCTATAAAAATTTAGGGGAAAAAAGCAGCCCATGGCCTGGACACCATACCTTCGTGGATTAAAGACATTCGGTTTGCAACATGGGACCTAAAACCATTTTTCAGGACCCCGCTCTTGCATAAAGTAAGAAATTTCACATTATTGGAATTACCATTTGCAAAACATCATGGAGTTAATGTTTATAGACATCTGCTTCACATACTAAAGACAGTCCTATTAAGTTAAAAATGGGACTCATATTTGATAAGCATTTGTTTGTCATATATTACCTTATTCATTATTATTACAACTCCTAAAAGAGAAAAATAATTCTCAAGAGACAGAAGTTCAAATTATGGCTCTAATAGAGAAAGGACCATTTCTAAATATGTTCACTAAAATAGTGAAAAACTGGTAAGCAACATAAACGCTAAGTGTCTGATGATAAAGAAACAATTAAGCAAATGTTCATTTAATGGACAATACGTCAAAGAGGATGATTACAGAGACTATTAATTATAGTAGGGCATGAGTAGCTAATAATTTTAAGTAAAAAAAAGTTTTTGGCAGAACACATACCTATGAACACGTACATCTTTTCTAGAAAAAATACATGTAAAATTTTAGAGTTTGTCTCTAGGGAGTGGGTTATGAGAATTTAAAATTTCCACATTTCCTCCATTTTTTATAATAAGCACCAATTACTTGTTTAATAAGACCAAAAAAGAAAAAAGAAAAAAAAAAAAAAAAAAAAACAATGAAGAAGAACTCTAGCACTGCACAACTTGTCAGCTAGAGCTCCCAGAACGAGATCTCAGACTGAGACTACACATCTCTCTCTACCGCTGTGTCACACGGGCTCCAGATGATGGAGCAAAACATTACATCGTGGGAAGAACATATCCATTCTACACACAAACCAACAGCAGAACTTCTAGAGAAGGTTTCCATCAAGGAACCAGGCCAAGACAATACCGTATGCACAGAAAACATCCCAGCATCAAAATGGTTCTAGAGTATTTTTAAATCACGCACATTTTGTTTCTATTTAGAATGTCCCCGTTTCATCTGAAACACGTATCCATCTCTAAACTCAGGCTTTCTCAGACCCATTTCTAACTGTTTTTGGAAAAAGGTGAATTGAGAAGAAACAAAGGCCTCTAATAAAATGGAAGATACTCAAAACTAACCAAAAACTCTTTACCAGACACCGAATGGATAGCGACATGGTAAGGGAATGACCTTAAAAAACAATTTTTAACTCAAGTTTTCCAAATTAAAGAAAAAAAAAATGGGAACAGCTATTAAAATATAATCTTTTAACCTTGTATACACTCTGGAATAAAACCACTCTGATTTAACTTGGTAGTATAACCACAGATATATTTTCATTTAAAATGTCCTTATTTAGCTTGCCCCCTTGAATTCCTTTCTGTTGCTTAATTTCCAAACAAGAGATACTACTGCTAGTCTTAAATGGATGAATCATCTGAGAAGGGGTCTCTCTGACACCACTGACAGTGTAGTTCTAAAAACAGAATATTATAGATTATCAGAGAAGGAAGTTTTGAAGTATCAGCTTCAGGTCTGAAGCATGTCTTGTGAGGCCACCCAAAAAGACAGCTTTCCTTGCAACCCCTCCAGCCCGAAACTCTAATCTCCAGCCCAAAAACAGATGCATTCCTCCAATTCCAAGGGAGGGGAGAGGGCAGGGCCAGGCATCCCCACGGAAGCTTCTGGTCCCTGGAGCAGGAGTGGAGAGGCTGCGGCTGAGGAAACAGCGCCATGTTTCCTCATGCCACATGCCACATTAAGGTGGCAGGGCGGAGGACCCCACAGGTACTGGGCACCTGTACCCCAACTGCTCTCCCTGGATCACTGGGTCCTCCTCACCCCCGCAGCCCCTTCTCCACCTTCTCAGGGATGATCATCCCCTTGCCCGAGTCCTAGCCTTCTCAACGCCTAACCTTTCTCACCCATTTTGTTCTCGTTCCTTCAGTTGTTTACATCTCATCGTGGGTCTTCCCTCCTAGGATCGCGACTCAAACACGTGCATTCCTGCCTGTTCCTTTTAGTTTCCAGAGCTGGTTTCTGTCGTTTTCGCCGTGCAGGAAATACTAACGGTGAACGCTACCCGCTCACTTCAGTCGCGTGGCCCAGTAGCCATAGTTTCCTGCAGGTGTCATGTGAGCACTGCCCCCCTCTCCCCCCCCTCCCCCGCCAAATGTGCACACACCCATCTTTCTACTCTGTGCTCCCAGGCAGCTGAGTTTGCTAGGTTTCTGCTTGTTCCCTTCCACTAAATTTGCCCAGCTCGGTCAGGGCTACTCGCTGGAGGACACAGAAGGGCAGAGACAAGTAGATCCTGAATCTAACAAGATGCATTCACTGGGCACAAAGCATAAGATGCTCCCCTTTCTTTCGAGAGAAGATCAGACACCCGTGAGTGACTCTACCACCATCACCATCTGTGTGATTTGTGACCAGAGAATTGCTCTCCACCGTGGAGAGGCTCGAAACACCCCGTCAAGTCCCGCTCCACGCACACTTGCCCCACGGCGCTCCCGGTCCATCTCATTTGATGCTCCCTGCAGTTTCGTACCAAATCCAAGCAGGTGCTGCAGGCCACGACTGGCAGTTCACGTGTAAGGTTGCCCGTGCCTTCGTCACAGAAACCCTCTGTCATCCAGGGGTGGCCCTCGCGTTACCGTCGTCTTGCTCAGTCTGAAGGGAGGGGTGATCTCACACGTCCGTGAGATTTCCGTCACCTACAGCTGAGCCTGTCGAGACATGACCTGTCCAGGCAAACCCACGTCCCGTGCCACCGGCCTGCCTCGAGTCCCCTTCCCAGAGGGCGCGTCCTGGTTTCCTCCACACGCCCCCAACCTCAACTCTCTACCCAGGTTTCAGGAAGCTCACTGATGGGCCTTCCTGCGTCCGTGCACAGCCTGACTTCATCACCTCTCGGAGAGAGACCCACAGACCAAATCGGCCTTTGAGACAAAAACAGCTTTTGTTTTTTTTTTAATTTTATTTTTATGTATTTTTTATTTGTTCAGTTAGCCAGCACATAGTACATCATTAGTTTTTGATCCAGTGTTCAATGATTCCTTAGTTGTGTATAACACCCAGTGCTCATCATGACACGTGCCCTCCCTAATACCCATCACCCGGCCACCCCATTCCTCCACCCCCTCCCTTCTGTAACCCTCAGTTTGTTTCCCAGAGTCCAGAGTCTCTCATGGCTTGTCGCCCTCTCTGATTTCCCCCCTTTCGTTTTTCCCTCCCTTCCCCTGTGGTCCTCAGCGCTATTCCTTATGTTCCACGTATGAGTGAAACCATGTAATTGTCTATCTCTGCTTGACTTATTTCACTTAACAGCTTCTTCACTCCTCCTCTCGGCTTCTGCACTTGCTCTTCTTCCCGAATTACCTTCTGTCTCTCCTCTTGGTTTGTCTTCCACGCACACCCATCCCTGAACAACCTTCCAGCAAAACCACCTCCAGAAGCATCAGAGGCCTCTGCCCTCCAACGAGCCCCTCATTCACCTCCTCGGTTCTCCCTCCGGATGGGCTCGATCGTGTGCCCACTTACACTCACTCTGATTTGTTTATTTCACTTCAATACCTTCTCTGGTATTTGATGTCTCCCTCATAGGCTGAAAGCTCCCCCCAGGCACAAACTATGTCTTTGCTTCTTTTTTTCAAATAGTCTGCAACACGGGCCCAGCGAGGAGCCCAACATGGGGCCTGAACTCACGACCCTGAGATTCAAGACCTGAGCTGAGATCAAGAGTCAGACGTTCCACTGACTGAGCCACCCAAGCAGCCCATGAAATATGTCTTTCAAACAGGATACCATCCTCCATCGACCCCGTGCAGTCCCTAGCACATATCAAATGAGTGACTCGATGAATGGCTCTCCTTAGCCTTCCAGAATTGCAACGGCCTCGTTAACATTTAACACATCTCCACAATTTCCAGTGCAGTTCTCAATGCAAAGCAATGCGTGGGCTTCACACTCAACCCCATGCGACACGCTCTCCTGGCTCTAGCAACTTCAGCAAGATTTCAAAACAGAATGTCCATCATTAGCCATCTTACAGCAGCAGAAAAATCCATCAGCGACTCCAGCCCAACAAGAAAGGGGATGATAGGACGGCAAAACATAACCCACCTCATTTTCTCCTGGTGATCTCGTCCTTTCTCATGTGTCCCTAAACTCCCCCATTTTAAACTTCTCGGACACAAACTTGCTGCAATCCAAAGCCAAGAGCATGAAAATTTCCATCACGCCCGGCCACCGAACAGCGTTTTCAGAAGCAGAAGTCACCACTGCTCCTCTCCCTTGGCCAGGAAAAAAACAAAATGCCAAAACCCAAAGGTACCTTGAATGACCCACTGCCTTCCAGGGCAATCCAACCTTGACAATGACCAGCTGTGCCATAAGCCCCTAGCAGAGACTGCCTAGGCCTATTTGCTGCCCTCTCCCAGTCCCTACTGCCCTCACCAGGAGCCGTAAGTTGCATAATTTGGGAGTTACTCTGGAGCCAGGTCCAAAATTCAATGAAATGTTGGAAGTGCCAGGCAGAGAATCATCAGAAAGCCCAAAGTTCCTCCAGGGCTCTGAAGCCCCTGGCTCAGGGATGAGAACCAACTCGTGCATAAAAGCAGGGGGCGAGGAGGCAAGAGTCTCACAACAGAACTTGGTAGCTGGAAAGCCGGTTTATTTGAGGTACGGAACACGGGAATTTGCCAGCTACAGAGAAGTGAAATAAATTAGGGAGAACAAGGAAATTACGGGCTGGGAGACAGAGTTATTATGAAAAGCTGATTTCACTGTCCAAAAATGTTAGCCTGCATTTATTCTCAAAATTATCCAAATATTTCAGCAATCGTCTATTTATATGGTTGTTTTCTGGACATTTCCTTACTGTTTCTCTCCTGTCTTTTTCTACAGTGTGGAAGTGATTTGCTTTACAAATCATTTCCTCCCTTCTGTCACAGTCTGCAAGGCTTCATCTAGCTGCCCCTCTAGGTCCCCAAAGGTTTAGACTTGGGAAAGGTGTTTCAGCTGATCTGAAGCAAAATGCCCTATAACAGAAAACAAAAAACACACTGTATTTCACTCTGCCACCTAAGTAAGTTTGGCTTTCATATTTATCCCCTCCAACTGCCACCGTGGACAGGGGTTCAAATATGCCTTTAAAAGAGACTGCCGCTTTCTTGTGTGACTCCGGACCCAGAATGCATAATGTGTAAAGATATGAAACCACATCTCTCAGCTGGAAACCGATCGCTATTACCTTAGCCATGCACGGTTTGCAAACCGACGTCTTCTCCCCGTCTCGTGTACTCCAGAAAACAAAGCTCCTAATGGTACGTGCGTGAGTCATTCGCACAGAGGTGACTTATCATTCAAATTGAATTAACTGTAAATGCAAGCAATTTGAAAAAAATTAAGGCCTTATGTTCAGTGTTGTCACTACATTTGTTAGGGATTTCATCACTGTGTGGAGGCGTTTAGTTCCAGCCTAACATTTGGACAGATGGAAACCTCCCCTGGAGCGTACAGGTCAGAAGAGCCAGCTCGGCCTGGCCTCGTGGATCCAGCTTCCCCAGCCCACCAGCACCAGCGGGACACAGCACTCCCTGCGCTTGGAGGCCACAGCTAGACAATCAGCAAGCCCGTTATGAAATCCCTTTGAAAAGAGCAAAGCAATGGAGAAGTATTTGCTGCTGTTCTTAGAATTCTTCTTGTTTGTATATAGTTTCTCTGTGTGTGTTTTTTCCTGCAGGTATTTTGGCAAGCTCGATCCAAGGCATTCGGGAGAGCAAATGATTAGGAATATCTTCAAAGTCAGGAGAGAGGGAGGAAGGAAGGAAGGAAGAAAAGGATGGAGGCAGAGAGGAAGGATCAACACCAATGTTCAACTATCGGATTCAGCTGTCATCAGGGGAGACGGCCCTAAAAATCACCGCCTGGAGACTCAATGAATTTTCAATCACGATTTTATGCTAAGAGCAAAGAGCATGTTGTTCTCTATATATTACAAGAAAATCCTAACCGCAGTAAGAATGACACCAAATTGATTGCACAGCTCATGTTTCTCTTATTTTCAAAAACATGCTTCTGCATTTTCCAGATTCCCGCCCATTTACCCTCTGTAATCAGAAAAATAAAGACTTCACAAGAAGAGCTGTGGGGAAAAAAAAAAGTGCAAGAGAACAGGACTGAGCTTGAGGGTGTGTGTCCACGTGGCCTCGTGCATGGGGGCAGCTGCTTCCCTGGGAGCAGAGGAGATAAAGGAGAGTCTGCATGAGGCTGAGGTCAATCAGAGGAGGCATCCTCTCTGCGGGGGAGGATTCCTGGCTACACCTCAACCCGAGAACGGCCTCGTGGTTGGCAGATCCCAGTGTGTGTAGGAGAGGCGCCATCTTTACGACCTCACCATACTAGGGCCTCATTGCCATGCCAACCGGAGAGGCAAAGGTGAAGACGGGGCCCACTGCCCACAGACAAGGGACAGAAGGTGAGGCGTCTGTGACTGTACCTCCGTCTGTCCCAATGTTAGTCACGTGTGACGAACGGATCCAAGTCACAGAGGTGTACAGAACTAGGGATATCATAGCCTTCCTCTAGTCAAAGCCACCTTCCCACCCACCCCAGGGGAGCTCAGGGAGGCCTTTGGACTGAAATGACCGTATGTTCTCGTAACTCCCAGTCTACCTTGTCCTGTGAGTTCCTGCTACCAGCAAGCAGCCCTGCCCCATCGCAGACTTCTCCACGTAGCACCGAGAGTGATCTTTTTGTAACTAAGTTAGCTCATGTGACTTCTGGCTCAAGATCTACTTCACCCACAATAAAATGCACAGTCTTTCCCAGAGTCCCTCCGACTTTATCTCCCACCATGCCTCTCTAAATCCCCTTGGTTTCTGGCATACTGGCCTTCCTGACAGTCTTAGGGGTCATCCCTTTTTCTGTGAGGTCTCTCCTCCATTAGCCTCTTAATCGGACTGCCAAATTAAGCAAATAAAAATACAGGACACCCAGTCAGAGATGAATTACAGGTAAACGACCAGTTATTTCTTAGTAGAAGTATGTCCCAAATCTGAGCTTATTACCAATGGAGGCTACAGCTGTAACATCGTGATAAGGCACAACTTCAACAAGCGTCAAGGGGATGGCTGAGGACAAGAGAACATGGACAGGGTGGTGGAGACCCAGGATGAGCCTAAAACGAATTCTTGGGAGTTGTGGCTCTTAATAAGGTCAAAGGTGTAGCCTGACCAGAGTGAGAAGGGTGAGCCCTGTGGGTACCGAAACTGCTCAGGCAACACCACAGCTGGAAACTAGCAAGACTTTGGTAGACCAAAGAACAGGAAGCCGTTCATTGAGAGGAAGGACAGATAGAGGCAACAGAGGTGGGACTAGAAAGACTGTGTGTCCATTGATGGGGGCTGATCCTCCCCCAGGAGCACCTCCCTTCCAATCCCCAAGTTCCAGAGTCAAATACCTCCTCCTTCCCCGACCTTCCCAGTAGGAAGTCACCTCTGGGCACTGCAACAGCACTTTCTGCACCTGTTTCCAAGTGGAATTACTCATGGCTCCACCACTGCATGGTCCTCGAGGGCAGAGTTGGTCGTGCCCATCTCCATGACCTGCATAATACCTCACGTATGTAGGCTCTTGATAAATGGATTTCTCTGAATGCTGGCCAGTCTGAATTCTCTAGCATAATATGGCGTCCACGGTCTTAGAACACAAGGTGGGCTAATCATGTAAAGGGACGAGGTACCAGGTCCCTATGAAGCTGTGGTTGGGCTGTACCCGAGATGCCCAAGTGGTGTCTACCAAGGAGGGAAAGCTCACATTCAAGCCCAGAGGCTGGCGCCAGCTGCATGAAGAAATCTGTGGCAGACACTCGAGCCCCATAACAAAATGGGAGCTCAGGGGTGAGAGTGGAAAGGGGCAAGCAGTGTAGCAATGGATTGGTTTAGGGCAAGGACTCTATGGCCCACACCAACTCGGTGGAAATCCTACCTTCACTACATACAACCTCAGGCAAGTTATCTAACTTCTTTTGCCTTCATGTGCAAAGTTTCTTCATCGGCTGATGAAGTTGAGTAAGTGCCCTTTGTGTGTGAGATACTCCATTAGTTTCCAGGAATCCAAATATTTTAAAAAACTGTTAGAGTCACTCTAAAATGCTGGGCTCACAGGCCAA
Source organism: Potos flavus (assembly GCA_028534135.1). Classification (NCBI taxonomy): domain Eukaryota; kingdom Metazoa; phylum Chordata; class Mammalia; order Carnivora; family Procyonidae; genus Potos; species Potos flavus. Next base: position 11,799,333 of record CM052895.1, on the reverse strand, counting down.
AAAGGACTATGAGAGCCCTGTAAGTTAAGGATAAAGGGACATCTACGAGGGGAGATGTGGGGCAGGGGCAGGTAGTAAATTCACTTTGCAACATCTCCAACCAGAGTTGTCTCAGAGACAACTGAAAATCCAGGACTTCGGAAAGACTGGTATGGATGCTGGAATGTGGGAGCCATCCATGCGAGAAAGCAACTGAAGCAGTAAGAACAGGTGAGCTGGGTGTGAGAAGGGGAGACCTGGAACCAGGCTGCA
>CM052895.1:11760130-11798581 GCA_028534135.1 Potos flavus | reverse complement strand
TTTTTTAATTGGGAGTAAAATACACACAATTGATCATTTTAACTATTTTTAAGTGTACCGTTCAGTTGTGTAAGGTATATTCATGTCGTTGTGCAACCAACCTCCAGAACTTTTTCCCTTATAAAACCAAACCCCTGTATCTATTATAGATTTATTTTTCTTCCTGATTGTTTATTCAATAGTTAGGCTACTGCTCAGCTAACTCTCTAGATTCAGAGCTGATAAGCAACCCCATGGGACACAATCCAGTGGTTAGGCATCCTGGTTCAACGGGCAAAGTCAGACCTGAATTGGTTATCAAATATTTTGAGTATCACCCCTGGTTAGAATGCCATCTAAGCAGTAACTACAGATACCAATGTAGAAATGATTAATATGAAATAAACATACACTTTTAAAAAAATATTAATTTCAGGGGTGCCTGGGTGGCTCAGTCTCTTAAGCATCTGCCTTCAGCTCAGGTCATGATCCCGAAGTATTGGGATCAAGCCCTGCGTCAGGCTCACTGCTCAGCACAGAGCCTGTCTCTCCCTCTCCCACTCCCCCCGCTTCTGCTCTCTCTCTCTGCACATAAATAAAATATCTAAAAACTGTATTAATTTCAACCTAAATTTTTGTTCTTTAGGACATATTTTGGTTTTATTTTTACTTTTCCATCTAAAATGTTCTAATTACCAATGATCACTTGGAATTCTTCCTTTTGGGGGAGCCTGGGTAGCTCAGTCAGTTAAGCGACCATCTGTCGAGTTCAATCATGTCATGATTGCTGGGTCCTGGGATCAACCCCCGCATTGGGCTCCCTGCTCAGCAGGAAGCCTGCTTCTCCCTCTCCCTACCCCACCGGTTGTGCACACCTTCTCTCTCTCTCTAATAAATACATAAATCTTTAATAAAGAAAAAAAACAACAACCAAGGTTAGTTAGAACTGTTGCTTTTCATAAGGTCAAAACTGACACATTCAAAATTTGTATGGTGTACCATTATGTCGGTATCTACCAGCACACACAGAGCAGCATGTACATTTCCACGGACAGTGGGAAATGCGCCACAATGTTGATTTGTTGTCATTTAATATATATTGACAAGCCACAAGATGCTAGGCATTGAGATGCTGTTCTATTCAGAATTCAATATCAAGTGTCACACTTAATGAATGGCTCCTGGTTTGAGGTCCATAGTCAAAGGACCTTCAGGTTTTGGGGCTTCCTTGCAATTTTTCTAAATGTCTCTTAGTCATTCCCCTTACATTTCGTATTGTAAGTCTGTTCTCTGTCATGAGGATGAAGAGCCATCATTTCACTTACTGAAATCATACACCTAGAAACTCTTATTCATGTGCCCAATAGTTACAGTTATCCTTGTTGCCCTCCATTAGAAATGTAGTTTTAAAAATTAGAGCCATCCAGGGGCCCTTGGCTGGCTCAGTTGGAAGAGCCTGCAACTCTTGATCTCAGGGTCATGAGTTCAAGCCCCACATTGGGTGTAGAGATTACTAAAAAATAATAATAATAATAAACTTAAAAAAATTAAAGTCATCCAATGTTTATTTTATACCCATGTTATATGGGATCTCTTCTTTTTTAAATTTTTATTTATTTATTTCTCAGAGAGCAAGCGAGCACAAGCAGGGGGAGCTACAGAAGGAGAGGGAGGAGCAGGCTCCCCACTAAGCAGAGAGCCCAATGGGGGGGGTCTCAATCCCAGGACCCTGAGATCATGACCTGAGCCAAAGGCAGATGCTTAACCGACTGACCCACCCAGGGGTCCCTGGAATCTAACATAGAATTTTTTTTTTTTTTAAGACTTTATTTTATTTATTTGACAGAGAGAGAGATCACAAGTAGGCAGAGAGGCAGGCAGAGAGAGAGGGGGAAGCAGGCTTCCCGCTGAGCAGAGAGCCCGATGCGGGGCTCGATCCCAGGACCCCAGGATCATGACCTGAGCCGAAGGCAGAGGCTTTAACCCACTGAGCCACCCAGGCACCCCTAACATAGAATCCTTTCTTAAGTATAAGCAGCGCTAAATAAGTTTGCATTTAAATATTATTTAAGCCTATTTTTATAGTAAGTAATCAAATCCACTCAAACTGTGTGTCATGGTCTACTCTGCACAATCTTTTGTTTTATCAAATAACGACATTCTTTATAACTATGTTCAGAGTACAGAGACTTAAAAATTACTATTAAAATCCCAGTTGAAAAAGGGAAATCTCTCTATTTATACAAAAGTCATAAATACTGTCTAACTTGAACAATAGTATAGTGGCCTCTCTTTTACACAAGGAGAAATAATGGCACAAAGAAATTTAGCAGTTTTCCTGAAGTCTAACATGCAAAGTAGGTAAATTAATTAGCCTTCCTGCTTAGAAAAGCATTTCAAAGAGATCTGATCCTTTTTTGTTAACACCTTCATGCATAAAAAGAAAAACAGAAATTTTTTCCTCTCTGAGGACCACTAAAATCTCCCTACAGACCCCAGAAAGCCTCTGGTCATATTAAAGACACGCACTAAAAACATAAAAAAAAAATCAGAAGTGTTTCTGTAATACAGCAGGGCCTGCAGACTGCTAATGAAATTTCCCACCAGGAGAAATACAGAGGAGAGGACGGAACTAGACCCCAAATCAACATCTATTCATGGCTGAGCCAAATTTAACCGTTTGCAGAAAATCCCATGAAAATGGTGCCACTGGTTGCTGCTTTCCCAAAATATATTTTGCAGTATCAAGGACATTGTGCAAGTTATCTGTACCAAAACTGTGATTTCAATGAAATAAATACATATTATATGATAAAATCATCTCTCAAAAGGCCATTGGGAAAGTTATCAACAAAGAGGTGGGGGGCAGGGGGGCAGGGGGTTGGTGCCTGGCTGGCTCAGTTGGTGGAGCGTGTAACTTTTGGTCGCAGGGTCGTGGATTTGAGCCCTGTGCCGGGTGTAGAGATAACTTAAAAAAAATAATAAAATCTTTAAAAAGACAATCATCTGCAACAGTTACTGCTAGTGTATACTTCTATATATTTTGGATTTCTTGGGATGAGCATTAATTAGGTTCCACAGAAAATCTCATTTCCATTATTTAAAGATTAATTATTAGATTTTCGACTTTGTAGATTATCCAGGTCCAATTGTAAGTTACAATTAAATTGCAACAAACTGAAATTAAGTGCTTTTCTCACTAGTCCAACATTTTTCAGAAATCTCTCCCCCAGGAATGATATGTGTGTGTGTGTATATATATATGTGTGTATATATATATTCAGAATCTGTTTATTGTCCCCAAACTAATGTTGGAATTCATTTGTGAGATATATATATATCTCACAAATGAATTCCAACATTAGTTTGGGGACAATAAACAGATTCTGAAAGCACTGTCCTCTAACCAAAAATTTATTTATGCATTATCTACCTTTTTTTTTTTTAAATCTACCATTTTGAAGTCTGCAGGGACATCTGAGAATTTAGCACCGTTGCACTAAATTTGTGATCAACATTAGTATTCCCAAGCGTGCTAAGAACACTTAGGTCTCGGTGCTTTACAAGACCCTGAAAACATGACTTGATTACATTTAATTTGATTCCAATTAAAAAGCACTTAAGAAGTTTCTGCTGAATTAGATTATACTGAATGTTTCTATAGAAGACACTTCATTATCTGAGGCAGCTTTAATTTAAAATGATCACGGACAGTGAAAAACACTCTTCATTTTAATAAAATGGGCTTAGCCCTATATCATTATTTCACAGCGGCATGCTGTAGATTTCGGCTTATTAAATAAATGTACAAGGACGCTGGTAGAAAGCATCTATACTAGTGAGTGCCTCCTTCACCATTCACCCTGGACAGATCTGGTCCCGTGGCTTTTAAGTCTTAACAGAAACCAGAAATACCTGTGGAAAGGAACATGTAAATAAAAATGAGGCGACAATATCTAGACACTGAAATGAAAATACTGCCTTTCTACTGACTTTGTAAGCCATGACTCTTAAAACTCATTAAAAATGGAAAGAATTTCTGGCTTCTGAAGCTACAAGATCCAAGCTCCAAGCCATAGGGTTTCCTAAAACACAACGTTTGCCCTTTTAAACAAAGGACTACCTTGAGATCAAATCTTTATGGTTTCAAAGGATGACAGGCTACAAAATGTCTTTGTCTTCCAAACAATGTTAACCGATTTTCTCAAGTGTTATTATTTTACAAGCCCCATTTTGTTTCAGAATTCCAAAAGGGAAAAATTGTGATTAAAAACAAAATGATGATTAAAAACAAATGTCTCAAGTCAGTTATTTTGTACTAAGCATAAACCGCATGGCTAGCTTTCATGGGACAGAGCTCTGCAGACACACTTGGCACGCCCCTCTCTGATATTTCAGGAATAAAGGCAACTCTGTGGTTTGTGGTTAGTGATTAAGCACCAAGTGGACTTGTGGTGTGTGTTCTCCTATAGGAAAATCTGCAGCATTTTGAGCACCTCACACTGTAACAATGTCTTTATTATGCCTTCCAGAATTAATTGACCTAGAATCCAGGGACTCTACGATATATCTATTGGATAATTAGAACTCTAAGGACCAACAAATAAAACACATTATTGACTTTCAGATCTTCAATCAAACAAATATTTATGGCCGCAATTTGCCAAAATGATCTCCTTTTCGGCTGGCATCGTTTCAAAATCTGTGCTTCTGATCTGAAACACATCGGGATCATCAGCACCTTTTTCCACAACGAGAACTCACCTGTGCAAACAAGGCTACGAACCTTTAAAAGAACCTGCATCTCCTCTGAAGGCAACTGAAACTTCCTAATTTTTAAGGCTCTCTGAACATCTGCCTGACCTTGAGACCAAACACAACAGGGGAGGCGCGGGGAGGTCTGGTGACCTGGTTTAGTGACCAGTAGCTATAGATACCAGCCAATGTGCTTGTTGTCAATGATAGTTGCTGAAATCTGTCTATACCACACTGGAACAATCAATTTTGTAAATGATTGCAATAATCAAGGAAATTGCCTAATTTATAAATCCTTGCATACAGCCTTTTAATGGATTCCTCCATTTTAATGCTGATGCCTTCAGAGCTAAATGAATTGTTGTCCAGGCTGTCATTGCACAAAATGATAAAAACATTACATGGGGGGGGGAACCACACCTCATGGATATTCAGGCCCTCAACCCATAATCACTCATTAGTGACTTCCACAAAAGTTTCACATTGCTTATGGCCCCGAGAAGAGCGGGGGCGGGAGGGAGGGGGGTTCCTTGCATCTGCGCCTCAGTGGACATCCCTGTTAAGGTTTTGGACTTTGAACAACAATTACCGTTTGGCTGAACAGGTAGGCGCTGCCTGCATCCCCTTGGTTTTGGAAGCCCCACGCCGTTCATAGTTTTGCTCCCTCTCTTTTCTGTCTAATGCTGGAACCGTCTTTGCCACCAAGCCACGGAGGGGTGCGGGGATGCTGAGACCCTCCGATGCCCGCTAACCCTACCCCCCCCAACAGGTACGTCTCCGTGCTCCCACCTGGAAACCCAGGCTGCACACTTAGCACCTTCCCCGAGCCTGCCACCCCTAGATTGCTCTTCTCAGTTAAACCTTGGCCAATTGATTCCAGCCAATAGCGTGCTGTCACTACTTTAGTTACTGCTCAATCTCACTAACCTGACATTTATGGTGCGCTGATTGGCCTCTGTCAGTGGTGCTGGTTGTAAATTCACTTTGAAAAGCTTTGTGTTAACAGCCTTCAACCAGGCTCCAAGAAGAGGACGGCCTGACAATTGCTCGACCTCCTGCCCTTATTACAGTGAGTAAATCAGGGTTTGAGCCATTAGGCTGGAGCCTGGGGCCTACACAAAAAGGATTGACATGACAAAAGGTCAACCTCTGTCACACATGTGTAACAATTTGGATAATGGAATTCTGTAACTTATCTGAGCGAGGTGGCAAAGGCTTACAAGGAAAAGAATATTCTGCTCTGGCTTCTCTGGCTTTTATGCTAAGTAGCTATCCCGGAGTCTGTATTTCTTGTGTAAATACACAAGGAATGTCTGAACTCATGAAAGCTTGGAGCCTGGAAGATTCTGGGTGGGGGGGGGGGGAGCAAGCGAGGAAGCAAGCAAGTGAGGCAGTCCCGCAGCGGGTCTAGGCACGGGCAGTCTTCCGAGATCGGCAGATCGGCAGCACGAGGGAGTCTGGGTATTGTGGACCTGACTCCTGAGCTAAGAAACAGGCGCTTTTTTGTATCCATCAGATTGGGAAAAACCCATCATATTATACGAGCGCCCTTACGTGATCTCTGGGTAACACAAGAGAGTTCCTCGGATAATTCAACATGCTTGAAGTGACACAGTAAAATAATAAAATAAAGAGGCTCCCCTGCAGGTTCCTCGGGCCCAAGGTGACCATAAACACATTTTCATCGGGCTTGCTGGCCACCGGCGGGGGGGAGGGGGGTGCTGAGCTTCTGATTTTAATTTCTTGACCCTATGGTTAAGTCAGTGTGAAAAAAAGTGGGGAGGGGGAAGCATAGGATGTCAGGAAATATGCAGTTGTGACAAGACATACTTATGAGTTATTTCCTTCGCATGGACAAAATGCTATCAATAAGAGAAGCGATCTGTAAACAGCAGATAAAATGAACTGACTCATGAGAAAAAGAGTCCTGAGATATAGAACACATCACTCCTCATAAAGTATCTGCGACGGAAGCCCTGTCACGTCACATGCATATTTGGATTAAACCTCCCTAGTGTGAGAATTTCCAAATGGCTGCTATTGATGCTGGGTTTTTTGTTTTGTTTTGTTTTGTTTTGTTTTAAAGCGGTATCAGTTTTGGACTTAGAAAACCACGGGTGGCACTGGGCAGGGCGAGACATAAACCCTTTATAAAGAAGGACTTTCACGGGCCTCTGCACAGCCGACTTGTAGCACAAAGTTTTGATTTTTAACACAATGCTGGAAACCATTCCAAGAGGCGGCAGATGGTTGTACAGTTTATGTAAAACGACAAAATGCTCACACTCTATCAAATGGGCACCGCGATCACAGACCTCTTCAAACCAAATGAGGCAAAGCCGAAGAGATACACCAGCTGCTCCTCTGCAAACTGAAGACATCACAGGAACAGAACTCCAGTTTATTCTTAAGGAGAAATTATTTGGCATTCGTGAAATGGACATATTCAAAACCACGCTGACAAGTAGTCCGTTATATGAAATGATAAATTACTAAGAAGCACAATTTCTAGTTCAGTATGACTGGGAACGGCCACATAATCTATCCCCTGGTGCTCTGGTGAATCAGGCCCAAGGAGCCAAAGTGTATAAAGCAAAACTATGGACTATGTAATTACGGTACTATCACGGGAACGATTTTAAAATTATTTCAATCAAATTTTTAAGTGATTTTAATTTCATTTTAAATGATTAATTTTAAATTGTTTTTTTAACATCTAAATATACATACAAATGAGTTCAGTACTATACGTGGAAATGGGTGATGATAAAAAACGTAAGTACTGCATTTAAAATATGAAGCCAATTCATTTGCTTTCAAGTGCCAATTGCCGGTGATGGTTTTGAAATATAAACATTTAGCAACGTGTAATATATTTTTAATATTGGTTTCATCAATGTCTTTTGACCTAAGCTAAATGGTAATGATGAAAAATCGACCATTTGCTTAAAAGCAAATCTCTTATTAAATCTAAAATATTATGGCATAAAATCAAACCACAAAAAAAAAAGAAGCCCCACATTATGTTATCCCCCTTGCTTTTCTGAATTAAAATAATGAAGGTTTTCACATAGTGTAAATGAAAACAAGACACTCAAATTTACCGAGACAAAGACAGATTCTATAAAATTAAAGTCCTTTCTAGTACCTTGACTATAATCCTAACAAGTTACTACATTATTTCAATTAGCAGCATAATTTTTCGAGGGTGAAAACAAGTGCGATTTATTTTGTCATTGTCACTAAAATTTCCTGTTAAATCAGACTCTGATTTGAAAGGCCTAGGTAATTCTGGCCTATCTTAAACTGTAACTTTATTTTAAAACTTCCGTATTTTATATCCAATAGAATTTTAGGTTTACACGATGTACATTCCTCAGGTCCAGCCATATTAAATTCTGATGTTAAGCAGAGAGGAGAAACCATGTGCAACTAGATTAATTTATCTCAAGGGAAAAAGGGCACATTAATAATTGAGATAATGTTTTCATAAATGTTGAAATCAAATGTGTCTTTCACTCCTTTATTAGAAAACACATTAGAACAAAATTATCTCACTCTCATCAATAAGACCTAATTGCTGAGAAAGACTATGTTTTCTTTGCAAAGCGTTCAGAAAGATTTTTCTCATTATGGCCAAACAGCTAGAAATATACCATGCATCCAAGTCTTGCTGGAATAAATTTATGTAAGCAAAGCAAGTGATTGTTTAATCCATCCTATAATGTTTTTGTTTTAAACTCTGTGATTTTACTATTTTTTGTAAAACACATTAAAATCTGATTCTAAAAGAAACTGGCCAGAAAAAAAAAAAAAAAAAAGACTAGTAATTTGGCTTTCAGTTTGTTAATCTCCTTAAACTACAAAAAATCACTTGGGCTTCTGGCTTTAGAAAAAGAAAAAAGTAAAAGAAAAACTCTTAGAACTTCCCACGGATACCCCCAAAGAGCCAAAATATATTGAAGGTAATGGAATGATATTGAACTTTCTTTAAATTGCTATATTTTTAGAACCAGGATTAGCACAAAGAAAATATTAACTAAAAGATGACAGCACACTGACAAAACAATCAAATTAGCTCTCCACAGCTGATGTATGTTAAATATTAAAAAGTCATTTTCTACAAAGAAAATAGAGCTTTTAATGATTAAACAAAAGTAGTAACTAAGGTGAATCTGATTGTTTCTGTAATAAGCCTTCATGTGTATAATAAAGTACAGCCATACTAAAAACAATGAACTGTAAACTGAAACAAAAATCCATCATCTACTTGGAAACAGTGACAGGAAAAGATTAGCAATCCATTTATTGTACTGAAATAAAGATAAGTAACCCTGGTAAGATCCGTCAGGCCCCGAGTATTGAACTCTAAATATAAAGACATTTCTTCATCAGCAAGTGACTTGAAAAAATGTGAGCAAGAGAGACGATTCCAGTTGACTTTTAAAACGAAATGGTAATGATTCAACTGCTTTTAAGTTTTTAAAGATCTGCTTTATGTCGACCTGATAATCTGGAAGATGTCTAAAAGAATGTGTTTTTTTTAATGGATAATTATTATGTGAGTCATTAAATAATTAGTGCCAAAAGCTTCCTATAGATCTACAGTGTATTCCGATGACGGAATCTTTCTTAATAGGAAGAATATGATGATGACAATTTTTTCACAAGAGAATTTAGGTTCTTAATAGGAAGAATATGATGATGACAATTTTTTCACAAGAGAATTTAGAGAAAGCAAAGACTAACATTTCAGGAACAATCCAAAGCTTAGAATCTCCCCTTATAAATTAAACTAAATTCAAAGCGTTATGTTTCATTAAAAAAAAAAAATCATAAAGCTTAAAATTAAAAATAAACTCAGACTTCATAGCTTAAAAATAATCAGACTAATAAAAACCTGAAACCTATTAGAGTAAGTGTTTTATCTTACAAATGGACATTGGCCCTAAGTTACCTGGCCCCACTCTGTCACATTTTAAAGGATCTCCCAGGAGACTGATACATTCTGCACCGCTGTAGTTTTAATATCCCTTCCATCCCCGAAATGTTTACTTATTCTAACTGTTCTTACAGACGATAAAAATAAATAGATCATGTTCTGAATCTAGAAGGAGGGATCTGGAGATCATTCAAGCATGCATGCACCCAGCAAGTCGTCTTTCTAACAAAGAACCAACTCCTGTACCTAAAACAACAGGTAAGGCGCACTCCCTCTCCACTGAGGCATCAACAACAACATCGCTCAATTCCCACTCTCCTTATTTCGATAGAATTTTAACTTAATCAAGTACAAGGAAAGGCACAAAAGGAAGGCTTCCTACTTTTCAGTATTAATATGTATCATTATATTCTGTATGTGTAGTCATCTCGGGCCAACATCCCAATCATATCCAAATCCTCTAAAACAAAACAATGAACTATGGGTTTGTTTTTTTCCCCATGTTTATGGCTTCGTCCCCTGACACTCTAAAAATAGATGAACTCCAAACCTGGGGCATCAGAAGGCAATATGACAGTGTTCAATTCTAACATTTGCAGATGGAGCAAATCTGTACCCTTGAACAATTGCTTTACCATCTCCTCAGAAAAGTATTGGCAGACCTTTAACTGTAGGGTATTAGAGCTCCTAATAACACTACTGGAACATGAAAAGTGCCTGGAAGTGTTTTATAAACTTTAAACCGCATTGGAGGTTACAACTAATTAGTCAGAAACAAAAACCAACTGGGAAATATTTCAAAACCAGATGCTTTGATTATTTCCCACTTGTCAGTTTTTCCAATCCAAAAAGCTCTAACTTCTAACCTGGCTCTACGTACCAAGCCATTTTCTCCTGCCCTGTTTTCCTACAAAAAAATTCTGTTTTAAAAAAAGGTAAGAAAAAAAGGCAATCTTTGGTGACATAAAGACACCCAACATTATCTTCCTCACTCAAGAAATCCTATACTGAAAGATTAAAAATGTGCCTTTGCTTTTTCCAATTTAGGAGCGAAATGTAACCTGGGGGCCTGGGCACAGTGCCCCAGCAGATAACTGTGGTGTGTGGGCCTATGGCCGCCATGTGGCCATCTTGGGCTCCCGGGCTGCAAGTTCAACCACTTACCTCCTCCCCCCGCCAAAGGAGGTTTTACCGACTCAGGCCCCAGTGCCCCATGCCAACCTTCATGGAATGGCTGTGGAGACCAGGTTTGTTTTTCACAACACTGTGTCTCCAGGGCCTAAGATAGTGCTGGCCTGAGGGCTCTGCAAAAATCTGAGTGGATTACTGAGTCCCCCGAGTTTTAGTCAGTGACTAGGAGGCAGCTCACACGGAGCATGCCCATCCTGACAGGCTGGGAACCAAGTGCATGACACAATGAGTGTACACAGAAATGATCCATTAATGGAGCCTTAAGGTCCTGGCCAAGCTGGTCTCTGGCACTTCACAGACTTTCTTTTCTGGCTACTCCCATTCTATTGCCTGGCCTCAGTGAGATTTACACATGGCCCTAAGGGTAAGACTTCCACCATCTTGTATTTCAGAAATCACTCCATGGGTGAGAGGTGGCTAAAGCTAGTTGGGGGGATTACCTATGGCTAAGACTCTGCCTCTTCAGAGCTGGATCTCAATAATCAACCGTAAAGCTCTGGGAGAAATCTCAGATTAACATTTTTCAAATACATTGCTGATTTTTAAATAATACCATGAGATAAGATTGTGCCGCTGAAGTAATATCATTAATTGGGTGATATCAGAGTGTTCCGAGTTTCCCTCTGTTTTGCTTTTCTCTTTTGTGGAAGACTGCATGATTGCACTTTGTCAGAGAAGCAGCAGAATTTGTGATTTTTCTGATTCGTGATGTAATTTTGCTTACTTGGGGCACTCTGAAAGTTATGAAACATGCCCCAGTCTCTCAAGTTCAGCATTAAGAAAAATGTTTTTATCTGAGAAAAGAGGCCTCTCTTCCTCCTGTTTATGCTTCTGTTCCTTCTTGCCCAGTGCCCAAAACCATCCTGGAAGAGCTCGGAATGGGACACAAAATTTACCTAGCTCACACCCCAATGCACCAGCTTCCTCTGCTCTGTCACCTCTGCTGGCTTTTCTTTCTCTCAAGACCCAGGGAGACCAACAGTCAAATCCATCCCAGCTGGAAGAGAGGCTTGTTAAGCGCATTCCATCTTCAGAAACCTAGAGGCCCTGTCTTCCCGGCTGGGTTGCTGCTGGGCCAGGCCAAAGTCGGCACCTCCTTCCTGCAGGTGCTGCAGACACCTGGCATTTAGGTGACCAGAGAAACCTCTCCTCCACTACCCTCTGGAGAACACGGGAGGCTCTCCCCAAAGCTGCCCCTCCCCCCACCACCACCACCAAGGGCCAGGCTCTTCACCCGCCAAAGCTCCAAACGGTTGACAAGGTGCTGGGCAGCGAGGGGCTTACCTCCCAGAGATGCTGTGTGTTCCTCAAAGCGCCGGCCTGCACCTTCTCCGGGGGCAGGAGGACGCCCTGGAAGGGCCCAATCCAGGTGCCCTGCTGGATCCTTTGCGCCGCGCAGATGCCGTAGGCCAGGCCGGGCACGGTGCTGGTGCACAGGCACACCTCCCGCGGCAGGTCCCGGAGCCACTCAGGGAGCTCCGGCGGGGGCGCAGCGGCCGCGGCGCTGCTGGTGCCCACAAGCCGGCGCAGTGAGTGCAGCGGCCCGTGCATGGGACACTCGCCGTTGCGGTTGTCTGCGCACATGTCGCAACCTACCGGAGACGGGCGGGAGGGAGGGAAGGAAGGAAGAAGGTTAACCCGCCGCTCCAGGAGGTCCATCCTCGAGGAGAGCCCCGAAACCACCCCATCCCCTCCCGGGGAAGCCACCTGCTGCGGAACTGAGCCCTTCACGCCGCCGAGGCCACTGGGAAGAGGGGGAGAGGGAAATCGCTGCACCCAAATCGACCCAGTAGAGGGCGAGCCCACCCCCCCCCGCGCCCCAAAAGTCTGGCGAGCTGGGTGTGGATGGCGTGGCTGTCGCTGAGGAACCTCCGCTGCTGCCTCGCTTCTACTCCTCGCTGTATGTCTCTCTCTCCCTCTTCCCTTCTTTCTCCAGTTCCCTCTGCCCCTCTCCCCTGTTCCCAGGAGTCCTCTCGCTACCAGGCGTTTGCAGGTGTGTTTCTCACTGCGCCAGAAGAAGAACCCATCTCTTGCTCAACCTTCTGTCTCAGAGAGAGTCTACTTTGGTAGCCTGGGTATAGCTGGTTTTCGTCTTTCTACAATTCTAGAAGATCCATCTAAAACCACCGGGGCAGGCGGGCAACTGGCCCAGCACAGAGCGCCCTGCTTAGTCCTAGGGGCCCACCCACAGCCCGGTGCCTGCACCAGAGTGCAGAGCCGGCCGTGGCCCCCCAGTGGCTTCCAGGAACCCAGACACTGGCCACTGAGGTCACACTGGTGCTGGGGTCCCTGGCGGTGCCCGCTCTGGCCACTCCAGCCAAAGGTGTACGGGTGGAGAAAGGGGGACTGTTCTGGCGGGTTTGGAGTGTCTGTGCTGGAGTGCAAGTTCTTCCCAGAAGCCAAAAAAGAATAAATCGCAAATTTAAGGATCAGGGTAATGGTTCAGTGGCTGGGGGCCCTAACTCCTGCCCAGATGGTTGATCCCCAAGGCTGCGTTGGATTCTCAGGACTTGTGAGCAAAGGAGAACTGTTGTGAACAAACCTCTCTCTCCAATACTCCCCAGAGCAGCCCAGCAGCGCGAGGGGACCCTCATCCTCCCTCTGGGTCGGGTGGCTGTGGACGCCCAGGGTCCCTCGACTCAAATAGGATGGGAAAATGGGAAAAGGCCAGGCGGCCGCGGGAAAGAGGGCCTGTGGCGACCGCGCTGTCGGATCGCAGCGCCCTCCGGGTTATTAATGGGCCTGGCGGAGCCGCGGTGTCTGCGCCCCGGCCCTGCAGACCTGCCTCAGGGAGGCAGCCTCGGCGCCCGCCGGCGCGACCTGGCCTCCCCGGCCCAGCCTCCCTGGGGAGCCACGGCGTCCCCACACACAACGGAGCCCCGTGGCACCGAGCATATTATCAGGGAGCTAGGGACGCACTGACGGGCTGAGGGATGGCAGGAGCTGGGGCGCACTCAGAGCCTCCTAGCACTTGCGCCTGGCTTTGGTCGCCGCCAGGCCTGAGGGATCAGGATCGCTCTAAGTGTGCCCCATCCGTGCTAAGACAGAGGAAAGCCCAGGTAACTTCTGACAAAGGGAATCACTGAAGGATCTTCAAGGAAGGAACCCCTAAGGGCAACCCAGCTGCGGAGGGGACCCTGGTTTCACCTTTTGTTTCAACCCATCTCAGTGGAGAACGGCTCCAGCTGGCCGTGCCTACCCCACAACCCCCTATCCTGCGCTCCTCACGAGAGCCCAGGAAATGACGGGACCCTCCAACTGCAGCTTCCTGGAGCGCTCCCAGTCCTCCCAAGTGAAAAGCACCAACCTATTTCTACAGGTGGGGAAGTGCCCATGCTTCTAGACCTCCATCACACAAAAGCCCCCTCTCCTAGTAACACCAACTAATACAAATAGCACGCCAGGCTCCGTTTTTGACTCTAAGGCCTAGATGGAAAGTATTCCTACCCTTACCATATGTCAGCCCTTCCAGAAACACTTCACACATCCTCTCAAGCTTCTGACTGTGAAAACGACAACTTCAAGACAAAGAGAGAATGGAAAAAAAGATGATAAAAACTCAAAGTCACCCAGTGCCTAAGGCATTCCAGACATCTATCTTGAACCAAATGATCACCATATTGTGATCCCCATTTTGCAGATGAGGCAATTTGAGGCTTCACGAGCAATGTAACTAGACCAAGCATCGGAAACTAGAAAGTGGTAGAAAGATTCACAGTCAGGTTTGCCTGACTTCAAAGCCTCCAAATCTAAAGATCTAGGGAGACTACTGAAAGCTGGGAGAGTTTTATACCCAAACTCATAATCAATAGAATTGAAGTATTTCACTGAAAGCACTATTCGGGGGCCACAAAAATTGCTCTAGCATCAGTGAATTGCAGAGATTTCTGCATCTCTCTCCCGCACTCGGGTTTGGGGAGGTTAAATGTATCGGAAAGTAAATAGATGATACCCATAATTCTGAATTTTAGTGTCTGACCTCAGAGATGACCTTTCGGCACCTTACCAAAAACAGCTTAAAACAAAGGACAATAAGCCAAGGTAATATGCTCCGTAAAAAAACAAAAATCAAATCACTCCAGGGAGCTGCTTAACTCACTTTCCCTTTCTGGTTGGCTCAATGAGGCACAGGGTGAGAAGCAAGAGTGTCTGACATTCATTCACTCCCCACCCGTCCACACAAGAGATCCTGTCAACTGCCCATATCTCTGCAACGTGTAATAGCAGACCAGCTACATCAGTAATAAAATAGGGAGGAAAAGTACCAACTCCAGCCATACCCCCCACCCACAGACAGCAAACACACTCCCCATATTTGTTAAGCAGGATGAAACTATGGCTAGCCCTTTTTTTAAGTAGTCCTCCAAAACTCTATTCTACCCGCTAAGTTTCAAAGGTCTCCAGTAGTGTTGAAAAACTTAATAGCAGCATTTTGCTTTAGAAAAAGCTGAGTTTCTCCCTAAATATGTAGAAGACTAGTTGTGCGTGAAGTCCACAGCAGCGAAAGGGAGGCCAATCCACTTTAATTACGGAAGTCTTAACTAATAAACCACTTCGTGCATCCACCAAAATATTCTGCCGGAGGAGTTGACCAATGACATCCAATTACATCTCATATCTTGATTTTTTTTTAATACACAAAACCTCTGCCTTTGAAAATAACTGGCCTCTGACTCTATGTCTCAGGGTCCCAGGGGACCGTGAAGATGATTCAAACCAAGTAAGTTACTACTCAGGGGTTGAGAAAAGCGGCACAGTGAGACAAACATTCTAGCAGAGTGTTTTCTAGAGAGGAGCCATAAACACCTACATGAAAAGGTCTGAGGGACAAGCTGGCTAGAGGCCCCAACTGCACCCCTCCAAAATGTATTTAACGTGTACATTACATACAGCATTCCAGGCCAGGAAATACATAATACGAGTCTATTTGTATTCATAAAGAGTAAGCAAATAAATGTTCTTAGGTTATCCTAAAGTCAGGGTAATTTTCTGTAAGTCCATAATTATTATTTGTAAAGCGTTTTCTGTATCTGTGAGAAATATTATCAGATTCTTCAAGCAAGATACTTTGCAACGCTATTTTGCTATTTTAGCAGTAGGCAATACGAGAGATTATGGCCCCTCCTCTATCTTGAATAGGTCTGTCGGTGCTCCTGCTTATGCGTCCCTGAATAAGAGAAGGAGGTATCACTAGGTTACACTTATTCACCCACTGACTTCCAAAGGCCAGGCCACGTGTAATGAAGAGCAGACTTTCACTCCTCGTTTCATATCCTTGTGTATGGTTGGAGTATTTTTCCAAGCACACGCACTACTTTTGCAATTGAAAACGGACCTATTTGAAGGTAAAGGGGGGCAAAGCAGGCTATGGTTTTCTTTCCTGGTGTTTCATTTCGCGTTCTAGGAAAGGTGAAATTTAAAACGATTCAGGCCTCTTTTTTGCTGTCTGGGGAGGCTGACGGACGCCTGTGGGTCCCGGCAGAGCCAGGACCCGCGGGAAGCCCCCACCACACTAAGCCTCGGCTCCCCGACGCCTCTTGGCCTCCACCGCCTGCCCTCACTCATCCTCTGGAAAGGAAACCGAGGAGCAGCTGAGAAGCCTGCCTCTCCGCCTGGGCGGCAGTAACAGCTAAGCTATAAATCCTCCCCGACCGCCGGGGAGGTCGCGGCCCCCAGGCCCGCAGGCCGAGCCCGGTGGGGCGGGCGTTCATCGATCCCGGCCGGCGAGGCGCCCCGGGAGTGCCGCCTGCTGGTAGCGGCGTGCGCGCTCCACGCTCGGGCGCGGGGTTGCCCGGGTCCCGAGACCTGGGAGCCAAGCAGAGCGCCGCAGCCGGAGCCTCCCACACTCGGGTGCACACCCCCGGCCTACAGCCTGCGCTCTGCCACCAGCCTTCGCGCGCCAGCGGCTAGACGGGACGGAGCGGATGGCCAGGCCCAGGCCCGCTGGAGGCCCCGCACCCAAGTCTGAACCTTGAAGGCCTCAGCCTCTGCCTGCCAACCCCGGGCTCCCCGACGAGACCAGAAGTGGCCGCGCCACCGGCCCCCACGGCTACTCGGCCTCCACCCCGCTGGGGCCTTTCGGACTCCCCGGAGAGGCCCCGGAGGCGCGTCCAGAAGGCAAGGCAGGCTAGCCCGGCCACCGGGAAGGGGAGCCGACTGTGGGCGCGCGGAACCTTCCGGAGCACTCTCTCTAGGGGAGTTGAATGCTCCCCGCGAATCACACAGGCGCAGGGCTTCCCCCGCTCCGCCCGGCTGCCGGCTTGGCCCAGGGACCAAGAGCGAGAGACAAAACGGGGAGGGAAAGGAAGGGGGGGAACGCAATGTGGATTTTATTTGTCTTCCGATGACTGTATTAATAAATTAAATGGGACCGCCAGGGTGTGCGGGCGAGAGAATATTGCGCCGAGATAAACCTGGCCGGCCCCTGCCCCTGCGAGGCCGCCATATACAATGCGGAGATGATGAATAGGAGGGAGAGGAGATCGAAGCGGGCCTGGGCTGGCTCCACTCTCTCCTACAAAACTATAGGGCAATTAATTGTGGCTTGTCCCCTCATCCTTCATCTCCTGGTGGCACATATCGATGGAGATTACTGCTGATGGACCATTTTATCACCTTAAATAAACAGTCGCCACCTCTTCTAACCTCAATCTAATATATGGCTCTATGTTCAGTTTCAGGGCGCTAGATAACGAATGATGTAAAATAGCTAAATCATGTGTGTTACGGGATGGGGCTGGGCCTGCACACAAAAAGAGAGAAAAGAGAAAAAGAAAAATAGAACAACACAGAAGCCCACACTCTGGCTGCAAGCCTCCCTCCCACCAGGGACTAGGTCTGAAATCTAAGTCGCTGGCGGCTGACAGCAGGGACCCTGGGCAGGAACAGCGGAGCCTGGGGCCTTGGTGGCAGGAAGACCCCACCACGGGGTTACTGGGCTCGGGAGCTCCTCCACACAGGACCTGCGTTTCCCAACTGGATGGGAAGAGACTGGGGAGGGTCAGATAGTACCCTCCTTTTAGCACGCTCTCTCTCTCTAACCGCTCGACTGAACAAACCCCAGATTTCCTTCTTTCCCTCAGCTCCTCTCCCCAGCCCTCGGAAAGGGTGGCGCTACCAAGAGAAAAGCGTCGCGCCCTGCTCTGACACCTGAGCACCTGCCAGTGCTGTTCCCACCACTGTTCCCCACGCAGCAGGGCTCCCCCAACACACAAGGAAGCAGAGACCTCCAGCTGGGGAAGTTGCAGAGCGTCCAGACTGCAAGCAGAGAGACCCCCGGAGGACTTAGCTGCCAACTCCCTCCCAGATGGGAAAAGGGAACACCTTCCCTGAAAGGTCTGCAAAGGCAATCAGCCCGGCCGGCGACACTGCCCGGTATCATTGTACAAACACCAGGGGCGCCCTGTGGCCGCCTTTCGCTACCTTCCAAGAAGAGTGCCGGGGTCTCAAGCAAGGCACCAGCTCCCAGAAGCCGAGAAGAGACCACAGCGGAGGAGCCTGACGTAATCAGTGGCTTTAGGCAACCAGGCAACAGATGCGGGGGACGGTAATACAAGACACGGAAGAAAGGCCCCGTCCTCCATTTCTGTTACACACCACCCACCCGGGTCAGGGAGGTGAAAAAAGGAGGCAAAAAACCATTCAGAAAGCCAGGGGAAAGTGTACTTCAATGGTGGAATAAATTAACCCACAGGGATAAGAGAAATACATTGGAAGAGTTCAAGCCGGCCAGCATATACAGTATCTGCTGTTTTTAAGTCTTTTGGTGTGAAAGCAAGCTACAGGACCCTCCGCTATGCCTCAACTGTGGTCTTGGCCAAAGATGCCAATAAAGTTTCAAGGTGAAGCGAGTGTTAATGATTCACACATGTTACTGGGTTGTTGCTCCGAGGCAAAGAGGAACTCTTCTAAACGGAAGAGAAGTAAGGGGGTCCCTTTCTTAGCCTTGTAAGAGAAAGAGAAAATGACTCGATACCCTTTTAAATACAAAATAATAAAATGAGGCAATGCTGAGCAGTCATTTCACAGACTGCTTTTACAGGGAGATGGCAAGAACCTAAAAGGAAACTAAGAAAGTGTGTGCAGGGGGGAAAAATTAATAGATGCTTCCCTTCTGGGCAGCCTCTCACCCCACCCCATGCCACCCCCACCTGCATACAACCTGGGAATGGGGAGCAGCTCTGGCTTTCACCACCTTTCAAGTAACAGACCAACTTCCCCCACCAAGGGGGACCCAAAGTTTCCCACCCTTTGCATTTTGGTTTTGTTTTGACCCCCTCCTTAGATTAAACCCAATCGCTTCCCACTCTATCTTTGGAAAACACATCCCAAGGTTTCCAACGAGTATATGCTCTGGCCCAGAGAAGTTTCTGGAAGGATGGCAGGCCCGCTCAGCCAGTGATACACAAAACTACCTCAGCTTTCCATTTTCTTTCTCGAAGGTCCTTTAATTAGGAAACAATGTGAAGTGCAACCTCTAATAGGACAAACTGCCTTCCTTTGGCTTCTGTGGTCTCCCCTGCACTTTGCACAGGGAAGCAGTCCAGTCGACTCAAAAGGGGATACCAGAAGATTAACACAATGGGAATAATTTAAATATATCATAATTCATTTCCTCCGTCCATAGCAAAACGTTACCTGGATGATACGCTGGCTCAACAGCCACATATTAATTAGCAATCTCTTCCAATTATTTCTCAGATTAATCTAGGTTTTCCTCTGGTGAAAATGCACTAAACCTCAAGATTGCATTGTGAACAATACAGGAGCCCAGGGCACAGCCAGAGGTCTGGGGTGCTGCTGCTGGCATCTTTTCCAACACTCTTTTAATTCAGAAGAGAAACCGCAAGTTTGACGAGGCACTCTCAGCCCACAATGACTACATTTCAGAACTGTTTTTTCCAAACCATTTCTTGCCTTTTTAATTCACTTTTTTTTTTTTAAAGAACTGTTTGTGAAAACAACACATTCAAGAAATTCAGGAGGAAGAGAAGTATTTTTTGGAAATTCATTAGAACAATATAATTTCATCAAACTTTCTAAAGCTCCAAAATACAAACCTCTTCTTAACAGCAGGGCTAATTCAAGGAGAAATCCTCATTTTAAACCAGTACTGTATCCTCAAACTCTGGAGAGGAGAAAAAGTAAACACAACTGCTCTTTTTTGTTAGTAATAATTATCTCCATCAGAAAAACGACCCACATCCCTTATGAAAAGACTGAAATACTGCCGTCACTAGGCTCCCGTCTAGTGTTTTCTCATCAAAATAATGACTCTGGGAGTCCTTTAGCTAAAACCTGTAGTTATTTTGCTTTTACAACGAATTAAGAAGTTCATGGAGCGGTAGACATTCTGCAGGAAGGGGCTTATTCAAAATAGAATAATTATACATGTTTATCATCAACTTTCCTCCTGCAGAAACTAAACGAAGGAATAAGATGAAAAGGGCTAAGTGAGAGCTGATCTTTCAAATCCTCTATTGCTTTCAACCTGACTCTCTTCACTTCTAATATTCTCTCCAGAGATCTCTGGAAGTGTATGGAGCACCTAAACCAATGCCTTAGATGTAAACACATCGTAACTTCTGATCAAAAAGAACTGGGTACACAGCAATACACATTATTGGTCTTCATTTAGCCTTTTGTTGCAAGACCTCAAAACGGAGCTTGTACTTGTGAGCGGCGTTTGAAACTTTGAATATAGGAATCGAAGGTAGAAGAGACCCCCCCCAGGTCTAATTAAGCTTTTGCCTAATTTTTAAATTAGGCATTTGCCATTTACTCGGCAACAAGGAGAGCACACTGCTAATACTAAACCACTGTCACAATCATTAAAAAAAAAAAAAAGTAAACCAACAAGCATGCCTACGGATTGAGAACGTTTAAAGGATCACGGGTGCGGGGAGAACGCGGGATCCGCAGGAAACGACCCAACCCTGCAGTCGGAAATGTTTTCTCATTAAGCAGCTGACAATTTTTCTTTTCCTCCTTTCGAAATAAATAGAAGACCTAAGAATAATGCCTGCCTGCAGGGAGAGATTGACCCAGTGTCATCCAAAATTCCTACTCCAGAGGCTCTGGGCCGGTCCCCTACGACCCCAGAGGCCCGAAAATGAGCTAATGTAGTTAACTCCAGAGGTAAGGTACGGAGAAGGAGACACAAGCCCTGGAATTCACGGTCCCCCAAAACGCTGAGCGTCCCTCCCGTGTCCCACTGAGGCCAGGCCAAGCCCCCGCGTGCGCTGTTAGTACCCGCCCGGCCCCGGGTACGATCCCGCGGGAGGCGGGAGATCTGTCTGCCCGGTCCTCGAGTAGCTCGGGTCTAAATACACGGGACTGCGAAGCAGAGAATGAGGAGGGGAGAAAAAGGGAATCCCGAGGTGCCACCCGGCCTCCCATCCGTTCTCTCGCCTCCTCTAACGTTGGAAAAATTTTGCCACAACGGTCTGGGAGGTGCGGAGCCGCGGCCTGGACCAGCCCACCACCCGGAGTCCCCGCTCATCCGCCCCGCTTCCCCGCTGGGCGCCCGCGCTCGACGGCGCCAGCGCCCCTGGAGAGCGCGCGCGGGCTGCGGCTACGTACGGTTGTTGGGGTCGCTGGTGTGCTGGTTGAGCGGGATGATCTCCATGCGCTGCTGGCCGTACAGGTAATAGTCCAGCTCCTCCGCGCTGCAGCGGAAGCGCGGGCCGCTCCGCGAGTCCCCGCCGCTGCCTCCGCACTTGGAAGGGCCCGGGCCCGAGGCGGCGCCGAGGCACAGGTCCTTGGGGGGCAGCGGCTCCGCGGCGACGGCGGCGGCGGCCAGAGGCGCGAACACCGGCAGCTGCGCCACGGGCAGGGCCGAGAGACCCGCCAGCGCGGCGGCGGCCGCAGCTGCAGCAGCGGCGCAGGAGGAGGCAGAGGAGGCGGAGGTGGAGGAGGACGCCGGAGTGGAGGAGGCGGAGGAGAGCGAGGCGGGCCGCGGGCGCAGGCTGTCGGGTGGAGGCTCTGCGCGCTCCGGCGGCGGCGGCGGCGGCTGGAGAGGCTGCGGCGCGCCCAGGGGACCCGCGGCGCCGCCGCCCTTAAGCAGGCCGCCGCTGCTGCCGTGCGGGAAGAGTTGCTGCCAGTGCTGCAGATAGGCTGGGTCCACTTTGAGGAAGGCCGAGCCGCCAGGGTCTCCGGGCTTCAGCATGTCCGACCTCTCAAGCTGGGGGCAGAGGACAGAGAGGAGGGTGCGCGTGAGCCAGGCCCCAGGGCCGGGGAGGATGGCCGCCCAGACCCCGGAGCCAGAGCTTAGCCCCGGGCTCCTCCTGCTGCCGCCCGGCGCCGCAGCTCCCTCTTTCCAACTCCCGCTAGGGCGCAAAGTTTACTCTGAAGTCGCGGCACCGCGCGAAGGGAGTTCCGTGCACCCCGCCTTGCCTCCAGCCCGGGGCGCCCAGCTCCCGTCCCGCACAGTTGAAGCCCGGCGCGAGGGCTCGAGGGCGCTCGCCCGAAGAACTCGGCGGCCGGAGGCAGCCCCCGCCCTCGGCCGGCGCGCGGAGCCTACCCGAGCTGGAGTGGCGCAGCGCCGGAGCCTCGTCGGCCTCCGGCGCCAGGAGGCGGGACAGTCTCGCCCCCCGCCCCCAGCCCAGAACCTCCAGCCTCCTACCCCGGGGGCCCAAGACCCCCAGCCTCGTGGTAAGCCTCGCCTTACCTGGAAACTCGGAGCCGCCGGCGGGTGTGTGCGTGCGTGCGTGTCGGTGAGCGTGCGGGAGAGTGTGCGTCCCGGCTGCGCTACATGCCCCTGCGCGGCGGGGAAGGAAAGCCCTAGATGTTGTCGGGCCGCCCGGAACCCTCCCTGGCCACGAGCGACGGGCGCGGAGGCTAGCGGAGCGCGCTGGAGCAGTTCAGCCGAGCGCGCAGGAGCGCGGGCCGGCCGGGGAGCGGATCCGAGCCACGGTGGACTGCTGCGTTCGGCCGCCGCCGCGTCCCGGTTCCTCAGCTCCACGCTCTGGCAGCCTCCCGGCTGGACACGTGGGTTTTACGACAGCACAAAATACAAATATGTGTGTGTGTGTGTGTGTGAGAGAGAGAGAGAGAGAGAGAGAGAGAGAGACGGAAAGAGGGAAAGAGGAAGGGAGGGAGGGGGGAGGGCGAGAGACAGAAAAAGAAAGAGAGAGAAAGGAGAGAGAGGTAGGGAGTGAGGGGAGGCGGGAGGCTGGCCAGAATCACGAAGGGGAGGGGAGAGGGAAAGAAGGAAGTTCTAACTCGGCAGGATCCACACGCGGCTGGTGCGCCTCTCCCGCACAGATACCTCCTCCACCTTCCCCCCCGCCCCCCCCGCCCGCTTTTGGCGTGACGTCTCCCGCTCGCTTGTTGTCTCTTTCTGCCCATGATAAGTCTTTTCGAGGTGCCAGCTCACGGCCCTGATCTTGAAAGCAGTGGAAACGGGGAAACTGGAATGCATCTCCGCACGCACTCGGGTGTCTGCATCGGAACAGGCGCGCCCAAACGGCGAGTGGACCAAGTCCCACCACCGGGTTTGCGCTTTTGCCCGGCTCAGTTTTTCGAGAAGTACTGCTGCGTGCCAGAATCTACTAGCGCGCCACGCAACTTCCCACAGAAATCCTCGCGTGGGGAGGCGGGGGCAGGCCAGGTTGCGCCCTGGGACGAAAGCCTCAGGCTGCAGCCGAGGAGGCAGGCTTTGGTGAGCCGGGAGGCGTGAGACCGAGGGTCTCTAATGGGCGCCTAGTGCTGGCGGGACTCAAGTCTGGCCGCCGAGCTGGGAAGGCGCCCGCAGTGGAGTCTCACCCGGCTTAGCGCTAAGCCCACCCACTCTCCAGTTGTCTCCCTGGGGGACTCGCTCCTTCTCCGTGTGGGCATCGGAGGCAAGTATCCGGAGCTCTCTTACACAGTGTTAAACTGCTCTCGGACGCCGGCGAAGCTTGTTTGCCCTTGACTGCTAGGGGCTGCCCCGGGGCGTCTTGTAGGAGGCTCTTGCCCCAAACCTGGCGTCCGGGCTGCAGGCTGGGAGAGCAGCCCCACCTCCACCCCTACTACTCCGGGTGCCTTGGGCCGCGCGGCTGCCCTTCCCTGCGCGGTGTCACATCCACGAATTGGGCATCAGCCCTCAGCTCCTCCAGGCACTGGCAGAGCTCCGTAGGGGTAGGGCACGGACAGCGGGTGTGAAATTGACCAGCCCAGGCGCTTCCCCACGCCGGAGTTCTGTCCACACTCAAAGAGAAGAAATGACGTTTGTCTCCCCAAACAAGCCAACTTATTTAGCACCCGCCACTCCGAACAATTGATAGCTACTCTTTCCTGATTTCTGCTTGTTTCTTTTTGTCTTCCCACCACTCATTTCGTCTGAGCCTGGGAACCGCGCTGTTTAGACTTTGTCCGGGTCTCACGCAGGATTGCCTCGACGCTGGTTGGAATAGAGTTGGACCGACAATGTTTTGACTGGCATCGTTGTGACAAGGTCATCAGTCATTCTTGGATAGATTGATAGTACCCAAGTTTAAGGCCAACACCACGAGGGAAAACCCACGTGCTGTGGGCCCCGAGGCTAACGGAGCAGTCTGCGCGGGCTTTGAACAACTCCATCGGGAGGAGAGTAGGAAGTTCCAGGCCCGTTTCAATCCATTTGCAGGAAGAACTGCCGAAGAGGAGTGGTCGGGCCTCGGGAGAAGTGGCAAGCTCTCTTTCTCACACTCGCCTGGTTCCTTGCTGATTCTCTGGGAGACGGGGAACGGGGGAAGGGAGCGCGGACGCTGCGGGCAGCGGTCCCACCGCCTTCTTGTTTGGGGCCAAGCCGGCCTGCGCACGAGCGTCTGGTCCCCGGGACTGGCCCTCTCAGAGAACTCCTCCCCGTACCGCCCCGCAACCACACTCGAAACTCTCCAGATTTTCAGACGCTAGTTGCAGCAACTGCTCCCAAGGCCTCCCGGCGCCCATACCCTGGGAAGCCAGGGGTTTGCCTTCCTAGGAAGATTAGCTGATCGGTCCGTGAGAGCCTCGGACTGGGCAGGCGTGAGTAGGCGCTTCCACTACGTTTATTCCGCCCAGCGGCCCCGCAGAGAAAGCGTTACCATTAACCCCATGTTACAGATGGGGACACCGAGGCTGAGAAAATAGGTTGCCTCAGGTCACGCCATTGTTGAGTGCTGGAAACCGGGGCAATGAGGCGCCACGTGTACTCTCCTGCCCCCCCCCCCAGCCCAACCTCCCCCCTCACCTTCCAGACTGACGCCGGAGGGGTGTACGGTACCTCGAGGGAGATCTGGCTCCCCTTGCTTGTGGGGGGTCAAGGGGAGAAGCAGAGAGTGCAGTGGAGCCTCAGTCCGTCACCATGCCAGTGTGGGGTCCCTGACTCATCAGGTTCAAGCCCCTTCCTCGCCCACGCCGGCGGCCCCGGGCAGACACGGGCCTCCGGGCAACGGGACCCTAAGGTCCAAAGGCCTTAGAGAACTTGCGTGAAGGAGGCGGTTAAAAGAGCCCGCGCTCAGAAGGCCGGGGAGTCCAGGAGCGCAAGACCTTGTCTACAGGGGAGTGCGGCAAGAGTCCGAGCATACCCCAGCGCCTCCCCGGGGGCCCACGACGAGGGGCGGGGCGCTGCTGGCACCTGGACAAGGCGGGAGGGGCTGGGTTGGGGCCGAGGTCCGCGTGGTCCCGCCACCCGCGGGCGCAGAGGTGCCCCCGCTGGTCCGACCTCGGCCGAGGCGGAGGCCGCTGCCCACCCACCCAGCAAAGTCCGGGCCCCGCGGGTTCGCCGCCTCCCTGGCAGGTCTCCTCTCCGGGGTCTTAGAAAGCTAGCCTACCGGCCGCAAGGACAGGCACCCCTCAAATCCGCTCCCCTCCTCTTCATTTAGAAGACGACCGCGGAAACAAATCACTTGCACCACTTAGGAAGCGATCAAACCTTTATAAAATCCATCGCTCCCAAATCGATGGACGAATATTTGCTGGGAATTTGTTCCAGAGGAATAAATAAGGAGCGTGAGTGTATTAAATGCAAACGGGGGGACACGATGGTGTTTTTCTTCATTGATTAATGACCTCTAAAATAAAACAAGTGGGAAGAGGAGCCGGGATCGATAAATTAACTACCCAAATTCATCATTTTCTCGAGCAATTTTTTTCCCCTGAAAATTATCCTGGGGAAGCCCAATGCACCCTGAGCTGGGAGGAGAAGAAGGGAGCTGGAGGCCAGAGTCAGGCGGGAGTGGCAGGAAGGGTCAGGAAAACAAGAAGAGGATTCGGTCAGGGGACCCTCTATCTGATTTCGTTTGACATACAATTTTAAAGTTTGCCTTTCATATTAATTATTTTTTTCCTGATGGAGGAGGGGAACAAATGGTCCGCTGCCTTTGACAGGACTCCAATAAAGGATTCAGCAGCTCTCCTGTCTGCCCTCGGCGCTCCCGCTTCTAGGTTTAAGGTCATGGATGGCTGAGTTAATAATTCATTAATATAGACATTTATTCAGAAGGGTTCTCTGAGACCAGCTCTCCTGCCTCCGCCCAGAGATTTATTTTCCTGGGAAATGGAGGGGGGGTGGGGTGTCGGGCTGCAGGTGAAAGGAGGGAGAAGAAGAAAATGGGAAATTAAGAGAGAGCTGGACCCAGCTAGGAGGAATCTTTATTTAGCCAGATTCGTGGACAGCTCCCTCTAGCCTGCTGACAAAAACTTGGTAGAAAATGTGGCATCCAAACAGCCCAGGGACTCTGGCCTCCAGCAGTCCTTCTGTCTGTCAACATTGCCGTATTCACAAAGCCCTGTTCCTCCAGCTTTAAGATCTGGAAGAGCCATCTGAGGACCTTGAATGCAGGCAAAGGGGGAAAATCTCTGGAAAGAGACTATCCTACCTCCCCCTCCCATAAGCCCCCCCCACCCCCGGAAGTTCCCAAAGGAGGAGCTTTGCAACTTGCCCCCATGTTGCATGCCAAAGGGCACAGACGGGTTCTGGTGGAAAATGTCCCCTCAGAAAGGCACTATGGGGGCACGCAAACCAAACCAAACCACCGGGTCCAGATCCGCATGAAGTCTACCCTGAAGGAGGGGGCAGAGGAAAAAAACGAAACGATGAACAAGTAGTTGTCAGATGCTCCTAAGTGCTCTGGAGAGCAATTAAGAAAGGGCAAGGGGAAAAGAATGTGCAGTGGTCGGAGGATGTTAGTAATTGAAATAATGTGGTCAGGGAAGGCTCCTCTCTTCTCAGGTGAAACTGGAATAGAGACTCAAAGCAAGAGGAAGACTGTCCTGTGCCTGGTGTGGGGCGTTCCCTGCGCTACCCTCCTGGCCCCCGGGCTCCCTTAATAAAAAGGGCCTCCTCTCAAGAAACCCCAAGGCCCTGGGAAGGAGTCTGCCTTGTCAGCTTCTAGACACACTGGGCTCCCTCTGCTCCCACCTGTTCCCCCCTGGCTCCGAAAAGATGTTGTGAGCTCTTCCATGTCCTTGCAAAGACATTATTGACATCAGTGGAAATCCCCTCTGTTGCTGGTGACTTAGAGCCTTATCCAGTGACCCCTCCCCGCCCCCCTGCCCCTGACTCAAGGCCTCTGTTTCTTCAACGTTCAAATGGAAGGATGGGACTAATGCAGCTTTCCATACTAAGGTTTTTATGAAGGAGCTACCAAAATCTGACCTCCATCTCTACTACCTATTTTATACCCCACCTCAGAGAGTCTAAGATGTGTGGTATGTAAAAAGTACTGAGAAACCCAAACCAAGGAAACCCATACCACTTACGCAAATCACTGCCATCTTCCCACTGACCCTTGGCATTTTCCCTGCTTCGTCCTCACTCAGTGACAGAAAGCAGAATGTGGGAAAGAAAGGCAGTGAGGGGTAAGACGCAGGGCTGGGGTGGGGGGAATCTAAGTTGCTGGAAAGCTCCCCATGACGAAATCAGCTCTTTCCTCAAAGGCTGCAGCAGGAGGCTCTCTGTTCTGAGGCCTTGGCAATTCAGACTGGGCGTCTCCTCTGCCTGCCTCCTGTCACGACTGGCTTGGGAAGGCAGGCGCCTCACTTTGCCAGGTCAGAGATGGCCTCTGGGGCCGGGAGCCCAAGCTTGGCCTATTTCTGACCGCCCTCTTTCATCCTCTGCCAACATCACCGTAGACAGCACCTGTTCACTTCACTTGAAATGCAGCCGCACCCGCCAGCGCCTTTCACTGGGTTCCCGCAACAGCTGTCACTCAAACAATACCTCTCTGCCACCCCAGGCCTGCTTTGGATTTGACCTGCTGACCTTGAGGTGAAAGGCTCTCTAATCCATTACCCATCTCTGGGGCCGGTTCATTCTCCCAGGAAAGCCTTTAAATATATCCCTTCCGAGCATAGGGAAGTGAGCTATTATGATTTGGAAAGGCCTCGTGACTTTAAAACATATCAGGGAAGTTCGGTCCCATAAAGATTTCACGAATAGCCACGGAGCCAAAGCCCGCTGCTCTTTTTTCGTCTTGACAAGTCAAAGAAAAGAGAAATAATTAGACATGGAGACCTGTCCCTTCAAAACTCATGTAGTTCCTTCATGATCTCTTTCTTAGCTACTCCCCTGCCATTTCCCCTAAATCTCTCTCCCATTTTCCCCAGAATCTGTAAGAACAGACGAGACCAAGTGGGGTTAGCTGCAAACTAACAGTTATACCTAACACCTAAGGGACATCTAGTGTGTGCAAGAGACTACCGGGGACTACTCTGGGACAATCTCCTTTGACGTTCTTTTAGCAAATGCTACCTGGTTCCAACACGGTCTGCTTTTGGTCACCAGAGCGTTGCCTAAATTAGCTGAAGCCTGTAGGCCTCACGTTCT
This sequence comes from Potos flavus, assembly GCA_028534135.1. Taxonomy (NCBI): domain Eukaryota; kingdom Metazoa; phylum Chordata; class Mammalia; order Carnivora; family Procyonidae; genus Potos; species Potos flavus. Next base: position 11,769,944 of record CM052895.1, on the reverse strand, counting down.
GATCAGGATGCAGCAAGCATATTGCAGGGCATCTGTTTGAAATTAGGAACATATGCTACGGTTGATTCACATTCGGAGGGGTGGTGGTTCCTAGTGCCTGGTGGGTTCCCCCGAGTGCCTGGCAATGGTTGGAGCCGGCATGGCTTCTGGGGAGCACCATGAATGAGGGGGCCCTGAGGGCTTCATCCCAGGGCAGCCTGCGGAAATAGGGCCCCCTCTCCCGCAGGGGCTCTTAGGATATACTTATGGGAGGCCTGGGAAGCCTGTCTGCCTCCTCATCATTCACTCTGCTGGCTGGAGTCGGGCTGTCACCCTCCTCTGACTTAGGGGGTCAAAGGATGACCCCGAAACGTGTTTTTATTCTTTGATTTTTTTTAATTTTTAATAGATTTTTTTATTTATTTGGGAGAGAGAGAGCATGAGTGGGGGGGGGGGTGCAGAAGGAGATGGGGAAGCAGTCTTCCTGCTGAGCAGGGAGCCCGAGGCGGCAAGACTCAGTCCCAGGACCCTCGGATCATAACCTGAACTGAAAGCAAGAGTCTTACCTGACTGAGCCACCCAGGTGCCCCTATTGTATGATTTTTGGTTGGGTCTATGTTCTCTGTATAAGAGCCTCCCGGGAAATTAGATAGATAGATAGAAAGATAGATAGATAGATAGATAGATAGATAGATAGATAGATAGATAGAACCTACTCTCGGTTTCCTTTTTGGAACCAGGAAACCTTGTCTTTAGATCCAAATGAAGACACTGTGCAGATTGCTGGGGGCAAAAACAAAAGAAGGTAAATTGCAGTGCCCTTGCCTTCCATGGTCTGGGGAAATCTGGTGAATTCCCAGCTTTCCCTGCCAGGTTTCCCAGGACCTGGAGCCAGTCAGTGACATAAGAGTTCAGGAGAGGAGACCATCGTCACTCTACGCCAGAAGATGATGAGGCAAAGCTTCACAAAGGAGATGGGCTCTAAGGATCGCCCGTATTCAGGCAGGTGGCGAGGAAGCAAGGAAAGGCATTACAGGACAGGGGGCACTGCTTGAGCAGAGACCTGGAGAGAGGACCCGACCCAGATAAACCGAGAGGCTCAGGAGACTTCTCTAAGTCCGTTCATGGGAATACCAGTGGGATGGCTGGCTGTCCTCTCTCAAGGCACAGCGAGCACCAGCCCCCCGGGGGCCCTGCACTTCTATTCCATAGACTCAGAACAGTGTTTTTATGAGAATGTCCTGAACTAATATGCTCAAGTTTAAGTCTGAAAGCTCCAGTATAAAGCCAGCAGCACAGCAGAAAATACACTGGATTAGATTTGGTAAGCTCGGCAACGCCACTTCCTGGCTCTGGATGGTACAAACTAGGACTCTCTGACCTGCTTTTTTCAAACTATAAAGAACTATGTTTAATATATATATATTTATTTATTTTTGATTATTGATTATTATATATATTTGTTATATATATAATTTTTTAAAGGTTTATTTTAAAGAGAGAGAGCATGAGCAGGGAGGGGCAGAGGGAGAGGGAGAGAGAGAGAATCTCAAGCACACCCCCTTCTGAGCACTGAGCCCGACGCGAGGCTCCATCTCATGAGCCCAAGATCACGACCTGAGCCAAAACCAACTGTCAGATGCTTAACCGACTGCACTGCCCAGTTACCCCTATATATAATTTAATATAAATATATTTTATCTATATTATATTTTATGTATTATTTTAATATAAACACACTTTTTTATTAAATATATATATACACATATATTAGGCCTGAGAGAAGTTTCAAAGATCCTTCTGAAGTAAAAACCATGCAGGAAATTTTTCAGAATTGGCAGACAGATTTCCCAAGGATCCTTACAGACTAATAATTGTTAATCCCCCTTCAGAAGAAAAAAAAAAAAAGAGGTTACAGAACAATGATAAGATTCTTGAGACGCAAATAAAAATAATCATTTTTTACATTGGCAAGACTGCCAGATTCTTAAATGAAACTTTAAAAAGGCTAAGCATGCTCATGTAATACATTCTTAGTCTATCTTTATAATGTAGTAATTGACAAGGGACACTGGGACATTGATTGGAAAATGAACATTTTGAAAATTCAGTGATTAACCAGCCTGACTTTTGAATATATTGTTATGTATGACCAAGTTTCAGGCATTTCCTTCTTGTCTGTCTACATTGGCAAGCATTTTTCCATTGAAACATATGTTTGGGTGGACAAGTATTGTATTTGGCAGCGACCTAGTAGTTTAAGTATAGATTTCAACATCAAATGTTTGCTCCATAAGCAAATGTTTTCAAACAGAAGCATTTCTCACAATTGTTTCCTCAAACAAATGTTTATCTTGGAGCCAGCAGAGAAGGCCAAGCATTCCAGTAAATCTCTTCAAGAACGTTCATCACGATGATTTCGTCACCTTTGAGAGTTTCTATCGGTCACATTCTCTCACAGATTTTCATGGGTTGCTTTGAAAGGCTAGTCCCCAGAATACTTTGTAAGACAAGTGCAAGCATTTTCAAGACGATTTTTTTTCTTGGTAGAAAGGGAGTGGAAATACATGCACGCTTAGCAATGTTTCATCTGCGTAGATGCCATTTTACTTGTGATATGATTATTGGTACTATTTGTCTTCTCATTTCCATATACAGAGTTGTGAAAGCGGATGGATGGGTCCCTCTGCTCCCTTCTCCCTGACAAAAAGGAGAGGCTCAAGCCCATGTGAGTCTCTGAGTAATTGTGTATTATGGGTGTGAAGACAGAGGACCACTGGGATTTGAAGAATCAGCAATGAGGTAGTCTGGCTGTACTCTTTCAAGTGCAGATAATAGAAATTAAATTCAAATAATAATAGCTTTTTTTTTTTTAAGAATTTTTATGGCTTACATATGAAAAACCAGGTTATGGGGTTTCAGGTATAGATGGAGTCAGGAGTTCAAACAACAACATGAAGTCTCAGCACTTCTCTTGATCTCTCGGTTCTATCTTCCTCTGTCCTATTTTATTTCATTTTGAGAGAGAGAGAGAGAATGTGTACACGAGGCAGGGAGGGGCAGTGAGAGCGGGAGAGAGAGAATCTTAAGAAGGTTCCACACTCAGCCCAGAGCCAACGTGGGGCCATGTAATGACCCTGAGATCATGACCTGAGCCACCCACACACCTCCCTCCCTCTATTCTGACATTAATTTCATGCAACATCTGCCACGTGGTTGCTCCCAGCAGCTCCAAGCTCACCTTATTCTTCTCGATAGAAATCCGAGGGGAAAAGCTCATTCATTCCAATTATTTCAACAAAAGTTCTGGTGTTGAGGGACGTCTGGGTGGCTCAGTCGGCTAAGCATCTGCCTTTGGCTGAGGTCACGATCCTGGAGTCCCAGGATGGAGCCCCACATCAGGCTCCCTGCTTAGCAGGGACTCTGCTTCTCTCTCTGCCCTTCCCCCACCTCCTAGAGCTTTCTCCCTCTCACTTACTCTCTCTCTCTCTCAAATAAATAAATAAAATCTTTAAAAAAAAAAAAAAGTTCTGTTGTTGAGTCCTAATGAGCTAATTTGAGTCACCCTATCAATTGACCTGATTGACTATCAGGGATAGTCAGCTATCCCTGAACTAATAATCATTCCAACAAAGGAAATGGAGTATACCGACTGGCCAAGCCTGGACATTAGCCCTAACCAAATCCAGAGGCTGAGATTTTGGGACACCAAAGAAAAATTGGGTGCATTACCAGAAGATTTGGGAATGAATGATGAACAAGTAAAAGTCGATGGCCCCTTCCCTAGGACGGTTTTGCCTGCTAATAGCTATGGGTCCCTTTTTATAGGGAATATTGCCACTGTCAAGCGCAAGGAGGTGATAGCAAATCTGTATTCCTTCCTTGGATAACAGGCAGAAGTACTTGGCCTTCTGTCCTAGAACCACCAAAAATGTCTCCTAGGAGCAGAGCTATAACTATCAAGTTTGGCTCTGAGAGCAAGTCATCCTGTGACCCACACCAGTACCTGACTAAACCAGCTCCCATTTGCACCCCGTTTCCCTATTCACTTTTGAGGATTGACTGAGAAGCAGCCAAGGACATGTAAGCAGCAATCCTGGAGTGAAACTTCTAAGAGAGGTTTTAAGAAGAGAGAGTTTCAGTTGCCATATCCTTTAGACTTCTGGCTTTTGCCTTGTCCTCTTCCCCATTTCTTCCATCCTGGAACACACACATCACAAGCGGAGGTATAGAAGTCATCTTGCACTGCTGAGGAAGAAAGCTACAAGTGACTCAGGGATGAGCGAGAATGGAGAAGGAGCCCAGGTCCCGAGGGGAATCACTGAGCTATAATCCTAGCCTTGGACGGTCTGCACCACGCCTTCTGATGGCAGCCAAATGCAATCTTAACTAATACACAAAGAGACCTCCGAATCATCTGTGTAATTCATGATGTGCTTTACAGAAGGGTTTTATTAATGAGGCATAGCTAGTGACTTGATTTTTATCAATTATTCTTGCTCTCTAGGCACTGAGCTCATGATTTTCATGTTTTACAAAGACATCCACCATCTGCATAGGCAGTATAGCTGGACAGTAGAGTTAGTGGGTCTAACTCTAAGTCAGAGCATTTGGATTCAAACCAGGCTCCAACACTATAACTGTTAATTGCATGACCTCTGAGAAGTTCTTTAAAGTTTTCTTTGCCTCAAGGACCTCATCTGTAATTTCCTAGTGTCATGAGCATTCAATGTGCTAGTCCTCAAAAAATATTTTCAACACAGAAAGTGTTCTCTATAGGTTTTATAGCTTATTGTGTATATTGCCTTTTAAAAATGTGCTTAAAATTCTATGACTCCTACATTGTTGGTATTCTAGAGATAACTCCAGGCAACACATACGGCTCAGCAAGAAGTGCATGGAATGAAGACATTGATGGTTAATTGTTCCAGCTCCTTGCCCTCCTGTTTCCCCCTCCCACCTCCGTAGAGCACTTCCAAAATTATGCCACCAATATCCTTATTCAACTCTAGCTGAAAACCAAGGTTGATTATGTTTTTACCTTTAATTGTGTATGAGTCACACCCCTATCCATACACGGAGTGTTGGCAAGACAGTCTGTGCCATTGCCAAGTTCCCCTTGACCACAGACCTCATCTTTTCTCTTCCAACTTGATTCCAGTCACTTCTGAGAAAATTTATGCCAATGTTTAGGCCAATCTCTTAAATGTACATTTACTTGCCTTGGCTGAATATATTTTCTCATTGACTATAAGAAAAGGCTGGATATGAAATCAATAATTATGATTGAGAACACGTACATTTCACGCAAAAAGAAATGCCTCGGGAAAACTACATGCCATTTTTGAGTCTATACCAAGTAGGCTAAGTGGTAGGTCACTGTCTTGATCATTAGGACCCTCATCTTGGAGTTAATTGCTACCTTACCACCTCCTCACCCCCAACTCAAGTACATGCTGTTTTCTAGGGAAAGGACTGGGTTTTAGGACAAAAGTAAACACTTGTAGCTAGAATTTATTGAGCACAGATTATGCACCAAGTAATGGGTTAAGTGCTTTTCATGTATCATTTCACGGAATTTTCATTTTGACATGAGTTACCTTTTAAGGGAAACATTTATGTTATTTTATTTACAGTTTTACTACTTAAGAGTGCATCTCTAAATAATATCTTTCATTTCACCTGCTTCTGAATTTTATGAATAGAATACTGCTGAATGCGTTTTTTAGAACCTGGCCTCTTTTTGCTCGAAATTATAAAGTTAAGCTCTATTTACATTGTTGTATATGACTTAGCTCACTGACTTTCAAGGTTACATATCATAAGAACACAAACCATAATTCATCCATTTTAGGTTGATGGACATTTGAATGGTTTTCATTATTTGGTTATTATGAAAGATGCTGCTCTGAACATTCCCAAACCTCTATCTTGTTACATGTATGCATGAGGTTCTGAAGAGTAGAGACCCATCAGTAGATTGGGTAGATCATGAGATTTGTATATCTTAAACTTTGCTAGAAAGTACCAAACTGTTTTCTAAAACAGTTACATTAGTTTGTACTCCCACAAGCAAGGGAAGAGAGTTCTTGCTGTGTCATACTTTGTCAACCCTTGGAGTTGTTAGTTTTTACATTTTTTTGCCTATCTTGGCAAATTTTGACATTTTGATATTAACTTGCATTTCCTTAATTATGGATGAGTTGAGCACCACTTCATAGGATCACTGGCTATTTGAGTTTCTCTTTTGAATGGTGCCTATTAATGGCCTTTGCAATATTTTATTTTGGGTTGTCTGATTTTTAGATCTTGATTTGCAACTTTTTTTCCCCTTATGAGTCCTTCACGTATTGTATGCACTTCAGATCAATCTTCTCCCCTTCCGTGACTTATATTTTCACTTTCTCGATAGAGTCTTATTTTGATATAAAATTTTAATCATTTTTATACGATCTACAGTTAATGATTCATTAAGAAATCTTTCCCTAGGGGCACCTGGGTGACTCAGTTGGTTAAGCTTCTGCCTTTGGTTCAGGTCATGAGCTCAGGGTCCTGGGATCAAGCCCCATGTCAGGTTCCCTGCTCAGTTAGGAGTCTGTTTCTCCCTCCTTCCACTCATGTGCTCTCTCTCTCAAATAAATAAAAATCTTTTTTTTTAAGAAATATTTCCCTATCCTGAAGTCACAAATATATTCTACTATATATTTATTTCTTAAACATTATTGGACTTCTATTTCCAGCCAAGACGGAATAACAGGGACTGAATTTACCCTTCTGTTCGAAACCACTAAGAAACTCAACAAAATACGCAAAACAACAGTTGTCAAAACACTGAACATCAGGCAGTGAAAGACAGTGATCTCTGAGAAAGGGAAAGCAAAGGAGATGAGCTCTCCACCTGGCCCAGCCTACTGCCTTGAGAGAGGAGGAAATCAGGTGGAGACCAGCAGACTTGCTGAGTTGAGGAGACAGAGCCAAGATTTTGGGGAGTCCAAGGCAGCTAGAATCTGCAGAACAGAGGACTCAAAAGACAGAGAAGGAACTCCAGAGATCTGCAGAGAGCCCCCTAGAATGTTCGGCAGAGTGCTGATCAACGTGTATGTGTGTGTGTGTGTGACCAATTTCCCCTCCTCTGAGGAAATCAATGCTTCTAGTTTCTTAAATACCCTTCCTGAAACACTCTATGGATTGTATTCCCCTCTTTGTGTCAAATGTTAGATGACACACACTGCTTTGTACCTCGGTTTTCTTTTTAACTTAAGAAATACAGCTTTGAGATTGCTCCAGATCTATAAATAAAGAGCTTTCTCAAAATCTTTAAATAACTGTTTGATCTAATCATTAATTTAAGCAGTTCTTTAGTGATGGCCATTTATTTTATTTTTTATTTTTAAAGATTTTATTTATTTATTTGGCAGAGAGAGAGCACAGGTAGTCAGAGCAGCAGGCAGAGGGAGAGGGAGAAGCAGGCTCTCCGCTGAGCAGAGAGCCCGATGCGGGGCTCGATCCCAGGACCCAGGGATCATGACCCAAGCCGAAGGCAGCTGCTCAACCGACTGAGCCACCCAGGCGCCCCACTGATGGCCATTTAGACTGGTTCAAATTTTTGTTATTACACATAATGGCACAATTTTGCATACGCTCTTTTGCATATTGTGATGAATATTTAATAGTGTGCTGTTGCAGGCTCACTTGGGCTTTTGAGAACAATTTGTTAAAATTTCAGGAACTGTGAGCACTGGTTGATGTTAGGAGACTAGCTTGAAATTAACCACATAGAAGCATTTTACCATTAAAACTGGCAATGTTGGGGTGCCTGGGTGGCTCGGTTTTTAAGTAAGGGTCTGCGTTCCGGTTGGGTCATGATCCTGGGGTCCTGGGATCGAGTCCCGGCTCAGGCTCCCTGCTCAACAGGAAGCCTGCATCTCTCTCTCCCACTTCCCCTGCTTGTATTCCCTCTCTCACTGTCTCTCTCTGTCAAATAAATAAATAAAATCTTAAAAAAAAAAAACACTGGCAATGTCTATAGATAAAAGCCCATTCCTTTATTTGGGGGGGGGGACAGTTGGTTGTTAAGTATGTACGACTTCTACTGAACACATTTCTAATAGTGGAATTGCTGATTCAAAGGGTATGTAGCACTTGTAATCTTGTTATATGTAGCCAAATTACCCTTCATGGATTTCTACTAGCAATGTATAAAAGTTATTCCTGAATTCTCACTAACAGTGTTATGAAAATTATTGATCTTAGCCAATTTGATCAGGGAAATTGGTTTCTCAATGAGGTTGTAACACTTATACCACTTATTATTGAAAATAAACATCTTTTTATATGTACATTTAAAATTTCTTTCTACAGGGGTGCCTGGGTGACTCAGTCAGTTAAGCGTCAGACTCTTGATTTCGGCTCAGGTCAAGATCTCAGGGTCATGAGATGGAGCCCTGAGCTGGGCTCCATGCTGGGTGGAGACCGCTTAAGATTCTCTCTCTCTCTCTCCCGATGCCCCTCTCCCCGTTCCCCACCCCCCTGCCTACCTGGGCACATTCTCTTTCTCTCAAGAAAACAAAATTTCTTCTTATGAAAAACCTCTATTCATTCCTCCGGCTGTTTTCCCCATTTAAAATGTGGGATTTGTTATTATAATGATTACTTGTAAACGCTCCTAATATGTTAAGGACATTAGCCCTTGTTCTGGGATATGAACTGCCTGTATCTTTTCTCCAGAACATTGTTTGCTATTGAAATTTGTTATGGTGGTATTTGCAATACAGATTATTCAAAACTATTTTTATGTAACTAAATGCATCAAGATTTTCTCTTGATGTTGAGGTGACTGGATGGCTCAACTGTTGAGTGTCTGCCTTCAGCTCAGGTCATGATCCCGGGATCCTGGGATCAAGTCCCATGTCAGGCTCCCTGCTCAGCGGGGAACCTGCTTCTCCCTCTTCCACTCCCCCTGCTTGTGTTCCCTCTCTTGCTGTCTCTCTCTCTGTCGGATAAATAAACAAAATCTTAAAAAAAAAAAAAAAAAGATTTTCTCTCTTGATGCTAGTGATGTGAAGCATCTTTTCATGTACTTACGGACCAGCTGTATATTTTCTTTGGAGCAAATATCTTTAAAATCCTTTCTCAAAATAAATAAATAAATTAATTAAATAAAATCCTTTCTCCATTTTAAAAGTAGGTTGTTTGCATTCTTATTGTTGACTTCAAACTTTTTTTTTTACGTATTCTGGATACAAGTCTTAGATCTATAACATGCAAATCTTTTCTTTTATTCTAGGGGTTGTCTTTTCACTTTCCTGGTGGTGTCCTTTGAAGCACAAACGTTTTAAATTTTAATGAAGTACAATTTGTCTCTTTTTTCCTTTTGTCATGGGGCCTTTGGTGTCACTTTATGATCTAAACCACAAGGATTTACTTTTCTGTTTTCTCTTAGGAGTTTTATAGTTTAATTCTTACATTTAAGTCCATAATCTCTTGTGAATTAGTTCTTTAATATGATGTGAGGTAGGGGTCCAACCTCATTGTTCCACATGTGGAAGGCCAGTTGGTTGAGCACACTCTGTTGAAAAGACTATTATTTCATTATTGAATGGTCTTGGCATCCTTGTGGAAAATTGAATGACCATAAAGGAGAGGTATCTTTCTGGATTCTCGATTTTATTCCACTGATATGTATGTCTATCCCTATGCTAGCATCACACTGTCTTGATAACTACAAATGTGTGGCACGTTTTGAAATTGGGACGTCTAAGTCTTCCAACTTCACTTTTCTTTTTCGAGACTTTTTTAAGGATCAGCTTGTCAAATTCTGCAAAAAAGCCAGCTG
>CM052895.1:11737825-11759630 GCA_028534135.1 Potos flavus | reverse complement strand
CCCCTTCCTCGCCCTCCCACTTAGCACTGCCTGGCATCTCCCAGTCCAGACTTCACAAGGACTAAACCTCCAGGGCTCTGCCAGGCTGGAAAAGGGCTAATGCCCAGCATGGAGAGGGCAGCAGTGAGGGGTCTGCTTACTGCCACAACAACTCATCAGGCTTCCTGATTTTGCTCTGCATTCCAGCTCTCCTCCTCTGGTTCCAGAAGTCCCCTGTGCTGCCAGTTCCTAGCCTCTGAGTATTGTGCAGAGAAGGGAGCTTGCGTCTCAGCCTGCCCCGCTTCAGGTTGAGAGTCTGGTTTCCTGCATTTGCTAAGATGCCTCCTGTCCATCTGTTTTGTAGTTTACACAATGTTATTATCTCCTTGCAGCGACCCTGCCCCTGGCAAGTTTATCTTTTATTTTAAATCTCTTTACTGTAGTTTTCATAGGGCTTCAGGAGGCAGCAAAATTAGACAAGTGTGTTCAATTTGTCATGTCATCTAGAAAGCTCTATTATGTTTTTTTCCTACTCCATTATAAATATTTGTGCTAACTGTGTAAAGTGTGTAATCCAAGATTATATGATAAAGATAACTGTGATACTTGTATGAATAACCATCTTCATGAGCTAGAGTTAACAGTAGCAGATAAAACCATGAAGGTAGGACCAGAGGTTGTGGGTTTTAAAAGCAAGCAATGGTTGAAAAGGAGGAAGGAAGAGAACATGATGCTGTAAGTTCCAACTTCCAACAGGGAAAACAGAAATGATTAGCTAAAAAAAAGATAAATGTAGACTAAATCCCCCTTAAATGGTAACTAAACCACTAAGGAGAGAGGAAGCTCCAGGAAAAAACCTGACAACTGATCAATGTTACCTTATTGAGTATTTGATATAAACAAACCATAATTAGTCTCCATTCATGTATTTTATGTTAAAAAACAAAAGTCTTTACTATAATATTGGAATATTATAAAATTGTAATATTGAATTACAATATTGAAATAAAGTCGCTATTATAATATTGAAATCTATAGCCCTGTGGTTAGCACGGATGTCTCCTCATGAGGACAACTGAAGGAAGATGGTCCATCAAAGCAATGACTTTTTCAGTGCTTGTTCACTAAAATAGTAGGAATTTGTGTTGCAAGTGCCAAACAACTAGTATCTCCTGTGACAGGTTGCATTTCCTCTCATGTATCCCCCTAAGTTTGGCAAAGACACCTGCTAGAAAGTCAGTGTCAGACACCTGGGCCCCAGGGCCTGCCAAATGGAATCTCTAGAAGAATTTGGGCAAGTGGAAAGAGTTTACGAAAAATCTTCAATCAAATAGATTGTTTTTAATACTCAAAATTTAAGGGAAAAAAAAAAAAACCCTTGGGGCACCTGGGCAGCTCAGTCAGTTATGGGTCAGACTCTTGATTTTGGTTCAGGTCATGATCTCGGGGTCATGGGATCTAGCCTCACGTCAGACTCTTCCCTCAGCGGGGAGTCTGCTTGGGATTCTCTCTTCCTCTCCCTCTGCCCCTCCATCCACTCGTGGTCTCTCTCTCTCAAATAGAGAGAGAGAGAGAGAAAGAGAGAAAGAGAGAAAGAGAGAAAGAGAGAAAGAAAGACAACCCCAGTGTATTCACTGCATTGCTGTGGGCAAAGAGGATAAAGGGGAAGTCGTAGGGAATGACATTCTCCCTTCAGAGAGATGAAACTGATGCCAGGCATGATGGAGAGATCCTTCTCTGCTGGTCAGCTGCCTGGGCTTGTCCCAAGGTGGATGCCATGGAGATTGCAGTTGGGGCTCAAAGCGCCACCTAGACAAGCAAGCTGTGTTCTGCAGCACTACCCTCCTTCCCCTCATAAGGCTTCCTCCCTTCTGAAAGCCTCCCACCACCACCTGTCAGTTAGAGGAAGGGCTGGTTCTTCACACTCTTCTGGACACGGTTTGCCTCACTGGAAGCAATAGCTTCACTTTGGTTTGCTTTTGTTTCTTCACATGGACTATGCTTGATCTTACAAAGACGAAATGAAGAACATCTGAAAACATTTTTTGATGACACTCTGGCTGACTGAGCCAAATCACTTCTGATTCATTTTACATCTTAAACCAAAATATATTCACCATCTGATGTTAGCTTACTCAGTATGAAATTTCCTTCATTCATCCAAAGAATAATCTCTAAAAAAAATCTCTCTGGTGGCTGGGTGGGAGCTATCATTTCCTCATTCCCTTATGCCACAGGGAAAATGGTCACTAATTACATTTTAAGACGTATCCTATCTCTTGTGTCACTAAGATTAGTACATGTGAGCCTGTAGTAGGAGGCTAGGGTTCTTCATAAAGGGCTCCTGACTCAGCCAAGTGCTGCCCATGAAACTTGATGTAGACCTGTTATCCTGGCTTTACTTCTGCAACCAACATGACCTTGCTCTTCAGATGTGCATTCTCTTGCTCATTTTTGCTAAGACCTGAAGTCTCTGTGGGTTTGACCTTGCTGTCACCTCAGCCTATCCCCAACCCAACATTTGCGATTTGAATCAGATTTTGTGGCCCCATTCCTGTTCTCCTCAGTATGAGCTCTGAATTTCCACCGTTACAGTGGAGCTGGCAGGTGGAAATTGGACTCAAAAGGAAATGGCCTTGAAGCTACTTATATGGATGCTGGGCTACTGCGTTTCAACACGCTTCGTTTGTAGGGCACATTCCTACGGTTAGGGGTGCTGTATAACCTTCTATTGGTCAGGCCTCTTGATTGCAGGCAACAGAATTTATGTTAGTTTAAGCAGAGAGGAGTTTATTAAGAGGTATAAAGTAGTTCGTAGAATTTCTGGAAAGGTTAGAGAACTGGGCTTGCTCGTGGCTCAGCCAGTTTCAAAGCAGCCAGGGGAAATGGCCAACAGCTCTACTAGAACCAGCACCACTGAACCAGGAAATCCAGGAGCCTTACTCATGGTGCTTGCAGGATCTGAGCTCTCCCTGCAGGGACCGCAACGCACATTTGTCATCTCTGCCTCGAATCCTAAAAGGCATGTCTTGGCGGAAGCTAGGTCACATGTGGACACTCGCCACAAGGAACTCTTGGGGAATGCAGTTTCAGCATTCCAGCCTTCACAGCACCAGAAGGAAAACTGAGAGGCACGTTAGCAAGGTAGACAGTGAGGCATTTATGGTATGTGGGGCGCCCTGAAGGGAACAGGAATTCCCAACATCACTCAGCTGGGATGAAGATGCTCCCACCCTGGGGCCTGGGCTGCAGTGGGAGGGGTGCTCCTAGGTGGTGGAGGGCAAACAGTGGCTGGGCAGGCAGGCTGGGGCATAGGTAAGGAGCTAGTACAGCAGGGAATTCTCTAGAATGGGTGGTGTGCACCCCAGGGCACCCGAGAAAGCCGACACAGCCGCATCTAGGAGCCACCGCACAGGACCCCTTGCGGCCAGTGGAGTATAGTTGTTGGGGGGGGGGGGCTGGCGTCCAATTTCCCCTGAGGAAGGGTCTGTATCCATGCCAGGGCGGTGATACTGAGACCAGAGAACAGGAACAGCCCTTCCCCTATGACAGTCTCTCCTTACTACTGAACCTGGAAGGCTGGAGTATTCTTTTAGTGAGGAAGTGAACAGGGGCGCCTGGGGGGCTATGGGTTAAGCATCTGCCTTCGGCTGGGGGTCATGAGCCTGGGGTCCTGGGATGGAGCCCGCCGTGGGGTTCCCTGATCAGCGAGGACTCTGCCTCTCCCCCGTCCCTCTCCCTGCCCCTCCCCCTGCCCGTGCTCTCTCTCGCTCTCGCTCTCGCTCGCTCTCTCTTTCTCACTCTCAAATAAATAAATAAAATCTTTACCAAAAAAAAGTAAGAAAGTAAACAGGTTTCTCACACAGAGTCTGTCTCTCCGCCTGAGGAATAATGGAAGACTGTGCAGGAATGGCGCAGGATTCTTTGAAGCCAATCAGCTCCTATCTGATCATCACAGACCCAAGATTGTGACAGGATATAGTTGTTATCAATTGCTGCAGGACACATCGCCCCCCAAAACTTGGCGTCTTCAAGCAAGGACAACTCACCGCGGCCTCACACTCACGAGCGTCACGGGTGCAGCTCCCTGGCCGTCTGCGCCGCGCTTGCGCACAGACTGCGGCCGACGCTGGGGGCGGGGCTTGGCGCTCTCTGCTGGCTCCGCCCCCTCGCCCCGGGCCGGGCGCTTGGTGCAGGTGGTGGTGCCTGATTCCGCCCCACGTGGCCGCTCCGTGTCTTGTAGCCATGTCTCTCAGTGCTCCCAGACAGGAGGGCAGAAGTGCAAGGCCACTTGAGCCCAAGTCTCGGGGGACCACCTCACTTCCACCACATTCCGCTGGAGAAAGCAAACAAGGCTAGCCCGGCTTCCAGAGAAGGAGAAATGGACCCCGTGCCTGGAGGAGATGAGCAGCTGAGGGCCATTACGTACCGGGATGGGGGCTGGGATTTGTCGTCATTAAACCATCTGCCGCACGTGGGTAAGTTAAATTATTATTTATATTATTATATTATATTATTTCGGCATTCAGTGCCAATACGGAAATTCCACCCTCTTCCTACCAAGGCAAACACACCCATCATTATGATTACTGATTTCCCACTGGTTGTTAGGGAGTTCAGAAGACTTGAAATACTATTTTTGTAATGACTGCCATGGAAGGCAGGAATCTTAGTGACCTGTGAAGATGGAATTAACCACATCCTTGGTTTCTTCTGAACTGGAACTTAGAAGTCATCCACTCCTAACAAGAATGTCACGGAAAAAAGCCCCTCCAAGCTACGAGAGTCTAGAACTCCAGCACCTACATCAAGCCTTGAGGCACTTTATTGGGTCCTGTTATTGAAAACGTCACGGTGCCCAAGTTTCTCTGGAACGTTCCCTCAGTGAGTGGAAACCTGAGAGGCTTTTCAGAATCATTCCCAACAGCTTCCCATGTGCCCTTGGTAGAAAGAGAGGTAAAAAGCCTCCTTCTCCTGGATTTCAACCCTTTCATCTGGGCAGACAGGCTGACTATGGCCCCAACTGTCGGGCGGGCGGCCAGGGACTCAGAGCAGCTGGGGAGGTGGGGACACCAGCCCCTGCGGTGGCCATGTCCTGGCCCAGACCTCGCACTCTTATCTGTCAAACCCCAGGCAAAGATGAAAGGCTTTCACGTTGTGATATGGGAAGACTCTAGGAGCCAGGCAGATGGGACAGGGCGTTTTTGCTAGCCCCAGGCCACATTGCTCCCCAGGCCTGGCTGCCTAGCAGCGGCACCACGGGAAGCACGGGAGGCTTGCCAGGGGCTGGTGTGGCCCTGCGAGCAGGTGGGGAACCAGAGGACTCACCTGAGAGAAGGGCCAGGCTCCAGAGCCTTTCCGCTTAGGCTCGGGTTCTTCTTCCTGCTCCCTGCTCCCTTCTCCAATTACATTTTCAGTTACTACATTTGGAAACTACTGTATGATGTTGACAAGATTTGAACATCTTGTCTTTTGGGGAAAAAAAATTTTTTTTTCTTATATTGCAGGAGAGACGATACTTCCTGCTTTTTCATTTCCATAACCCATCTCATATTTTCCAAAAATGTTTTCAAATTATATATCAGAAAAGACATCCTAGGACATTGTATTAAGTGAATTCAATGAAAAAAATAATAATAAAAGGCAAAGTTAGAAGAGCAGAGGAACCAAAAGCCTGAAAGGAAAAACACCAGTATATTACAAGTATTTAGACTAGGGGGATTGGGATTTTTGAAAAATCTTTTTTTCCTTCATTTTCCTGAAACGTAATAACCTTTTATATTTTTTTACATACAAGAAAAATTAATTTGCTCCAAATTATTTGTTAGCGTAGGCCCATACTGAGAGGAGTAATTAAGAATTTTGTTTTCACTCCTAAGATAATGCATGAGCATATTGTTTGGATTGACATGAAACCAGTGGCCTGCAGTTTATCTTCTAATTTTATGGCCACGGATTAGCCCTGCGACAGTGAGTACAGGCTAGATTTAAACAATATCGGTGTCTTTTCTCTCCCAGGAAAGCACATTAAACTGCCACTCTGGTACCTGGGGCTTCATCACCCTGAAAGCTCTCTGCCCTTCAGACCTACCTTCCAACAGGAGCAAACAAACAAACAAACGGAGCAAGAGAAGAACATTTTCTGTAACAATTTCAAATATGTACTATCGGCTTGCTTTCTTGATCAGTGCTCTTGACCAGAAATCCTCAGAGTGACTGCCTTATCAGCTGATGGAGGGAAGATACCAGAGGAGAAATCCACACAGATGTTGGTAGCCAGTGGCCGGCAATGAGCGCACAAAATGATAAGAATGCCAATGTTTAAAAGAGCTGGAACTTTTTGAAACAGAGGAGTACATGGATTTTGTCAATCTGATGTTTTAACGAGGAGATAGATACTGCCATTTTTACTTTGCCAACTTTTTTTTTTTTTTTTTTTTTTTCTGGAGGTGGGGGTGGGGGATGTGTCTGAGGACACCAATTATATGTCAAATTGCAGCCAAGGAAAACTTGGCCTCTAGACTCCTGCTGCTACCAGGGATTGGGTGTTTTTTGTAAAACAGGCTGGAAGTCTTTTCATGCCTCTTTAAAAATACAAATCGTTTGAGCTTTCCCAGATTTCCAGTTTTTAAAGAAAAATCATTCAGGCAATTTCTACCTCCAGGAATGCAACTGACACAGATATATTTGAAGTGGGATTTCTCTCTTCTACAATATTGCGGTTTCCTTAAACACAGTAACTTGTTACCAGTTATGAGTTAATTTGTATTTTCCCTTTTAAATTAAGTCTCATATATAGTATGATTCAGTTCCACCGAACATGTTTTGAAGTAGATAAATATGCTCATAGTAACTTCATAAATGTCCCCCTGACTTTGGATTTATTATTTCATCTGGATCTAGTGAAGGCATTCCGTATGCTTAGAAACCTCTTCGGTTTCCTTTTGTGTTTTAGTGCTCGGTTTTAATGGACTTCATAACTGTTGCATAAAACATATCAACAAAGGTTTAGGAACACACATTTATACCAGGACTGTTTAAAAGTTGGCAGCCTTGGTGAAGAGTAAATAACAGAGAATAGGAGAGAACATGAATCTACAGATCAATCAAGTAACAGCTGGTCTCCGGAGAATTTTGCAAAAGGTTGCCTGAACCTTCCAAGTAGACCCACCCAGGGCTCAGATCAACGCAGCACAAAGGAGGAATCATCTGAGCTGATTGTAGTGCCCTCGCATAAAAAGGCTCTCCCTACTTTTTGGAATATAATCAATATTCAGTCAATCTCTGACATCACTCTGAGTTGCAAGCACTATAATCATTGGCTCGCCACTTCTCCTGGCTTCCCAATTCTCATACTCAAAGCCAACCAGGCTTCCATGTCCTCTTCAAAACCATTTTTGATCGCTGACTTTAAGTTAGAGATTTGTGAGGTTCCCGTCACACTTGAAATTCACAGAAGCAGGACTGTTGAAGTTCCAGGTCCAGTTCAGTTCCTCAGTTTTACCTAACAGTATCTACTTCACAGGGTAGTGTGTCCAAGGTGACTTGTCCACAGTAGGAACTGAGTGACCGTTAGATTTCCCTTCTGCAATCTTTCTCACGGGGCGGAAGGTCCCACCTCATACCCTCTGGCCCACTGACTGACATGCAACAAATGTGACTTTAGATCGTTTAAGCCCTTTCCATGTCCACAGCCTACCTGAAGCTCCTTGTGGGCAGGGAACCAGGCATCCATGCGTCTTTGCCTTTGTACCCCAGTGCCGACCACGGGGAAGCGCCAACAAATGTCAGTGGTACTGCTTCTTCTCGGGTTGGTGAAGGAGCTCGGGATGGAGAGAAGGGGGACACACGTGTCATTAAGACTGTTGGTCAGGAGAAAGGAGGTGGGTGGGAGGATGGGTGAAAGAGGTGATGGGGACGAAGGAGGGCATCGGTTGTGATGAGCCCAGGATGATGTATGAAGTGCTGAAGCACTATATCGTAAACCTGAAACTAATATTATACTGTACATTAACTAACTGGAATTTAAATAAAAACTAAAAAAAAAGAAAAATGTTGGTCAGTTTTGTTCAGGTTAGCAAATAAAAGCAAGATAACTTTTTAATTCCCTGGAGCCTTTTCATGGTAAGTTTGGCAGGGCAGTCCCCAAAGGGAAAAATGCTTGGGTAAGTGACTAGCTCCAGAAAGATATACTGTACACACGAAGACAAGAACAATAGGAAAGCCCCAGGAACTTCACCCCAGTCCTGAGTTCCAGTCAGTAGACCCTCCTGCCTTCCGATGAGCTAAGGTGACTGTTCCCTTCCTCATCGTAACACTTGAAAGAAATGTCCAGGCAGAATCTCACCATTTAGAGAGCTAGTTATTGACAAAGCCTTAGCCATTTATTTGCTAAGCAGGAACTGAATTTAACAAAGGTATTTGTGCCAGTATCATTATGTTTGAGGAGAAAGTAATATCTGACTCAACTAAGATGTTATTCATATAAATGAGGAAAAAATTAACAGTGCACAAAAAACAAAGGGTTTTGAAAGACAATGAAATGTAGCTTTGAGAGCCACATTTATTTTGAAACTGACAGAAATCTAAAATTTGTTACTTATATACTAGGACAGAAGCTACATATGATAAAACTGTACTCTCTCGTACTCATCAATCTTTAATAAATGGAACACAAGCAGTCCTTTTCTGTAATGAATGAAAGCAAGAACAAAAGCTATAACAGAATATTATATATTATTATATAACAGGATATTACAGAAGATAGCTGCCAACAGATTAGCTACTCCCTCTTATAATTCATACAGGCAATATATTTGCATGAATTTAATATTAATCTTACATTTTATCATTTTAATTGTATAATTTACACTATGATTGCTTCAAATGTTTTTTGAAACGCGTAAAAGAGACTACAAAGGAATGTACACAAATGAAAGTAACTGTATTAGGTAGTGAGATTGATTACAAGTGATTTTTGAAGAGTTAATGACAGAATTTTCCCAAACTGGTGAAAGACATCAAGTCACAAGACTTAAGAAGCCCTGTGAATCTCACGCAGGATAAATAAAAAGAAATCTACACCTAAGCAAATTCTAGTAGAACTGCTTAAAAAAACAAATATGGAGAGAAAATTACTAATATCACCAGGGTTTAAAAAACACAGATGTGGGGCACCTGGCTGGCATAGTCAGTAGAATGTCTGTCTGCCTCTTGTCCTCAGGGTTGTGAATTTGAGCCCCCACTGGGTGTAGAGATTACCTAAAAATAAAATCTTAGAAAAGAAACACATATTATTTTTAAAGGAGTAACAATTAGAAGAGTAGATTTATCATTAGACATAATAGAAGCTCTAAGTCAAAAGAAATGATACATTCATATTTCTGAAAAAAACTAATTTTATATTAGCCAAAAACATCCTGCACGAATGACATTTGCAGGGGCGCCTCGGTGGCTCAGTCGGTTAAGCGGTTAAGCGTCTGCCTTCAGCTCAGGTCATGATCTCAGGGTCCTGGGATGGAGCCCCATGTCAGGCTCCCTCCTCAGTGGGGAGTTTGCTTCTCCTTCTGCCCTTCCCCTGCTTGTGCTCGCGCTCTCTCTCTCTCAAATGAATAAATAATCTTAAAAAAAGAATGACAATTTCAGATAAAAAATAATTTCTCATAAGTAGACTAGCACTTAAGGAAATACCAGATGGAGTTCTTTAGGCAGAAGGAAAATGACTATGTGAAGTCAGAGATATAGAAGTAATGAAGAGTAATGATCATGTAAATTTGTGGATAAATCTAAGTATATATGACTTCACTAGGCAATAGTGATTATGTGCTATGGGGATATAAATAAAATAAATAAAATAATAAATAAAATTAAAAATAAATAAATAAATAAATAAATAATAAAATACATGACAACCATTATATAAAATTTCAGAGAGGACAAATGGAGGAAAAGTGTGCTGAGGTTCCAGATTAGTCAGATAGAGAGTAAAAGTAACAGGTAAATATTAGGCTTTGGAAAATCAAGAATGAATGTTCGTTCTTGATTTTACTATAGCTAAAATTTACTATAGCTAAATTGTTACTATAGCTACTGAAAGAGCATTAAAAGGAATGTGTAACTACTACACTGGTAGAGAAAGAACACAGAATATTAAAATCTTTCCCATCCAATCAGGATAAGGTAAGAGAAGAGGGAGAGAGGAACATAAAACAGGGCACTAAGAAAAAGGAAGCATTAGGATGTTAGACTTAAATCCAAATATATAAGTGAATACATTAAACGTAAACAGGTTACATTCTACTTCAGATAAAGATAACCAAGCTGTATTTTAAAAATTATGCTATTTACAAGAGATATATTAAAACATAAGAACAGAAGGACTGAAAGTATAATCATCGAAGAAGACAAACCATTGCGTTCAGTAACCAAAAGAAGGATGGTGAGTTACAGTAGTATCAGACTTTAAGGCAAAAAGCATTACTGGGAATCAAGAATGGCATTTTAAGATGACAAAAAAATTCAATTCATCAAAAGATAATATTAGATTTGTTGGCACTCAATAAAATTGCCTTAAAACATACCAAGAAAAAAAGCATAAAGAGAAAGCTTACAAACCTACAAGGAGAAATAGACAATCTTACAGTCATAATGAGAGATTTTAATATATTTTTCTCAGTAACCCATAACAAGCAGATAAAAAGTCAGTAAAGACAGAGATATAAAATCCAGGATTGACAAATTTGATCCAATGGACAGATAGAGACTAGAGAATCTAACAAGGGTTGAATAATACACTGAATACACAGAGAACAGTTTGCAAAAATTTGATCAGGTCCTATGTCATTAAGCAAGTGTCTACATATTTTAAAAGAATAGAGGTAAGCTGGGAATCACTCACAAAAAGATTTTTTTAAGTCCTATTTTAGAAATAAACTACTATACTTTTAAATAACATGTGGGTTTTTAAGAAATGTACATTACAGGGCACCTGGGTGGCTCAGTCGGTTAAGCAGCTGCCTTCGGCTCAGGTCATCCCAGGGTCCTGGGATCAAGTCCCACATTGGGATCCCTGCTCAGTGGAGAGCCTATTTCTCCCTCTCTCTCTGCCTACTTGTGCTCTCTATCTCTGTCAGATAAATAAATAAAAATCTGAAAGAAAAAAAAAAGTGTACATTGCAAAATACTTTTAACTGGGAATAATAACGAAAATATTACATATCAGGGGAACCTGCATGGCTCAGTTGGTTGAGCATTTGACTCCTGGTTTTGGCTCAGGTCATGATCTCAGGTCATGAGATTGAGTCCCACACCTTTGGGCTCCCCACTCAGCATGGAGTCTGCTTGAGATTCCCTCTCTCCTTCTCCCTCTGCCCCTCCCCTGCCTACATACTCTCTCTCACTCTGAAAATAATTACATATCAAAACTTGTGGGAAGCATTTAAAGCTGTGCTTAATAAGGGACATTTTATCATTATAATGGCACACAGAACAATATAGAAGAGGAAAGATAAAAAAATTGATGAACTAAGAAATAAGTCAGAGAAACACATACTGTATGACCACTCTTACACGTGGAATCTAAAAAATACATTTAAAAAAATTAAGCTCATAGATACAGGGAACAGATTGGTAGTTGCGGTCAGGGGAGAAATGAGTAAACTTATTTTTTTCTAGTTCAAATAAATTTAAAAAACCTAACTTCCTTGTGTCTTACTTTTTTTTTTTTCTTTTTAGAGATGTTGTGATATTCATGGATTTAAAAAAGAGAATTTAGGGGCGCCTCGGTGGCTCAGTCAGTTAATCCTCTGCCTTCGGCTCAGATCATGATCCCAGGGCCCTGGGACTGAGCCCCACATCCACTCCCTTCTTGGAAGGAGTCTACTTCTCCCTCTCCCTCTGCCTCTTCCCCCTGCTCTCTCTGTAGCGTGCTCTCTCTCAAAGAAATAAAATCTTTAGAAATAAATAAGAGAATTTGGCTTATACAACATTAAGACGTAAAATACTATCCCCACACGCTTATTAGAATGGCTAAAATCCAAAACACAACAACAAATGCTGCTAAGGATGTGAAACAACGGGAGTTGTCATTTATTTCAAGGGGAGAATGCAAATTGGAGCAGCCACTTTGGAAGACAGGATGTCAGTTTCAATCAAAATTGAACATACTCTCACCATATGATCCAGTAATTACTCTCTTAAATATTTACCCAAAGGAGTTGAAAACTTATGTCCACACAAAAAACCTGACCGCAGCTTTATTCATAACTGTCAAAAACGTGGAAGCAACAAAGAGATTTCCTTTGCTTGGGTGAATGGACAAGCAATGGTATACCATACAATGGAGTATTACTCAGCCATAAAAAGAAATGAGTTATCGTGCTGTGAAAAGACATGGAGGAAATGGAAATGCATACTATTGAGCAAAAAAAAAAAAAAAAGAAAGACAGAAGAGTCTATCTCAAGGAGACAGAAAAAATAACAGTAAATTAAACTCAAAAGAAAAGTAGAAGGAAGGAAATAATAAATTTAAGAACATAGGCTAATGAAATGAAAATAAAATATAATTACTAGCTCCCTTGGTGAAGCTGTTCAAGGAAAAAGGAATAATGTCAGGAATGAAAAAGACTAAGTCTTGCAGATCTATGAAGTTGTACAAAGACGTATTAAACAACTTTACGTAAGTACATTTTGAAATAGAAATGAAATGGAGAGATTCCTCAAAACATACTACATGTAAAAACTGATGGAAGAAGAGAAAATTTAAATAATCTTTCAACCATTCAAAACAAATCAGACCTATAATTTAAAACTTTTCAATACAGAAAACTCCAGGCCCTGAGGAATTTCAAGAAACATTCAAGGAAGAAATGAAGGCAATCTTTCCCAAACACAGAGCACAGGAAAAACAGCTACCATTTGCCAACTCCTGTTAAGAAGTCCAGAATAACCCTGATAGAAAAACTGGCAGGAAATTTCAAGAAAAGAAAATTTCAGGCTGGTCTGACTTATGAATACAGACCAGATACCCTAAAAATAAGATTAGCAAACTTCCCCATTAACCAAAAGATGTAATGTTAAAGATCAGCTTGATATCAACTAGAAAGTGAGAGCCACTTTACCCACTGTTTTTTCCCCAAACCTCAGAAATGCCATTATTTCCAGTTTTCAGTAAGTTTGTTAAAAAAACAACAACAATGCACCATATCTAGCCATATATAAAAAGGCTAATGCGTGTGGGCATATTTCGGAATGCAACACCGGGTTAAGATTTAAAAATTGATGCAATTCACCACATTCAGAGACTGAGGGGAAACATTATTTCAATTGATTTCGATAGAAGATGTTGATCAAATTCATCACAAAAAGTCCTAACAAACTAGGACTAGAAAGGAATTTTCATAAGCTGGAAAATGATATCCTTTCCCAAAAGAACCTCAGCAAGTATCAGACTTACTGGTGAAATATTGAAAGCTTTCTCCCTGGAATTGGGACCACGACAGGTTTACTCGTTGCCTTGGGCTGCTACAACAAAGTACCACAAACTGGACAGCCCAAAACAGAAATCTATCGTCTCACAATTCTGGAGGCTACAAATCTGCAATCAAGGCATTGGCAGGGCCCCATTCTCTCTGAAGGGCTTAGGGGTGGATCGTTCCTTGCCTCTTCCTAGCTTCTGGTGGTTGCCAATGACCCTTGGCATCCCTTGGCTTATAGATGCATCCCTCCAGTTTCTGTCTCTGACTTCACATGGTGACTTTCTCTGTGTATGTCTTTATCTCACCTCTTTTTTTTTTTTTTTAAGATTTTATTTTTTATTTTATTTTTTTAAGATTTTATTTATTTATTTGAAAGAGAGAAAGAGATCACAAGTAGGCAGAGAGGCAGACAGAGGGAGAGGGGGAAGCAGGCTCCCCGCTGAGCAGAGAGCCCGATGTGGGGCTCGATCCCAGGACTCTGAGATCATGACCTGAGCCGAAGGCAGAGGCTTAACACATGACCCACCCAGGCGCCCCTGTCTCACCTCTTTTTATGAGAACACCAGTCACAGTCATCTTGGAGTAGGGTACTACTCCAGTATGACTTCATCGTAACTCATTACATCTGCAGAGACCTTATTTCCAACTACAGTCACATTCACAGACTCTGGGGGTTTAGGACTTTAGCATATCTTGTTGAGGAACACAACCCACAAAACAATGACTCCCCCCCCCCCACTATTACATCTACTGAGCGTCTTAGCCAGTGCAATAAGGCAAGAAAAAGAAATGAAAGATATAAAGATTAGAAAGGAAGAAATAAAACTCTCATGGATGATATAGTTGTGCACGTAAAAAATCCTAAATAATTCACAGATAAATTATTAGAATTTATAAGTTTAACAAAGTTGGTCTATTCAAAATTAGTGTACAAAATTAATTTTACTACAATAGCAACAAACAAGAAAATAAATCTTTAAAAATGTATAATTTACAATAGCACAAAAAAGAAACACCTAAATTCCCTGAAGTCAATCTAGCAAAACATGTATAAGACCTTTAGGAAGACAAGTATAAAATCTTATTGAGGGAAATTAAAGAAGACCTAAATACTGTACCCCTGAAATAAATAATACATTATATATTAATAAAAATAAATGTGATTAAAACATTTTTATTTGCTTAAAAAAAAGAAGATCTAAATAAGTGGAGGAATATGACATGCTCATGAACTGGAATATAACAAATATGCTAAGTATTTTCAAAATGATCTAAGGATAAAATGCAATCCTCATCAAAATCCCAGTTTATGGAAACTGACAAGCTGATTCTCAAGATTATATGGACATGGAAAGGGTCAAGAAGAGCCAAGAATCTGCTGAACAAAGTGACAGTACTTGCATTACTAAATATGAAGACATATTATAAAACTATTTTCATTTCGTTAAGACAATGTGGGACTGGCACAAAGTACGATGACAAAGATGCCAGTGGGACAGAAGAGACGGCCCACAAACAGATCCAGGCACGTAGGGACCCTTGTTCCATGACAGAAATATCATTACAGAGCCATCAGTAAAGAAGAGACTTTCCCATAAATTGTGCTGGGATAAGTGGATATCTCCCCCCCCCCCCCAAAAATGGAATTTGACCCCTACCTTGTGCTATGCACCAAAACAGCTAGGTGCAAAAACAGAGATGAATTTCACAAGCATAAATTTGAGCAAAAGAATATAGGCTGTAAGATTCCATCTATATGAAATTAAAAAACTAAACCACAATGTAAGAAGTCAGGATTATGGTTAATTTGGGGGAAAAAAAATGTTAGTAATTGGGAGTGGGTACAAGAGGAGTTTTCAGGGAGCTCTTGAATATTCATTTCTTTGGGGGGTGTGGTTTTAGTTGTGTTTGCTTTGTGATAATTCATTGGTTGACATTCTGTGCCCTTTTACCTTTATTAATCTTCCCAATGAAGTGATTTTTAAAAAGTATGTAGACAGACCCATTCATTCACTGAACAAATATTTACTGAGAAATCACTATATACCAGACATTGTACTAGATCTGGCTCATCAGCAGGCATAAAAACGGGTATGCTTCCTGCTCTGAGGGTGCTTACATTCTGGTAACAGAGGCAGACAAAAACAATTACAGTGATGAATATGGAAAAATATATACAACCACTTAGTGGGATAAGTGCTTTGATACCCTTAGATCACTGCAAAAGGATGACTCTTTTTTTTTTCTTTTATATATGGACATACAATAGAGAAGACTCTTTATTGGGAGTTGTAGGTTATAAGGAAAGCCTTTAGATCTTTCACTGAATTATCAGAGTAGTTTGGATGTGTTCTACCCATTCCTCCAAAGTGGCAGTCATGCCTTTTATATTTAAGAAATGGTTCTGGGGTGCCTGGGTGGCTTAGTCAGTTGGGCGTGTTCCTTTGGCTCATGTCATGATCTTGGGGTCCTGGGATTGAGCCCTGCCTGGGGCTCCCTGCTCAGCGGGGAGTCTGCTTCTCCCTCTTCCTCTGCCCCTCCCCCCACTCATTCTCTCTGTCTTTCGCTCTCTCAAATAAAATCTTAAAAAAAAAAAAAAAAAAGGTTCCAGTGTAATTTTAGATCTCCACTTACACGTAGGAATCCTATCTACTTACCCAAGGAAAATCTTGGCTTGAAGGTCATGGCAGCCACTCAGAAAACCGAGAGGATACTATTATTAATTTGTAGTTAATTTCGGAGCTATGACTCTAAAATTAAAAAGTTTTAAGTCCAAATTTGGAAAGCACCGAGGTTTAAAATAACGTTTCCCTGATTGTAAAATACAAGTTCAACATAGAACACCTGGGAAATCAGAAAATTACAAAGAAAGCAAAAACCCATAATTCTATCACCTCAGCTACTGTAAATGTTTTGGTACGGTTCTCTCCATTTTAAAAAGGGCTTTATACATATTTTTTCACAGTTGAGATCAGAATTTCTATATGATTTTGCACCCTGGGTTTTCCATTAAAAAGTACGAGCTTTCCCCATATCATGAAATAATCTTCCTAAACCCAATTCATAAGTTTGTAAAAATTTTATCCCCAACTTGAATCATCTCGTGGGTCATTCATCACATGTAATCAAGTCAACCCATTCAGGGGTCCCAAAGCACTGAGAAGCGTCCAAAACTTTAGGCTAAAGTCTTTGATGAGCTCACGTCTCCCGTGAACCTGACAGGTGCGGCAGGGGCTCTTCCAAGGGCAGCTGTGGTCACGGACACCAACCTGTCTGAAGAACCTCCCGCCCCGCAGCGCGCAAGTTGCCAGGCGGACTTGGAGAGCGGAGAGTCCTGAACTTTGCGCCAGGTTTAACACGCGTCTACGCGGTAAATTGCCGAAGAGGCGCCGCGCGCACCCTGCAGCTCCAGGGCGCAGAGGGTCTGCGCCTCTCCCGGGCACCGCGCCAGAGCAGAGCTGGCTCGCTGCGGCCCCCGGCCCCCGGCGCCCTGCGCCCTGCGCCCCCACCGCTGGAGCGTCGGTCCGCCCCGGCAGCGCCCTCCGCAGCGCGCCGCGCCCAGTCCCTAGCGGCTCCCGGGGTTGAACTTGGGAGGAGCGCGCCCCAGGTTCCCGCCCTGCCCGTACTGCCTCATCATAGCCCCCCCCACCCCCCCAAACCAGGAGCGCGCAGGCGCAGCGGCTGGGGAAGTCCAGCCAACGGTCCCGGAGGCTGCGGTGGCGCCGGAGCCGCTGCAGCCACTGCCACCGCTAGCCATGGGTCCGGGTCCCCGGCTGCTGCTACCTCTCGCGCTTTGCGCGGGGCTCGGCACGCTCGTGACTTCTGCTGGGGCCTCGGGCGTCAGCAGGCGAGGCCCCACCGTGACCGCCAAGGTGACTGATTGGCGGGCAGCAAACTGCCCTCGCGCGGGCCAGGGGGATGGGGAGCTTTGGGGACTGGGTCCTCGGTGTCCGCGGCGGCGAGGAGGGGGCTTTCCGGGCACGGGGGACCCGAGGCGGCCGCGGGGCTCAGTGGGAGGGGGCTGCCGGCGCGCGGGGACCGCGCTGTCCGGGGCGACTTGGGGGCGCTGGGCCGAGCGGTTTGAACTTAGTCTCCGGACGAGTGGTCCGACGTGACCTGACCCGGGGGCTGCAGGAAGCTTCCGGATCCACTGCACTGGGCCCTTTCCTTTCTCCAGGAAGGAGGCGGCCCGAGTACTTCCTTCGGCGTGGCGAGGACTCGGGAATAGAAGCAGGAAGAATGCAGGCGGGGCGGGGGGGGGGCGGCGGAAGAGACGCACTCTGAGCCGCGGGGGTGCAGTGGGAGGCCGCCCCTGCTGTCACCCCGCCTCGAGGAGCCCGCAGGGGGTCGTCCGGACAAGTTAGGAGCTTTGCTGTAGCGAGAGGCTGTCTCCCCCCCCACACACACACCCGGGGTGGGGGGAGAGGTGTGCTTTTAGCCTTTGACTTTTTTAGACTTTGCACCCTGAGCTTGGGAAGGTGCTAGCACAGATAGCCTTTTAATCTCTATAAGAGATGGGAGGGGGGAATTGATGGGGGCGGGGATCTGCCTTGGACCGTGTCTCTCCACCTTTGGTGCTTTTTTCAGCATATTTACCCAGGTTAGAAGATAATGGGAGGAGGGCACCTAGGTGGCTCAGTGGGTGAAGGCCTCTGCCTTCGGCTCAGGTCATGATCTCGGGGTCCTGGGATCGAGCCCCGCATCGGGCTCTCTGCTCAGCGGGCAGCCTGCTTCCCCCTCTCTCTGCCCGCCTCTCTGCCTACTTGTGATCTCTCTCTGTCAAATAAAATCTTTAAAAAAAAATCACAAAGGTCCTTTAAAAAAAAAAAGATAATGGGAGGGTGTGGGGAGAGACAGAGCAAGGGAGGAAGGAAGTGAGGGAAGGGAATGATTTGGTGCCCTGATCACCACTTCTAGAAAAACCCACTGGCAGCAGTGTCTTGGAATCTGGAAGGAGGGGCAGCTGCAAGTTGCTTTAATAATAAGTCCGGTGTTTGCCAGTGGGAATGATAGTGTTGAACCAGTAGTAGAGTGCTTAAGTCCTCTACCACAGACCCCACCTGGGGTGGGGCTCGGGGAATGAGGGCTGTGGGGAAAGAGAGGTCACCCCAACATCTGATGTAGCCTAAGATTGAACAGAAAGGCCATACCGTGCTGCAGTCTGTGTGTGTGTGAGAGAGAAACTTAGCCGCACTGTTTTGAGCACTGATTCTCAGCCCTGCCCCTTGATATTTGAGGCATATCTATTTTTGAGAAATGGCTTGTCCAAGGCCATAGAGCTGAAAGGGCGGGAGAGAGGGAGTCTTTTAGTCTGCAGATACAATTTGGGTCTTTCAGGATACAATGGTAAGGGTAACATTGGTAAAACAAGGAAGAAAATATAGTAGTCCCCTCCTATCTGCAGGGGCTAAATTCCAAGACCCCCAGTGGATTCTGAAACCCATACACTATGTTTTTTCCTATACATACACACCGATGAGAAAGTTGAATATATACATTAGGCACAGTAAGAGATTAACAGTCATAACTGATAATAAAATAGAACAATTATAACAATAAAAGGTAAGAAGTTATGCAAATGTCATCTTTCTCGAAATATCTTACTGCACTCACCTTCCCTCTTGGGATGCCGCGAGATGATAGTGTCTGCCTGATGAGATGAAGGGAGGTGACCGCCGTCGGCATTCTGGGGTGTTCGGCTCCTCCTCATCTGACCGCAGCTCACAAGGAGAACCATCTGCTTCCGGACCGTGGTTGAGGTGAATAACTGAACCTCGGGAAAATGGAAACCGCAAATAAGGGGGCGGGGACTATTGTAAACCGTTTCATAGACCGGGTGATACTGAAAAATACCTGGAGGATAAGAAAAACCAGCCTGGCAAGCACTTGGGAGGCGAAGGGAGCTGTATGTGCAAAGGCCCCCGGCCAGGAAAGCCATCAGTGTTCAGAGGACAGAGACAGGGGAAGGCTCCAGCCCAGGGGTGAGTGGAATGTCTTGAGATGAGGCTGGAAGGGTCAGCGGCAGCAAAATTGTGTAGGGCCTTGGAGGCCACAGTTAGGAGCGGGTTTTGAGGCAGTTAATCTTCTAATTTGAGGTCTTAGTCTAAGTGCAGTTAGAGCCCCCGGGTTTTAAGCATGGGATTGACATCATCTCATACTTGTTTTTTTTTAAGATTTTATTTATTTATTTGACAGAGAGAGAGAGATCACAAGTAGGCAGAGAGGCAGGCAGAGAGAGAGGGGGAAGCAGGCTCCCTGCTGAGCAGAGAGCCCGATGCGGGGCTCGATCCCAGGACCCTGAGATCATGACCTGAGCCGAAGGCAGAGGCTTTAACCCACTGAGCCACCCAGGCGCCCCCCATACTTGCTTTTAAACAATTACTGTGGTCGCTTAGCGGACAGTGAAGTGGGAGGTCATTTAGGCTCCGTGGCAGAGTCCAGATGGTGATGGCGTGGATTTGGGTGGTAACCGTGGAAATGGGGAGCAAGGGGGAGGGACGTGAAATAGATGTTTTGAAATATAACTAACAGGACTTGCCGATGGTTTAGATGAGGGTAGGGGAAACAAAGTAGAATTACCAGATAAAACATAAGGTTCCCAGTGAGGTGTGAATTTCAGATAAACACGAATCATTTCTTTTTTTTAATAATTTTTTTAAAGATTTTATTTATTTATTTGACAGAGAGAGAGAGAGATCACAAGTAGGCAGAGAGGCAGGCAGAGAGAGAGAGGGGGAAGCAGGCTCCCCGCCGAGCAGAGAGCCCGATGCGGGGCTCGATCCCAGGACCCCGAGACCATGACCTGAGCCGAAGGCCGAGGCTTCAACCCACTGAGTCACCCAGGCGCCCCGCACGAATCATTTCTTAGTGTGAGTCATTCACCTGCAGGGTTTGGGACAGACTTCACCAGGGAAGCTTTTAAACCCACCCGGTGCAGAGACCCACCCCAGATCAAGTCAGTCACCTGTGTGAGTCTCCCAGGCTGGGAATGTCCAGGAGGGGCACCAAGAGGAAGCTCGTGGCTGCAGGAGGGGAGGTTGGAGCATCTCTGCCCCTCAGCTAGGGCGCTGTCCTTCAGCAGGTTTTCCTGTGCTCTGCTCTCAGGATTAGTAATGTATCTCTGGTCCCTTCCTACCAAATTTATCATGAAGTTCTTTTTTTTTTTTTTTTTTAAGATTCTCATTTATTTATTTGACAGAGAGAGAGACCACAAGCAGGGGCAGAGGCAGAGGGAGAGGGAAAAGCAGACTCCTCGCTGAGCAGGGAGCCAAATTCGGGGCTCAATCCCAGGACCCCAAGATCATGACTTGAGCTGAAGCAGATGCTTAACAGACTGAGCTACCCAGGCGTCCCATCATGAAGTTCTTAAAGCTAATCGTGTAGACGAGTCTTCTACAGATTTGACCCTGCCAAGTGACTTTTTCAGTGGACTTTTTAAAACAACTCAATATACGGGAAAATAGAGACATTAACAATTATTTCCCTGAGGGGCGCCTGGGTGGCTCAGTCGGTTAAGCGTCTGCCTTTGGCTCAGGTCATGATCCCAGGACCCTGGGATCGAGCCCCTACATCGGGCTCCCTGCTCGGCGAGGAAGCCTGCTTCTCCTTCTGCCTCTGCCTGCCTCTGCCTCTGCTTGTGCTTGCTCTCTTTCTCTGTCCAATAAATACATAAAATTTAATAAGAAATTATTTTTCTGAGTTTGGAAAAGTAGATAAACTGGCCATCGCTCTAGTGTTTTCCCCAGCAGTCCTTTCTTTTCCCTCTGATTTCATTTAAAAACTAGGAATCTGAAATAAGAGAGGCGTGAGGCATTGTCCTTCACACGGCCTTCAGTGGCACTCACCAGCACCCCCCTCCGCTGCCTGCGCAGCCCTGGAGCCTTGGGTCCATGCTGCTCCGGCTCGCTGGTCTCAACGTCCCCCGATGACGCATCCGTCACCCTGCACTTCTGAGCAGACGCCAGGGGTTCTGCACAAGGTCAGGCACCTAGATGAGAGAGAATAATGCTGCTGTCTTTCCAGCTGCACTCCTGCCTAGCCCAACTTGCTGGCACTTTCCAGAGCAAGGCCTGGTGCCCCCGGGGCAGGTGATTTAAGGTGTGAAGCTCCATTTCCTCTGTTAGTGGAGACACAGATAATATCTACCTACTGGGGTTTTTGTTTGTTTGTTTGTTTTGCATATTAGATGTGATAAAGCTTAGTGCTTAGCGGTGATTTCAGAGGTCCACCGTTAGTGTTATTTATGTTACCTCATTAAATGGCACCCTGAAAAGAAGGGTCCTCTGTTGAACAGGTGAGGAGTGGGAGCTCAGAGCTGAATCAAGTTACCCAAGGACCCGTGGCCAGTTAGC
>CM052895.1:11691471-11737325 GCA_028534135.1 Potos flavus | reverse complement strand
GTCCCCTCTCACGGGGCATTGAATGACTCACCATTTTTGGAGTACCTGCTCGAGCGATGCTGTGCCAGGCACCAGGGATCGAAAAACACCATTTCTACCCCTTAGGAGGTTCCCTGCCTGGACTGCGAGCGCCATATTCAGGATAAATTACAGGACTCCACGGTTGGCTTTCACTCTCCCAGCTTAGGCAAAGCTCCTTGAGACACCACCGACTATGTCCTGTTCCTTTCCTCCTCTCCCTCCTCCTCCTCCTCCAGCTTCTCCTCCTTAATCCCAGTGCCTCTCCTTCTCCCCCGTCTTTAGACCCCCTCGGCCACCACCCCACCGCAGGCCCTAGGACCTCATCCTTGAACTGGTCTCAGAGCTCCCCGATTCTCCTCCCCCAACACGAGTAATATTCCCCAAGTCTTCCTGGGCCCCGTTCTTTCCCTTTTCTCTGCTGCCCAGCAAAACCCAGGTCTCCTAGCTGCCAGCTTTCCTCCGCCTTCTGGAACTGGTGAGAGTCTCCCTTCCCCGACGGTTGCGGTCAGAAGGGTAGCGTTGCTTCTCTGCCCAAAGAGCCCATTTCCTGCCCTGGTATTTTGGCTCCAGAAAGAACTCTGCCCGGTGGGGCTCAGGCCCATATTCATGTCCCTGGAGGCCGCTCCCCTCCCTCCAGGCCTGCCTCCTATCACACCTTCTCCAGGACGCTTTCCCAGCGCTTAGCATCCCTCCGGGCCTAGGGGAGCCAACGTTCTTGTGTACTTGACCGAGGAAGATGGGATTTTATCATTTCCACCGGCGTCAGGAAAACTGTGCTATGTTTTCTTGCTGCCAGTCACAAAGTGGAAGGACCCTGCAGTTTGGAGAAAAATCTTATCAGTACATGTGCGAGGCTGTGCGTCAGAACGGCACACTTTTACTGAAGAGTTTTGCTGGATGACAGGCCCTTTTTCTTCACCTTCTCCCACTTGCTCTCCTGCGTTTTATGCTCCTTGCTGTCCAAACACCCACAGGCTTTATTTTCTCTACCTACGTTAGAAGTCTGGCAGGCGTTTCTAGGGTCCTGCATGGCGCTCCTTTAAGACGACGTCCCTGATCCTTCTCCCGGGGCTGCCTGGTCATTGCCTGTGCCTGAGTTTAATCCTGGGCTTGGAAAAAATCCCTTTGGAGGAGCTGCTTCTCTTTGACACCAGCCTTGGCGACCTGGGTCCCCGTGTGTCAGGGCTGGGGCCTGTCCCTGAGCCACGCCCACCTGTCGTCTTCAAGCGCACGGCCTCGTCTCAAGGGCACGGTCTTTGATACAGTCTGTAAGTCCTGCTGTAGAAATAATAATACAGTTGCGGCTGCGGTGGCCATGGGAAAGTTCTAAAATGCCACACGGAGCACTAAATATCACATCAGCCCGTGACAGACGTGCTGACGTATTGGCAGAAGCCCTTATCTTGCACCAAAGCCTGACAGTCTTTACTTCATGATTTTTCTAAACTGTAAGACATCTTTTTTCTTTGACAACCCCTCTTAAAATTTTTAAAGCCATCTCTCGAAGGTCTTTTTTTTTTTCTCTTTTTTTCTTTTACCCATTCAAACAGTAAATTGCTTCATCTAATCTAAACCCGCTATTACAACGCCCTTCGACTCCGTAGCCTTTTCAAGCATTCCATCGGCGTCACTCATCCTAACACGGGTGATTTGTGAAGCAAAACGGGTATCATTTCATTTGGGGTGAGACAGGTTTTCAGAACCTGTTTCAGGGACCCAGTGGGGTTCACCTGCACGCAGTGTGACTCACGCTCCCTTCTGGGTACGCGCTTGCTTTCATCTATTCCGACGTGCTGTGCCACCGAGAGAACACAGTGTCCCCGCGGGACTTTAGGGGCTTGAGGACGGAGCAGGGCGTCCGAGTGTGCGGGGCCGGTGGCCCTGTCAGGGCTCCGGACTGAGCTGGGGACCTTTAGGCTGACGGAGTCCGAAGTGAGTGGCAGGCCTTTCGGAGGACCGGCTATGCGTTTTGATGTCTTGCAGTTCCCTCGACGGCAGGTGTCTGCTGAGCACTCCCTGGGAAACGGGCACTGGTCGAAGTTACAAGAAAGTAAATCTGGATGGTTAGACTATTTCTCTCCTTACCTGTTGTTCTCTCCTGCCAAGATCAAGAGCATCACCCTTCGGAAGAGCACAAGGCTGGGAAAGAGGAGGTGGCCGCAGGGCAGCCGGGGCCATGGGGTTCTCAGCGACCTCACTGGCAGACTTGGGACAGTGCTGAGTCCACAGAATAGGGGGGGAAGCTCACGAAATGTTGGCGGAATAAACTTTTTTTTTTTCCAGGTGGAATGCAGCCACACGATGGTTGGAGATGGTTCTAGAGCTCCTTTGTCAACTGCTGGGGGAGAGAAGGGCTTTCACATGGGGACATATTCTCAGACTGTACCTTTCACTTCCTGTTGTGACCCTCTGCTCTGCGCCCCCCCCCCCCCCACGCAGGTCTTCTTCGATGTGAGGATCGGAGACAAAGATGTTGGCAGAATTGTGATTGGCCTCTTCGGAAAGGTTGTGCCCAAGACTGTGGAAAATTTTGTCGCGCTCGCAACAGGGGAGGTATGTCTCAGTCTGGGATCCCTTAAATGTGCACAGAAGTGGGGGGGGGTCTTCCTTCTTTTAAGCCCAGCATAAAGATGTCTGCTGGGAAAATGAGCATGGAGGGAGCAGGTCCGATGAACCCGAGACATTCTTAACAATATTTTACTTTCTTTTCCTACAAAATCTTACTCTTCTGGTGCTCAGTGTCTTCAGGGTTCTAGAAATCGAGGGGAAGCAGGCAGCACGTGAGAATGCAGACTGCTCTCTTTTCACTTATTCACATTAATACCCTACTTCCACAGTTGATTTATTTATCGTGGGTCCATCGATGGTATGTTTCTACCAGTAAATCATTGCAGGGACCTAATTCTAGAGAAAGTTGGTGTCATTTTCTCACTGGGTCATGTCCCGGTAAACAGTGGGGTTCAGCGCTCGCTTCAGCAGCACATATACTAAAAACAGTGGGGTTCACTTTGCAGTATGGGTTCTATCTACTTGTATATTCAACTGATGTAATCTCTTTAGAGAGGATACGGCTATAAAGGAAGCAAATTTCATCGCGTCATCAAAGATTTCATGATTCAAGGAGGAGACTTCACGAGTGGGGACGGCACCGGCGGTAATCATGTCTTTTGTGTTTCTCCTTTTCTGCTTACCAAACCGAAACCCAAGACCAAGGCCGTGCATTCACCTGAGCTGAATTCCCAGACGTGAGAAATGAATTCCTCACGACTACCAAACTAATGCTTCAGAAGGACAGGGTTTGCGGGGGGGGGTGGGCCTCAGCTCCCAAAATCTAGTCACCTGTGCGAATGAGGGAGGCCTCGTCGCTTGAAACAGTGTTGCTCTGGCTCGTTATTTTTCCATAGTGGAGCTATATTCATCCAGGAGACGGCTCTGCAGTTATTAACATGCTAGACTCCCAGTAGGCAGCGGTCGAGAAAGATGCCCGCACCGCACAGAAAGATCGAATGTGAAAGCGCACACACGCTGGGGGGTGGGGGGCGCAGCCGGCTTCGGACATGGATGTGGTGCAGGAGGGCTGGGGGCAACACGTCCGAAGGGAGAGATCAGAGTTGAGGTGGCAGAATTGCAGGTAGATTTACTCCCCCCCCCCTTTTTTTTTTCAAATTCTTTCACTTTGTTGTCGGCTTTTCCAATAATAATAATAATAGTAAGCAATCGACAAATTGTCCAAATTATAATATGTTTTTATAAGCCAAGTTAGAGTTCTGTGAAGCACAAATAATTAAATTTATGGACCATCACATACCCTTGAGCTGACTGTTCCTCACTGGGGACCGCACGTACCCAAGCTCTCTGGGCTCAGAGCTGTCATGAGTCCTTTTCCTGAACACACACCATAGAGCTAACTACACTAGAATGTAAATATACTGAAGTAAATTTAAGATTTTTAATTCAGCAGAAAATTGTGCTGATGGGTATGAAATCGCTTACTTTGTAAAGAAATCCTTAGGCCCATTTTCACACACTACCTCTAATTTTATGTTTATTCCAACAATTTCTTTACAAGAAAATGGCTCGGATTTGCCCTCGGATTTGCCAGGGCCTTTGGGAGAATTAGTTTAGTCCTTGCAAAAATGTTGCAGGGTACAGGGATGGAGAATAGAGCAGAGAAATAGGCTCAGTTCCTTGGGTCAGTGGGGTGGAGAAGGATGCCCAGGAGAGCAGCCCTCCCTCCCCTGCTGCTGCAGAGCTGGGTCTCCCTGGAAGAGCGTGCAGCTCCCAGTAGCAGTGCCCTTTGACGCTGGCGTCCCACTGTCCCACCTGGAGCCCAGCAGGACCAGCGGCTGAGCTTTACTGTGTCCTCTTTCCTGACTTGCCTCTCTCTGTCTTCCCTGCCGTGTGTGTGTGTGTGTGTGTGTGTGTGTGTGTGTGTGTGTGTATGCACCAATGTGGAAGTGTGCACATACATGTCTTGAGTCAAAATTCTCTTGAGTTTTGGAGGAAGGACCTTTTGGATCACTTACAGCCTAGACCTCTCTGTGAGCAGAGCTTTCCTGCCAGGCCACTGACCAATCAGCTCTAAATTGCCTGCCTTGTATAGCCACTTCTGGTCCGTGCGGCCAAGCCAGGATCTTGAGGTTGGCAGCTGCTGGATGTAAGCCCTGCAGAAAGGTAGGGGGCGGGCATGACACGCATTCAAGGTGTTGGAGAATAGAGTGGACACTTCTCATGGTCTGTACTCTTCTCAGGGGAGAAACAGGTTCTGCCCTCCTCGCTGCTGGGCTGGAACTGAGTCCCCATGGCTGCTTCCGGCTCTTCTGCTCAATGTTGGATCACTGGGTGCTCCCGTTGCCACCCCTTCTGTAGCCTGGTGAGCCTGGAAGGTGTTGTGCCTCATGACATCCAGGCTGGCTGCCACGCCAGCACGGGTGTGGGCAAGAGCCGCCACTTTAGGGTCAGGAAGTCACGTGACTGCCAGGTTCTGCTGTGCTGTTTTCAAGCTCTGTAACCTGTTTCCTCATTTCAAGTGGGATTGAGAAGACCTGTTCTGTAGGGTTATGAGGATTAGCGAAGGGTCTTTATTAAGTGTTGATTGTGCTAGGGTTGGGCGGTGAGGCGAGAGTGATGACGTGAAGCTTGGGACAGACATGGCGCCAGTAAGGTGGCTCACCTTTCCACATGGCTTAACGATGTCATCCTGCCCTTCCTTCTTATTTCAGAGTGAAATCGTTGACTTGCTTGGTTGGGGTCTTGCTCTGAGGCCAGAGGATAGTGCCATCTTTAAGGCTTTTTTGTGTTTATCTGAGTCTCTGGTGCCCTGCTTCCCAAAGGAGTGAATCCTATCACTTCCTTTATTTCTCCTTATGCTTGACCATCTTTTCCCCATCCCCATGTCCTACAGGGTTCTATTAACCAATTCTATTAAAATCTTATGGATCCCTTTGAAGAATTTACTTTCATAGAACATCTGGTGATTCTCCTCTTTTTTTTTTTTTTTTTAAATTTCATCTCACCCAGGTATAAGCATTTATGGTGAGACATTTCCAGATGAGAACTTCAAACTGAAGCATTATGGCATTGGCTGGGTCAGCATGGCCAATGCTGGGCCTGATACCAACGGCTCTCAGTTCTTCATCACCTTGACTAAGCCCACCTGGTTGGATGGCAAACATGTGGTATTTGGAAAAGTCATTGATGGAATGGTAATGTGATATGTTATTATGCCCCATTCAAAGCTCTATATTTATAGCGAGAGTACTTTCAGTGATTTATTTTAATCTTAAAATGTGCTTGTTAGAGATCCATCATTCCATGCTGGCTTGCCTCTTCAAAGGTGAATTGCATGTGGTCTTTTAATTGTGAGGAGCACCGGGGCAGAAGATGGAGATTTGACACGGAAAAATTGAGGGCTTAATTTATCTCGCTACTTGATATAAATGGAAACTCTTTTTTAACATAACCAAGTAAAGCCCGGGCCCCATATGTGCATATATTAGATTATTATACCACCTTAAAAAGGAAGAAAATCCTGTCACATGCTACAAAATGGATGAACCTTGAATATGTCGAGTAAAATAAGCCAGTCGCAAAAGACCATATGATTCCACTTTCAAAAGGTATCTAAAGTAGTGAGATACACGTAAAATGAAGTAGAATGGTGGTTGCCAGGGGCCGGCAGGGAGGAAGAGATGGGGAGCGGGTGTTCAGTGGGTACAGAGCTGCACTTCTGCAAGAGAAAAAAAGTTCTGCAGATGAGTTGCACGGTAATGGGGATATCCTTAAAACTACGGCACTGTACATTGAGAAATAGATAACATTTTATGTTAGGTTTCTTACCACAACTGAAAATAAAGTATGAAAAAAATCCCTTGAGCACCACATGGTTCCGTACAGAAACAAGTCCCCTCCAAACACAGGCGGTAGAGCAACAGCAGTTACTAGAGGGAATCCAAATTCCTGCAGGTATGTCTCAAAGAATATCTCAGGGGTCCTATTCATAATCCAGAGAAACACTTCTTAAAATCCTTATTCTCCTCCACGCCCAATATTTTTGCTCCCTAGCAGCTGCCCACAGAAGCTCTTCCAGCTCCTAAACTAGCAGGCGGAAGGTCTGCCCAACCCAACTCTGGACCACTCCTGACCACCCCTCCCCCTCTTCCATAGTTGATTTGGTTTCATTTTCTTTTGTTTTGTTTTCTTTTAAATGGTTTTATTTATTTATTTGAGCGAGAGACAGAGGGAAATAGAGAGTGAGCGTGAGCGGAGAGAGAGGCAGAGGGAGAAGCAGGCTCCCCACTGAGCAGGGAGCCCGATGCGGGGCTGGATCCCAGGACTCTAGGATCATGACCTGAGCTGAAAGCAGAGGCTCAACCAACTGAGCCACCCAGGCGCCCCAATTTTGTTTCATTTTCACGTGAGCTGTTCTGTGTCTTCCATCCAAATGCAAGTGAACCAAGCTCACTTATGACAATTCTTCCACAGCTTCTACCCCCATCGTGATTCTACCCATGGAAAAGCCAGGAACCGAGCTGACCCACTCAGAACCTCCCTCACAAGGCGAGGAAGTGTTCAGCCTGAGCTGCCAAAGATAGGAGTTTCGTTGGCAAGCGGGACGAGAGAGAAAGAGGGCAGACCCGTACCACAATAAAGGACAGACCTATACTCTCACGAGCTGTACCTGTCCTTCGAGGCATCTGGTTTTTTGTTTTTTGTTTTTTTTTTCCAAGATTTTATTTATGTATTTCACAGAGAGAGAGCCCAAGTAGGGGAGAACCAGGCAAAGGGAGACAGAGAAGCAGGCTCCTTGCTGAGCAGGGAGCCCGACTCACGGCTCGATCGCAGGACCCTGGGATCATGACCTGAGCTGAAGACAGACACTTAACCAACTGAGCTACCTAGGCGCCCCTCAAGGCATCTATTCTTACACAGTAATGAATGCCAGCCCTCCTCAAGTCTCACATAGAACAACGTCCTTGAAGTGAGCTAAACGTGCATGGGCTTATGCTCTACCAGTTTGCAATTTTGACTGGTGGGCCTAACCAGGTTTTAAAAATTTTAAATGTAACGAGGTTCAAACATTCATGCAATGAGTGTTTTTGAATACATCGTGCTAACCTGTAAGAGAAATGAAGAGTGCAAGTGTTGTGTTTTCTTCTTCTGGTCATGGTTTTTCTTCTCGCTCTCTAGATCTTCTGTCTTAA
This sequence comes from Potos flavus, assembly GCA_028534135.1. Taxonomy (NCBI): domain Eukaryota; kingdom Metazoa; phylum Chordata; class Mammalia; order Carnivora; family Procyonidae; genus Potos; species Potos flavus. Next base: position 11,729,601 of record CM052895.1, on the reverse strand, counting down.
CTCCCTACCCGACTGCACCAACGTCCTTCCACCCTCTGGGGTGTGTCCTGGGAGACCTGCTGCCTGGTCTTAGGGGAGCAGTCCTTAACATGTTATGAATCCTAGACTTCTTTGAGAAATTAATGAAAACTATAGGCTTTCTCTCCAGGAGGAAAAAAAATGTGTGTCTGTGTGCGTTTTATACCGTTCCAAGTAATTTTCAGAATCTCTTGAATTCCAACCCATAGATCATCTGGCTCATTTTGTGAATGCTACACTTTTCTTGAGCTCACCTCAGACTTACAGAATCACAGTGTCCACAGGTGGGCCCACAAATGAGCATTTTTAAACACTGTGGGAAAATATACATAGAAATTTCCATTTGAACTCTAAATGAGCATTTTTTAAAATGTTCCACAAGTCATCAGATGGGAAGCCACTGCTCTAGGAAGACATGTATACACATGTGTGCACAGACACAATGTTTAGAAATATATATAATTATTATTAGAAGAATTTTGGTCTTTTATCTTAAGTTAACCTGAACTGGCCAGCGACTGAGTTAGGGGCACCATGTCCAAGGCAATGAGATGCTTTCTTGCTATTTTTGTCTCAACCCCGTTTGGGAAACTGGTCAGAAGCCACCGTTCCTAGTCCTGGACCAGTCCTCCCTCCTTCACTGTGAAGCTCCAGGTGTTCCTGGGATGTGCAGCCCTCTGGCGTAGAGAAGGGGCCTTCGCACCACTGTGGGGTTGGGGTCTCTCACCCCACCGGCAGACTCATGGCCTGGGTCAGCTTTAAAATGGGCAAACCCAGAACCAGGTCCACTTCTTTCTGACCCAGTTTCTTATGCCAACACCGTTTACAGGGTATTGTTGAAACAGACTCATATTTCATGTTGACTCTTATACTGGGGTAGAAAGTGGGTAGAAATACATTTGATTTATGAAAATATTATTTTTACAATATAAAACGCTAATGAAAAGAAGTGAGGGAATACACAAATATGTTCTTTCAGTAGCAAGACAGTGGGTAAATTTTGTTCTGTTCTATGTACGTTTCCTGAATATTTTAAGTTTTCCACAGTTGGCTTGCATGGCTTTTGTATCATAACAATAACAACAACAAACCTGGTTTCCTACCTGGGCTTTCAGACTAGGCACTGCTTTCACCTGTGATCGCCATAGTTGCTGGTGAGACGTGAACCCAGAGTGTGCCTCTCTCTCCCCAGACAGTGGTCCACTCCATAGAACTTCAGGCAACTGATGGGCATGACCGTCCACTCACCGACTGCTCCATCGTCAACAGCGGCAAGATAGACGTGAAGACCCCCTTTGTGGTTGAGGTCGCTGACTGGTGATACAGTGGGCAGAAAACAAGAAACACACTCTGACAGGGATGTGTGTGTGTGTGTGTCTGTGTGTGTGTGTGTGTGTGTGTGCACGTGTGTGTCTTTTGAGTCTCCGAAGTTACTGTTTTGCTCTGTTTTCTCACCTCTGTTTCACCCCCAATCACAGGAAAGTTCAAGACATCAACCACTCCGTGTTTAGTTGGCATGAATTGTGGTAAATCACTTGTTTAGGGACTTGGTACTTCAAAGACCCAGCCCCTTCCTCCAGTGGTGCTATTTTTAAACTAGGAAACTTTGTATTGTCTGTTTTCATTGGAAGAACACAATCATTATCTTGCTGAATTAAATGTAACCCCCAAGTTGAGTGACGCTGAAGATTCGTCTGAAGAAGATGGGGACGTGAAGTTTGTTATTTTGTACTCAAACAGAAATTCTTTGCAGGTAAAGGGAGATTTGATGAGTGTAATCTGTAATCTGGTGTATGTCATAGGGACTTTTACCTGATAAAAAGGTGCTTTTGTGTCCTCTCTATTAAATGCTTTTTATATAGGTCAACTCTCTTTTTGCAAGTCTTTTTTTTTTTTTTTTTACTTAAAGTTCTTTAAAAAAATGCGTGACAAAAATATATGTACTCTAATGTTAACAATGAACAGATTAAAGAGGGTTCTGTAAATCAGAATGCTAACATAACTGGATAATTTGGGATAGGAAGGCACAGAAATGATGCTTAACCACATCCCAAATACCTGAACGGATTCATTTGTTAATTTTTACTCACTGTAACATTTTTACAAAGTTCCCTTGAGTCGAGTTGCCACAAAAGGCATTTTTTTTTTCCCTCACTTATACAAGGAGCATGAAGATTTGGACTGTAGTTAAACTAGATGGGGAAGTGGAACCCTACTGGGGCCTTGTAACATACCTGGTCAGAAGAGAGTGCCTGATCTCTGTTCAGGCAGGAGCGGTATATTTGAAAACAGCCCCGTTGCTTCTCCTCTAGGACCCGCGGAGTGAGGACCCCCAGAATTCCATCTAATTCCATCTCGTCCATAAACAAAGAAGAAATAAGAAGTTAATCAATTTTGAGAACTACCTTTTAAAAAAAATTCCATCTCCATGGGGCACCTGGGCGGCTCAGTCGGTTGAGCGTGTGCCTTTGGCTCAGGTTAGGATCCTGGGGTCCTGGGATCGAGTCCTGCATCAGGCTCCCTGCTCAGCGGGGAGTCTGCTTCTCCCTTGGCCCCTTTCCCCACTCATGAGCGCGCTCTCTCTCCTCACTTTCTCTCTCTCTCTCTCTCAAATCTTAAAAAGAAAAAATTCCATCTCTTGAGCTGTATTCTAAGAAAACTGCTTTAACAGGAGATGAGATGAAAGGAGCAGTCTCAGTTAAGCACTACAACACTTTCAGTGGGCAAATTTTGTTTCTAATAAAAATTTACTGAAGGCCTTTGATACGCTGGGTACCAGTTTTGAGTTTTGTAATATGGCAGGGGACAGTGAGAAAAAGACCTCAGAGAACCTACATTCTAGATGCGGAGACAGAATAAATCAGGGGACAAAAAGCGCTCCGACAGTGTGAAGAAGGCATGCCCACGTGTGCTGGGGCGGCTGGGAGGGGAGTGCTGGGTGAGGGGTCCCGGGAGGCCTCCTGCAGGGCTGAGAGAGTAGGGAGCAATTGGCAGGCCTTCCTGGCAGAGAGGGAAGCCGAAGTCGTGAGGGTCCTGAGGTGAGAAGGAGCGGGTTCTGGGGCCTGCTGGAGCCTGAGAGGTCAGAGGGCCTAGGCTGAGACTGGACTGTTCAGGGCCTGGGGGCCAGGGTCGAGTTCTTCCTTGATGCACAGTACAATGGGGAGCTATCAGTGTTAAGCTGGGGAAGGGCATGAGTTGGTCTGCATTTAAGAAAGATTATGTCATCTGCCACAAGGAAGATTTTTATAGGGGAGCTAGCATACACATCCAGCAACTCAAAACATTCACATCCTTTGAAGTCCTATTCCTGGGATATTGCTCTGGAAAGTGACATCAAATTGTCATGGGCATCACTGTCTGGGTCAGTCCAGCATCCAGTCCCCGTGGCCTGGGACGGCCACCCATTTTCTTTGGGGAATCAGAGCATTCCCTCAAGCACTTCTTATCGGTGGGGGAGGCAGACCCTACAGGTGGGCACATATGTGGCCTGAAAAACTCATTTATTAGCTCACTTGATAATTATTTATTGAGTGTTGGGTAGAGTTGCTAACAGGGGCAGCCATTGTGGTCCCCATGAAAGAAGACAAATGATTCAAACATCTACCACAATAATATGTAACAGGACATCAGGTAGTAATATGTCTCTGAAGAGAAACAACACGGACAGAGAGTAAAGAGGTGGTCTGGGAAGTCCTGAGAGTAGGCTGAAGGAAGTGAGGGGGCAGTGCGCCACGGGGACATGGAGGGAAGGGTGTGTGAGGCCATGGCCCTGGGTGATGGTCGGGCTGGTGGTTTCAAGAAAGACCAGGGTCCAGGTGTGCAGAGCAAGGGTGGTGGGGAAGTGAGGTGGAAGAAGAATGTCCTAAAGGATGTCCTGGGCCCGGTGACTGGCTCAGGAAAAGGCATTTGACCTGAGTCATGGTAGTGAGTCTCAATTGTGGGACTTCCAATAGAAATATTGGGAAAAGGTTGCTATCTTGCTTCTCAGAGGCTGTAAAGGAGCAAGTCTGAGAATGAAACCCTCGCGAAGGGAAGCTGATCCGGAAAACAGAAAGCTGTATTCCTGAAGACACCAATGAGCCCCTGAGTCCAGCCATGCCTGAAGCACATCTCTACCCTGAGCTCTTTAGCTCTGCAAGCTAATACATTCCCTTTTTTTTCGCTTGAGCCAGGGCAAATTGAACGTTTGTGACTTGGAACTTAGAGTCTTTGTCTAACAGAGCAATATTGAAAAGTTTTATGTACAAAACTGTCAATTGCAGGGACGTCTGGCTGGTTCTGTGGGTAAAGCGTGTGACTCTTGATCTCAGGATCGTGAGTTTGAGCCCCATGTTGGGGGTAGAGTTTACTTAAAAAAAGGGGGGGGGGGCGCCCGGGTGGCTCAGTGGGTTAAGCCTCTGCCTTCGGCTCAGGTCATGATCTCAGGGTCCTGGGATCAAGCCCCACATCGGGATCTCCGCTCAGCGGAGAGCCTGCCTCCCCCTCTTTCAACTTGCCTCTCTGCCTACTTGTGATCTCTCTCTGTCAAATAAATAACTAAAATCTTAAAAAAAAAAAAAAAAAAGATGTGACTTGCAGAATTATTTATGCTAGCAAAATACCGAAGCAACTTGAATGTCCCCAAAATGGTTATAAGTCATACATCCCATAATAGACTAGCATGCATTAAGAGGATGATACAAAACTTAGAGCAACATGAGAAAACGGCCCTTTTCAAGAAAAAAGTAGGAATTCTGTGCATGGCATGGTCTCAAGCGTGTAAATACATTCTCACAAGGCAAATGCAACAAAACACAAATTGTCACAAAGCAAATGCAAATGGTGGGATTTTTAAGCTCTTAAGTTTATATATAACTATGTATATATATTTTAATATATACTATATATTATATATATTATTATATATTATATGTTTTATATAAATATATATATTATATATTTTTTATTTTTTTGTAATTATATATAAATTTTTTGCTTGTTTTGGTCTTCCAATTTTCTTCTAAGGTGCATTTCTTCTTAATAATTAGGAAAAAAAGTAAAAAAATATTAGGAAAAAAGTATTTAAAAAATGTTAAGGTAATATGGGAGGACATTGGAAACAAATATGCGTTAGACACAAAAAAGCATCACAAGTCTCAGTGTCAGAGGGCAGGCATGTGAGCCGCTGCTCCCCGTGTGCATGGGGACACGACTTTTGCCATGTAGTTTTTTTTTTTTTTTTAATTAGTACGAGCATAATGACCTCCCCCTAGTGACAAAGCAAAAAGGGGTTCATTTTCAAAGGGCGGAAACTGAGAGCACTTGGTGCCAGGGAATAACACTAGAAGGCTGTGTGTTCTAGCAGATAGCCAACGACCCCAAGGACACACCTCCTGCTCAGATCTGTTTCTCGTACATGGAGGGTCACACCTTAGATGAAAAGCATCAGCAAACTCACAACTATCAACAGCTGTTCTACAAAAAGCCCGTACTTTCTGCAAAAGCTTTTGAAATCGACGGTTCGGTTTTTTGTTTGGTTTGTTTTTATTTTGTTTTATTTATTTGACAGAGAGAGATCACAAGTAGGCAGAGAGGCAGCCAGAGAGAGAGAAGGGGAAGCAGACTCCCTGCCCAGCAGAGAGCCCGATGCGGGGCTCGATTCCAGGACCCTGAGATCATGACCTGAGCTGAAGGCAGAGGCTTTAACCCACTGAGCCACCCAGGCGCCCCCTCAACAGTTCGTTCTTTGAGCAATTGTGCTGTGAGAAGGACAGATAGTAGTCAGAGGCATGTGCAAAATCAGAGGGAAATTATCCTGGCCACCGCCACCACCCCCCCCCCACCGTGCCCCTATTATTAAAATTTGGTCCTGAATCACTTCAATCAGCAATTGAAAATATTTTGGTATCCTGAGCCCTAAGTTGTTTTATTCCAAGTGCTGTTTAGCAATTCTGGGGATCGTCAAACAAGATAAATTGTAGTAAAATTTATTCCTGGGACAGACTGATTAGAAGGACACTTTGAAAAAGTATTAATTACGTCATTTCTGATGAGTTCTTGGTTTTTGAGCAGGACTCACCGAACTCCTTTTTTGAAAAGTTCAGCCGTTTTGAGTTACATAAAGACAAAAACATGGCAAGGATTTTATAGCAGGAAAAGGATTCGTTTTTGTTTTTCAACATTCCTATAATTCAGACAGCTGAAGAAATCTTTGATCTGGAAGGCTTGGAAATTCAAAGCCCCCTTAAGGCTTTTTTTTTTTTTTTTTAATTAAGAAAGAGTAAAAACAGTATTTGTAATGGAAAATTTTTGTGCTGTTAAATACATAACGGCTTCTACTTAAGTCTGTCATTCATCTTGGGGACTTGCCATTTCGGCCAAGCAGAGATTTTAGGTGTAATATAACATCACCTGCCTGGGGTTTGCTGGTGTTACTGATATTCTTGAGTGATGGAAAAGCCCTTGGCACCAACACAAAACAACAGTGACAAGTCATAGGAGTCCTGTCTGGAAGGGAGAGAGGGAGAAAAAAGGTCCATCTGACAAATACTGAAGCGAACACTAAATGCATCACAAAATCCATACCTGGAACTTTCATCCCATCACTAGTTCCAACAGAACAGTCAGTCAGGATTTGGAGCACAGGGAGAGAATCCAACATGCCAATATCCCCCTGATGCCCACTTCTGAGGTTTTCTTAGGAGTCATCTGTTCCCACATCCATTACTTTTTCAGAGGGTGGGAAGGACTTTCTTCCCGAAGCACGCTGGGCACACAGACTGCCGTGAACACTCTGGTCCCCTTCTGTACCAGGTGCTAAGTAGTAGGTGCTGTAATTTGGATAGATACCTCAATTTGAAAACTTAAATCTCTTCTTCCAACCTGGACACACAGACGGGTCTGCTCCCTGAGCTTCTTCTGGGCACCGGGACCCAAACTGTGACAGGACGTCACGAGGACAGGAATGAGAACCGGTCGGCGTGGAGCACGGAGATTGAAGACTTCATTTATCCTTGTCAGCCGGGAAGGACAGCTCTCTTACAAAGATCTCAGAACTTCTGAGGGGCTTCCAAACCTTGTACAAGCCGTTCTCTCTGCCTTGCAAGCCTCCCTCTGAGCCTTCACCGGAAACTTCCTCCGCTGGGGTTCTAACTGCTGACTTCTGCATGTCTCCCATCTCCTCCAGGACTGGAGGCTCCTCTAAGACAAGGATTAGATCTTCACTGTAACCCACGCCTGGTGTTTTACCCATAATTGATGTTTAGTAAGTGTGTTCAGAACCAGTAACCAAAACCAATATGTCTATATTTATACCAGGAAGTACTTAAAATCTCCCAGGACTATAAAGATTGTTCAACACTGACATTCATCTTTCGGCTAAAATACATGTCTTCTGAGTTGGGTTTGAAGGGTATGGTAGAAATACATCGACAAAGATGGGGTGGGTGTCCAGCAGTCACAGGGAGAGTCCCAGGCGGTGGTAAGATTTAAGCGGCAGTGTCTGTGGTGGATGGTGGCTGACTTCCGTGTCATCCCTTGGTTCCGAGCGTGGCCGACTGCTGGCAGCTGGTGGAGGCCCAGCCCTGAGCCGAGCTCTTTGAGTTCGACCTGAGAGGCGATGAGAAACTACTCTCTCCAGTCGTAAATACAGTGGAAGTCAGGTCGTCCGCCCTACAAAGGCTCACATCGGAATCCTCATCCGGTGGGGGATTCACGTGGCCTGCCTGGTGCGGGGGGTGTGGGGGGGGTGGTCAACGAGAGAAGTGTGTACGATCCCACCACACACCACCTGGACACTCAGGCAGGTATGGATGTCACGCCCTGGGCCATCAACCGCACGGGTTTGCTCTCGGGGCTCTGCTCTGTTTCTGGCTACAGAGCCTCTTCTCGACCCTTGTGCAGAACGTGGGAAAGAATTCAGCCCCCGTCTATCACCACAATGGGAACAATCCAGGTTAGTTTCCTTCTGCTGGTGGGGCAGAGATGTACCTAGTTTCCCTTTCTCCCTGCTGCAGACGTAACTCAGGGAGGAGGGGTCACCATATATGCACTGGAGAAGAGACCAAGAAGGAAAGCGTTTATCCAGAAACCTGGAGCTCCCTGGGGTTAGGGGTTCTGTTCTCATTCAGGCTGCTACAGCAAAGTACCACAGACCGAGTGGTTTGTAAGCACCATCTTGGAGGCTGGTGGCCAAAGTGGGAACTGGTAAGGGTCCTCTTCCTGGTTCATGGACTAACATTTTTTGTGGTGTCCTTGCATGGTGGACAGGGCAAGGGAATTCCCTGCTCTCATGACCTAACCACTGCCTAAAAGCCCACTTGCAAATACCATCGCACTGGGGAGTAGGTCTCAACCTATGAATTTGGGGGTGGGGGGACAATCATTTAGTATAAAGCAGGTCCCAACCTCCCACTCCCAGCCCCAATCAATGAATGGCACCACCGCCCAACTCTGCAAGCCCAAAACCCATCCTTGATTTCTTTCTCCCTTCTTTTTACTTACTACATCCAAGTTCATCATTAAGGTCATTGGTCAGCTGTGTGATACATCTTGATATCCACATCTTATCCTCTCTGAAGCTATCGCCCTCCAACAAAGGGTCATCTTTCACCCAGATTATTCAAGGGGTCTCCTAACAGTCTCTCTGCTTCAGATCCTGCACCTGGCCAGTCCATTCTCCAACAGCAGCCAGAGTGATCTTTTAAAAATAAATTGGCTCAAGTGTGATACATCATGGGCATTACCCTAAGTGGCATATTGTTTGTTGATGTTTACAAGCTGTCTGAAGGATTTTTTAAAAAATTCATGCTTTAAAATGTCTCAGGCTGGGGCAGCTGGCTGGCTCAGTCAGAGGAGAGTGAGACTCTTGATCTCTGGGTCATGAGTTCAAGTCCCACATGGGGCATAGAAATGACCTAAATAATAAGAAAACTTGAAAAAAATTTAAAAATGTCTCATGACTAATAAAAAAATAAATGAATGTAAAAAATAAGATTTGTCAATTGTAACTCAATAAAGCTGAATAAAAGAAAATAAAATAGATCATATTTATTCTGTGTAAAACCCATCAATGGCTTCCCATTGCACACAGGCTATGAGTCGAAGTCTTGAATGCCACCTCTCGAGGGGAGTGCTGTGGGGTCTGACGTCAGCCCCTCATTGTCGTCCACACTCACTGGCTTTCTCTGGAGACCTGATATAGTTCTCTCCCGATTCAGGACTTTAGAACCTGCTGATGTCTCTGTAACACACTCCCCTCCCCCATTCTTTGCCTAATTCCTCCAGCACTCTTTAGGTCTCAAGTTCAATGCCACTTCCTCAGAGAAGCTTCCTGCCCTGCCCTGATCTAAATTAGGTATCTTCCTTGCAACTTAAGTAACGCTTCATTTTTCCTTACAGTACTTAACACACTTCATAATGACCAATTTCGGGGCTTTTTATCCATCCAATATCACAATATTCTGTAAGCTCCATGAAGTCACATTCGAATTCAGATTCAAATTTAGAAAGATACCAAGGATTTAGAAAAACATTTTGTTGCCTTCCGTGAAGAAAAATTACCGGGGCGCCTGGGTGGCTCAGTGGGTTAAAGCCTCTGCCTTCAGCTCAGGTCGTGATCTCAGGGTCCTGGGATCGAGCCCCGCATCGGGCTCTCTGCTCAGCGGGGAGCCTGCTTCCCCCTCTCTCTCTGCCTGCCTCTCTGCCTACTTGGGATCTCTCTCTCTCTGTCAAATAAGTAAATAAAATCTAAAAAAAAAAAAGAAAAATTACCACAATAACCATGTGAAAGAAGATAATTTCAAAGTGTGAGAGCTCTTATCTTTTACTACAATTAAAATACCTTATTAGTTTTGTGGAGATGCTGATGGGTTGGACGGTTGTCCTAAAGGTGTCATCAGCCTTCCGTGGTAGCCATCCTGACAATGTTTGACTCTGTGTCTGCTCCCCCTAGAAATATCGAGGTTATTTTTTAAATTAAAAAAAAGTTTTAAAAGAAGTTTAAACATTTAAAAAATATGCAACATGAAAATAATTTGAAATGTCCCAGTATGGTTCTCAAACTTCCTCATGCATGAGAATCGCCTAAAGGGTTTATCAGATCTCCAGGCCCCACACTCGGAGGATCGGAGGCTGGACGTCTGGGGAAGGACCTGAGAAATTATATTCCTAACAAGTTCTTGGATGCTGCCAATGCTGCCGGTCCCTCGTCCAAACTTTGAAAACCACTGCCCTAGGGCATCACCAGCCATGGCTTCTAACCACTGAGTTAGCTTCATCATTTGTTGAGAAGGATAGTTTAAGAAACCATCCAAGTGTGTAGTTACCCAACCCAATCAAATTAGCGAGCAACTGTAGGAAATCATTGTTTTAAGATCAGGATGTAATGAAACATTACGGGAACTGGGGAAGATGCTAGCAAATCCTCATTCAAGGTCACTGACTCCACATGCATTTATGACGTTTCTGCTGCGAAGCATGGAGCCAGCCTTGAGCTGGGCGCTAGGAACACAGGTGCCGGGCATCTACTCCTTCAACAGTGTCTCCTGAGATCTACTCCTGGCCCTGCACTGAAGGAGGAGTAGAAACAAGTCAGGAGATGCCCCTGCTCTCACGGAGTTCAAGTCCTTTGCAGGGGAAAGAGAGTCAACAAATAAACAAACGGGATAATTACAGATGGTGAAAACTGCTATGAAGTAACAGTTTGCTCTGATGCACAATAAGTCAGACAAAGACAAACACCACGTGATTTCACTTTTATGTGCAACCAAAAAACAAATGAACGGACACACAAGCAGACTCACAGATATAAATTGGCAGTTGCCAGAGGGGAGAGGGGTGGGAAGATGGGCTAAATAGGTGACAGGGATTGAGAGATACAAACTTCCAGTTATAAAATAAATATCACAGAGATGAAACATACAGCACAGGGAATAGAGTCAGCGATATTGTAATAAGGTTGTATGGTGGCGGATGCTGACTGCATTTGTCATGGTGAGCCCTGGATAATGCACAGAATGGTCCGATCATGTTGCACACCGGAAACTAATATATGTCAACTATACTTCAATGCTGGGGATGTTTAAAAATCGTGGTGCAGAGTGGCGTGACCAAAGAGGGGCTCTTTGTGGTGGGGATGTGGAAGCTGAGACCTAGCAGGTTTGAGAATGAGCATCTTCCCAAGGGAGAACGGGTATTTCAGGGAGAGACCAGCAGGTCTCGAGGAGGGACCAGAGTTGGCAAGTCCTGGGGACTGAAACGCCAGTGTCACCAGTTAGATGAATACCTGCGGGAGGTGAGCAAAGGAACTTGGAGAGGGTGGCGGGAATTTCAGCTTTATGTGGGAATGGAAGCTCTCACACACAAATGAATGTCTCTTCACCCTTACCAGAGCCTAGACTTTGACTATGCATGTTCCCGGGGCAGAAAACATAAATGGTGCAGAACTACCAGTTTTGAGTTAATGTCTGCTTCTTCCCTGGGTTTCCGCTGCGGAATTCAAAATCTGTAATTATCATCAAGGATGAAAACCACAACAAAGCCTGGATGAAAAGGACGGCTTCAAAGTTGTGTATAGAGAGAGACTAGAGAAGACAGCCTTACTCCCTGAACTTCATAACCAATTCAATTAAATGGAAAGACACTCTCTAGTAAATGGCCCCAAATTCCAAAAAAGCAACGATTCTATCTCTGTTCTTTAGACGCCTGACACAGTGCCTTAACCCGGTGAGGGAACTCAAATGCAGGTCACTGAAGGAGTGGATGAACTACTGAATACATATTCAGCAAGGGTATGAATGACACCACGACTCACAGGTGCCTATCACCCTTGCTGCTTCTGCAGAGTCCTGCTGTCTGAATGTCGGTGTCCCACCCACCGGCCCCAAATTCGTACGTTGAAACCTAATCCTCAGTGTGGTGGTGTTTGGAGGTAGGACCTTTAGGAGGTAATAAGGGATGGGTGCCCTTCTAAGAGGCTCCAGAGAAATTCCTCACCGCTTTCCCACCACGTGAGGACACAGGAAAGACAACCCCACACCAAACCCCCAATGTGCCAGGGCCCTATTTTGGACTCCCCAGCCTCCAGAACCATGAGAAATGAATCAGGCTGCTCACAAGCCACCAAGTCTGTGGTACGTGTGTTGCACGGCCTGAAGGACTACGACCAGTACCTACCTCCCTGCGGCCACCTGCCGGAGTTGGATGGATGTTCTCTTCATAGTGGGTCCTGCAGGAGGTATGAAAGTCAGCAGCCATGAAAGAAGGGTAGTTCACAAAGCATCTTACATCCTCACATCCCTCCAACAGGGGTTCCTAACATACGTGTGTATTATCCGCATCAACTCGGCGGTTTTTCAAAGTACCCAGAGACAGGCCCCTACCCAGCCCAGATTTAGTGATTCAGAGACCCAGTGATTCCGAGGCAGACATAGCCCTGAGGGAGAACTGCTGTTTGAAGGCTGTCAGGGAGAGGAGCACTGCACCAAGGAGGTGTGCCCAAACCCCTCCTGCTCCCCAGCAGAGATCATTAATCGGTTAGTATGTGACATCCGTACTCACTTAAAATCCTTTAAAAAGTAAAACTTGAAAAACTTTTTGGTAAACATCCATGACACGACATTTACCATTTTAACCATTTTAAAGTATATAGTTCGGTGGCGTAAAGTACAGCCACACTGTCATCCAAGCATCACCAGCACCCCCATCTCCAGAACCTTCTTATCTTCCCCCGCCGAAACCCAATACACATTAATTCCTCATTTCCTGCTCCCCCAGCCACTGACAACCACCGTTCTACTTCCTGTTTCTAGGAGCTGGACTATTGTAGGGGCCTCATAGAAGTGGAATCACACAGGAGTGGTCCTTTCATTTCACCCAAGCTGTAGCATGTGTGAGAACTTTCTTCCTTGTGAGCACTGAATAACATCCCATTTCATGCACAGACCACATTTCGTTCTGCCATTCATCCACGGATGGACACTCGGCTTGCTTCCACCTGTTGGCGTTTGTGAATAATGCCAAGAACTGGGGTGTGCAAGTCATCTATTCAAGTCCCTTGACTTGGCTTCCCTTGGGTATACACCCAGAAGGGGGCACTGCTGGCTCACAGGGTAATCTTTTGAAGAATTGCCAGACCATTCTGCAGAGGACGCACCATTTTACACTGTCACCAGCAATGAGGGTTTCAAGATGTCCACATCCTCGCCGACACTTGTTATTGGCTCCTTTGAGAGTCGCCACTCTAATGGCTGTGCCGGCACCCTTGGCCGAACCCGTTGGACGGCCATTACCATTTCATCCAAGGCAACGAACGAGGTGAAAGCCTTTTGTTCTTTCTAAACTGCGATCATGAGATGTCTATGCTTTTCAAAGTGACATGACTGTGGAGTTACCTGGTCGGGATGGTCAGCATTATTGGGGTTGTCTAGATGTCCGGTGGTTTGAAATATTGGGGTGGGGGAGACAGGACACCAGGAGTGCTGGTCAGGAAATGGCTGCAAGGTGGAGGCGAGGCCGGAGAGGGGCTCTGCATGAAGACCCAGGGGAATCGGAGACCAAGCCCAGGCACACCACCAAATGCACCAAGGAGGAGCACAGCAGACATTCTGTCCCCACATCCTGCCTCCAGTGGCAATGGGGTTTCTCTTCCTTCTCTTTATTCTGTTTTTGTCCCTCTACTCTTTACTGCTCTCTTATCTATGAATCCTTGCTTTGAAAAATCCATGTTTTATAAAAAAAAAAAGGGGGGGGAGGGGATGGAATATGTACACTAGATGTCATTATTTGCTTACATGTGTATGAACTCTCTTTGCAAATACACACATAAACTAAGTACAGTGGTTGTTTGTGGCGGGGGCAGGAGCGGGAATACAGGAGACGGGGTGGGAGATTTTTCTTTTCTATAGATCCTTTCACATGCTATTACATTTTCAGCTGTGGAAATATAGTCCGTCGTCTTTCCAGTGTTCAATCCTGAACTTCAGCGACCGGAAAGTTCCAGCCCCTTCCAGACTCCCTTGAAGCTGGGCATCGATACTAAGATTCTGCCAAGTGGACGTGCTTTCATGAGACGGAGTGGAAGATGGAAGTGGGTGAACACCATCTTCCTGCTGCCCGGGGCTGTAGTTGTGGGCAAGCAAGGCTGTGGGGGTTCAGAGGCAATGGTGGGGTAGGTGCTATCAACGCACACTGTTCCGGACCCAGGGCCCAGCTTCCCCGGGTACTGCTATGAGGCATTTAAGGTGGTCCCAGTCACTTCCTGATCTTACTTGCTGGTAGCTGGATCACAGGTGCAGTGCTGTTTTTTACCTCAGCAGTTCCAGGAGCAGCCTCCTAATTCCTCCTGAATTTAGCCTCCCTGAATGCCTGCTTAAGGCAAAGGCTGTAGCTCTCCTGGCAGGTTGAGTACCAGATGTTGCTGGAGGATTCCACAAGTCACTCCTGGATTACCTCCTAGGAGTTCACTCTCCTCATCCTTCCAAAAGATTCTATGAGTATCCAGTTTCTTATTAGTCCATTCTGCTTGAAATACCTACTGTGGCTTCTATTTCCTACAATGGAATTGAAACGGAATATGAAATTACATAGTAACAATTATTAAATAATAAATGTCATCACTAAAAAAAATTCTCAGAAGAGATTTCTTGAGCAGCGTGCCACCAAAAATGCTTGGTTTTTACATTTAAAAAAATTCCTGGGACGCCTGGGTGGCTCAGTTGGTTAAGCGTCTGCCTTTGGCTCAGGTCATGATCCCAGGGTCCTGGGATCGAGTTCCGCGTCGGGCTCCCTGCTCAGCGGGAGTCTGCTTCTCCCTCTGCCTGCTGCTCCCCCTGCTTGTGCTCGCTCTCTCCCGCTCTGTCAAATAAATAAATAAAATCTTAAAAAAAAATCCTGCCTTCTTTGTAAGTCATTGCCTATTTAATGAGTACCTATTGGCTTAAAGATGAGGTAACTTAATACTTAGATTAGAAATAAGTGCCTAAGAGTATGTGAGAAGTTGTGTGTGTGTGTGTGTGTGTGTGTGTGTGTGTATAAAGAGACACGACACAATTTGTGTTTCCAGTAAAATCCTAGAAGACAAATTCAAATACTACTTGTTTTGTTTTTATTTAACTCAAAATAGCTAACAAGAAAACATTTAAAAAATATCTCCCACACGTGAGTATTCAGTTATTTTTGGTTCATGACACTAGATGACAGAGTCCTTGCCTGTTTCCAGCCTGAAGTAACACATCTATCACAAACGCTCTCTCTCAAAAGGTGCAGCATGCTTGAAACCTGTATATTTAGATCCTAACCAAAAACCATGATTTAGTTATTCATTTTGAATCCAAATATTTTTCTCCCACCCAGGAGCTTAGTAAAACGAATAACCATAAATAGGCTAGCTATTAATCCGTTTTCGACGAAATGCCCAAACACAGCACATACAGAAAGTTTGTATATATGCTTTTGTCCTTTACTACTCAAAATATGAATGTCAGTGAGATGGACAGCGGAGTTAGATCATTCGTGGAACTTACATTAACCATATAGGAAGTCAGCGAAAAGGAAACAATAAGGAAAGTAACAATGAATCCCGTGAAAATCCCACCAACTGAATGAATTGAGTAAACGCTGATGAGGGTTGGAGAACCTTGAGGAATCCAAGTGTTACCACTGTAGTAGCATCTCCTCAGGTAAAGTCCGTTCGCAAGGGTCTCTCAGAAGATAAGCATCTTGCAGGACGCAGGGTGATTCTAGTGTTGAAAGGTATGTGGTTCTATGCAAAATTGCCCTAAACCAACACCGACAATGTCAGAAGGTCTTCAACGGAAGAAACAGTCCTTTCTTCCAACACTGGAGGAAAACCTGGCTGTGTTGGTCGCACAGATTTCCAAGATGGCGCCTTTTGAACCGGCTGTCAAGGGGAATCTCCACATTCCATTTTATCGTAGGTCCTGACACTAGAAGCTAAGCCCCAGGTAGGAAGCGACTCCACTGCGGTGTGAAAAGCAATGACAAGATTCTTAAAAATGCCCTAACATCGTCAGCATAGTTTAATTTCCAGTTTAGTTCCGTCCTCACATCGAGCACAGGGGTGTTTCTGTGATCCTCCCATGGTGCCGGCACGTAAGAATGTACCTATCACTGACCGAGAAAATCTCAGGATGAAAAGATTAGCGTCCTCCAATCTCAACAACAACAAAAGCTACCAAAGTAGATCGGTCTCAGGATGCTTCAGGATAAGATGTTCGGTCAGCAAACGGTGCAACTAAAGCAGAGAGTAACTTCTGTTTTGTTCCACTTGCCGCTCCCAGCCATCTCCTACAGTTTCGAAATTGGCAGCTACCTTCTACTTCTCAAACACTAGGCCTTAACCTCAGCACCGCCCTGGTTCAGTTTCTATTTTTAAAAGCACCATTCTAATGGAAATGTTCCTGCCCTGCGTGAAGCTGGGGCTGCGGATTTTACCGCCAGCTAAAGCTGTTATGTCACAGAGTTTAGGTTAATTTGGCAGATAAATCAATTTCCGTGAAAACCCGCTTCAGCTTCTTCTAGCCATGGAGGATTTCTACCTGGGTTGTAGGTGGGGGTAAAATACCCCATGGAGGACCCCTTCGATAACCACATTTGGAAAATCTGAAAAACAAAAGGAAAATGGCTTTTCTTAGGCGCAGCAATAAGACACGCCGGGGAACAAGGCGGGGCCCCCAGCAACTCAGGGACCCGCGTCACCCTGCAGCCTGCTCTCGTTGAGGACGCGCTATCTGTCATGTTGCCGCGGCCGAAAGCCACTTGGGTGCACGATCAGGCTCCGCAGGAATGCACGGCTAGATTTGTAGCTTATTGATTGAGGGGATGTTCTAATGGTTAATGCTGCTAGGCCCCAGCTCTTTATCTGAATGTTTTCTCACAAGGAAGATGGATTACACTGGCAATTCAATTTCTAACAAAATCTCAATATACTTGAAGGAATTCCAAGATTTCTACTGGGAATACTTGGCTGCAGTTTTTCCATCGTGGTTTACAGCAGCGTTTAGTCCAAGCTGTCTTGAGGATGGCCATTCCGTGGCATGCGCTCCCAGGGAGCACGAGGAAGGGGGGGCCGTCTTCCTAACTGAAAAGGGCGCACTTCTGACGAAAACCAGCCCGTCAAACTGGAAAAATGAGCCACGTTTTTAGACGAGATACAAAGCCAGAGGTGTGCATACGATGGGGTGCGTTCCAGGTATCAGAGCAGGTAAAATACAAACAGATACCTTGCACGGAGGACCCCATCCATTACATGGCCGAGAGGTTCAATTTTGCAACTTCAATCTGCACATAATTATATCCAGGATTTACACGAAAGCCCACCACTTTCAATACATACCATTATTATGTAAGGAAATTAGTTGGTCCAATACTTGAGAGAGAAACTAGTATGCTCCCTTATGAATCCAACCTCTGTACAGTACCTACTACGTAAAGCCACTCGCGAAGGGAGGGCAGGAAGGTTCTCTGAGGAGCGGACCAGGCGGCCAGTCTGAGGGAGGAGGGAGCCAGGAAGGTTCAAAGACGGGAATGGAGGCTAAGAGAGCGAAGGAAGAGGCCTGAGGGCAGCACCGCGCATGCGCGCCCAGGAATTCTCGCTTTGTCTGAAAAGCAGCAAGAACCCCAAAGGATTTTAAGCAGAGTGACACAGAACTGCACCCTATTTGGCAAAGATGGCTCTGGCAGCCATTCAGGGCACACGGGGACAAGCTCAAAGTGGTGGTGGGTTCCCTGCAATGAGTGAAGGGTTTCATAACAGTACCTGCCTGAAAGGTTGTTGTACAAACTGGAGGGTGAAACAAAGCACTTGAACCTGAACGGGGCCCACGGTTAGTGCTGGTTACCATCACGTACCAAGTACGGTGTAATTACCGGGAATAGAAGTAAGTAACAGTCCCTGCCCACGCCACGGAATTTCCATGCTAGCAGGGAGACAAGCAAATGAATACACCAACAAGATATGCTTTAAAAATATCTTCAGGACATGAGCAACTCAATGACTTCTGGGCGATGACGCTCGATTTCTTAGTGTTTGCTTTAATCCGGCATGAAACAACATAATTTTCCATACAACATATCTTTAATAATTTGTAGTAGGACTTAAACCTATATATTTTCAACCCAATCGAGAGCGATGATTTTCCTAAGAAAAGAATTTCTCCCCCACAGAAGCGTACTGAAACCAAGAGCCGTCAATGGAGTTACTGATCGATTTTCAATCAGATGCCCAAACAGAACACGCCAACGTGCATTAGCATGTGGGCATTTAGCCTTTGCCACCCAAAATGTAACAGTTCCTTTGAAGGTTAGTGAAATGACATCATCAGCCTATTCAGCTTAAAGGAATTTCAGTAAGTTTGGGAAAAAGGACAAAGGAAAATACCATTAATTATTCGGAGTAATGCTATACCACCTGAATAGGTAAAGCAGTGGTTTAAACGCAAGGGGAGGGGCGCCTGGGTGGCTCAGTCAGTTAAGCGTCCGACTTTTTTTTTTTTTTTTTTTGAGAGAGAGAGCGCACACAAGAGAGCATGGGGCAGAGGTGCAGGGAGAGGGAGAAGCAGACTCCCCACTGAGCAGCACCCCAACGTGGGGCTTGATCCCAGGACCCCAGGACCATGACAGGAGCCAAAGGCTGACGCCCAACCAACTGAACCACCCAGGCACCCCAAGCATCCGACTCTTGATGTCGGCTTAGGTGATGATCCTGAGGTTGTGAGATGCAGCCCTGCATTGGGCTCCAGGCTCCACACACACTCTGCTTGAGATTCTCTCCCTGCCCTTCCCCCTGCTTGAGCATGCTCTCTCTCCTTCTGTCTCCCAAATAAATAAATAAATCTTTAAAAGAATAAACAGGGGCATCTGGGTGGCTCAGTGGGTTAAGCCTCTGCCTTCGGCTCAGGTCATGATCTCAGGGTCCTGGGATCGAGCCCCGCATCGGGCTCTCTGCTCAGCAGGGAGCCTGCTTCCCCCTCTCTCTCCGCCTGCCTCTCTGCCTACTTGTGATCTCTCTCTCTGTCAAATAAATAAATAAAATAAAATAAAAAACACTACTTAAAAAAAAAAAAAAAAAAGAATAAACAAAGGGGAAAACAAAGGGGAAAACTGTGGGGCTTGAGGGTGAGGAGCCGGGAAGGTAAGGAAGACCTCTGCGGACAGGCACCATGGGCATGAGAGTGCAGTGGCCACACACGAGGGGCTCTGGGCGAGGGGCATTCCCGGCAGAAGGAAGACGGCTGGCCAAGGCGCTGCATTTACCGTCCAGCAGGTGCTGAGCAACTGCCAGAGGCTGGAGACTCAGAAGGTGAACACGACAGAAAGAAAAAGGGAACGGTGTGGGTCATCACGACAGTGAAGGAAGCAAATGGGGGACTCTGATCCACGTGCATGGAACAGAGGTGTTTTACGACAAGGTCCACCAACCGGGGCCAACGAGGAGATTATCAGAGGTCATTTTTTCCCTCATCTGTTCCACTCCATTCTACACTTTGGATTTCGGCTTCATCATACATATGATTTTAATTCCATGCCCACTGCTGCTTGAAAACTGCCCTGGCCTTTGTTTCCCATTGAGAGGGGATGACGAGGAATGTGATTTAGGAAAGGTTTACTTGTCATCTTTTGTTGGTTCTCATTTATGCTGGTGAACATTTACTGTGGACATTAAAAAAAAAGGGCAATGGGATTGGGGGGGGGGGGACTCCTGAGGGACCCTTGAGAGCAGAGCAGCCAAAGGCTCTCTCAAGCTTCTCCTGGAAGGTGCAGAGGCAGCGCCGTGTGGGGACGAGAAGAGGGCTCAAGGAGGAGGTGGGGGAAACAGCAGTGCCCTGAGGGGGAACAGAGTGCACACCTCTGAGGCCCAGAAAGAAGTCGGCAGAGCGTGGGAGGGGTCCTCTTAGAAACAGGATCCGGGGCCGGAGCCTCGAGGGCCGTGAGAGCCTGGTAGAGTCAAAGCTCAGAGAAAGGGTCGGGATGGAAACCCAAGACTGTGTCCCAGCTACACACACAAGGCCATCAAGACCACACCAAGGAGATGATCCAAAAGAAAGCCCAGGAGAAGACAAGAGGTTCTACGATAGCCCGCCTGTGGGCTGCCCGGGATGGGCAGAAAAGTAGGAGAGTGGGAAAGCCCAGGGGAGACAGTGGTCAACAGTGGCCAAAGCGGATGGGAGGTCTGATGAAAGCTCATGAAAAATATCCAGATTGTAGCCGTGCCAGAGATGATGCTGGGGACCAGAGCAAGAGCTGTTCTGAATTCCCCTGAGAAATTAAACCCGAGGCCAAAAAGCTTATGTTCAGAGAAGACTGAGGATTAGCATTTCATGAGAGGATAGTGTCTGCCTGTCAGTTCACCTGTGACAGTATTTCCACAATCAGAATCCTCTGGATGCGTACCCTCCACATTTTGTTAAGAGGCCTAAATAACACAGAAATGCGATGCCAGTAAAATTCATCTCTCGATGAAATGCTAAAGATCTGCAAGAGCCTATCGGGGGCGCCACCCCTATAAGACAACAGGAATCGGATTCATGAAGGTGGGTTGGCCAAACTGCACAAAACCAGATCTGGGGCTGGGCCCTCCCCTACCTGGGGCCATCCTGTCTGTAAACCCTGTGATTCCCGCATCCTCTCCAAATAGCAATCCCCCATTTGCGCGAGTCATCCGTCCACGCCAACGTTCTACCAACGATACCTACTTATACCCTTTCTAGCTCCAGATATTTGCCCCTGGAGTTCTTTCCCCGACAAGTTCCTCCTGTTCTTTGGTGCCCACCAGGTGCATAGCACACACTGCTTAATCACCCGGGCGACTCAGACTCAAGGGTCATAAGACACCTTCCCTCTTCCAACGAGCACCATGCCACTATGCTTCACAATGACCATTCCCTGCTCCACACCTCCACAGGAGTGTCGAGCCAATGCATGAAATTTCTGACCATCCACAATACCCGGGAAAAGTACTTCTAGAACCACGTTCCGAAGATAAAAAGAATGCTTTACGGAACATCGTCCATTTCATCCAGCCTAGACTACGGGATGTGTATTTGTTAACCGTAACATTTTGTTGACCTAACATCAACTAATAAGCATTTTTTTTAAAACATGGGAAGAAAATGCTAGAGAAAGGCAATTATTCCTCATGGAAAGGACTGTCTCGGGAAAATCCTGTGAGAACGTATTCCTATAACGTAGAGGCAGCTCTCTCGGATCACGGCGCCAGGAATGGTCCCTCCACGGAGCTGGGCTGGGTCCTGGCCGGCCTTCTGCCCACTGCCAGCTAAGTCACTGATCTCAGTACACGCGCTGCTGCCACAGCACGGTCCCCTCTCTCTTGCTGGTGATAAGGTTTTATTGTCAGAATGTAGGAATGGTTTCAACAGATCATTTATCTACTGCTGTTGAGTTGTTCTAGTTAGTTATTCCCAGGAACAAGGGCTGAACGTTCACTCTATGTAAAGAGCACACAAGGAGAAATTAGGCACCAAGGGGTCCACCCATCAGCCTTGTGACACCGGGCAACTCTCTTATCAGCCAATGAGGATACCCACTTTGCCTATTTTATGAGGCTGTTAAAAAATTAAAGGAGTAACATCTGAGAATGTACTCATGAAGAGGGGCAGAGCAGGACATTTTGAGAGGGACTCTGAAGAATTTAAATTTCGGGGCGCCTGGGTGGCTCAGTTGTTAAGCGTCTGCCTTCAGCGCAGGTCATGATCCCAGGGTCCTGGGATCGAGCCCCACATCGGGGCTCCTGCTCAGCAGGAGGCCTGCTTTTCCCTCTCCCACTCCCCCTGCTTGTGTTCCCTCTCTCGCTGTGTCTCTCTCTATCAAATAAATAAATAAAATCTTAAAAAAAAAAAAAAAAAAAGAATTTAAATTTCTTGGCACAAAGAGAGGACCCAGGCTAAAATATTGATTACATGTCTGCGTAAATTCATTATATTTAAGTATATAACCTCTAAAAATACACATCTGACCATCTAAGATGCTATAACCGAAACGGAAGCAAAGATAGACATGTAATATACATACACTGCTTTAGGGGAAAAAAAGCATTAAAAAAAAAAAAAAAAGAACCAGAGCCTTAGAATCAAACCTTAGCATCTGGATAAAAACAAGCAGAGACCAAAATATAACACCACCAAAAACAAAAACAAAAAAAGAAAAGACAATAAATATCTTTCCTCTTTATTACTCTCATTCAAAATTGCCAGGTAAGGTAGAAAGAAAAATTACATTTCGTGCGGAAAGGCCTGCCCCAATTAAAATTCTGAATGTCTCCTACACCAAGAGCACTGGTTTATTGGCAGATTATTAAGCCCTGGACCAATGTCACTCTGTTAGACCTGTATTAAAAACGTGGTTTATGTGGTGCAGGGTCAGATCAGTAAAGAGCTGTTAGCAGATGACAGGTTTGATTACCGCTGGCTGCAGGCAAGACGTATGGATCCCTGAGGAACAGCAGCACCGGCTGGTGGGACAGTTTGCTGGAAAGGTCAAGAATAGGCATGTCAGCATCAGGGGACGACGGTAAACAGAAAACACTACAAACTAGCTTTGAGGGGATCAAACTGCTGTGTGGGGACATCTCAAGGTCTGTGTATCTAACGGCGTGGGTGAATAATAGAGAGCAGAGTTAGAGCGAACAGACCAGCACTGCACTCACCTGCTCAACCTTTCTTTGTGGAATTCGAAACAGGTATACAATCTATGTGATAAATCACTGCTGCAAAGTGCACACTCGCAGAGCACAACTATTGATAAAATAGTATTCATAAGACTTGCACAAGACCGTGTAGGGTTCTTATCCCTTCGTTCCTAGATATAACTGGTTACTTCTCTAACTTTCTATCAGAGATTTATAAATTAACTGCCTAACACTATCAAGAAGGTCATGATGTGATACACTTATGCCACAGTAATTCAACGCTTGACAAAACCACAGTCCTATTCCTGGTTTTATGTAACTCTTGATTGACTAGTATGAGTTCTTACCTTGATTCTTCAGATTCCGTCTCATCGAAAGATCTAGAATTTTTTTTAAAAGAAGAAGAGGAAAACCATGTAAGTTGGGTAAATGTTGCTGTAAACCAAGGGAAAGAGAGCCAGTATTCTAAGAGCTCTGAATTGGGAAACACTGTGAAAAGAGAGATGTCTTGACAAAGCTACAACATGACTGATGCCTCATTCTAAAGAATCCTAAAACCACCATATTCTTGAACTTCAATTTTCCCGAAGATCACTTACAAACCCTATGGTTTTACTTTTGGGCTTCTATAATGGAGATAAGATGTCACTCTGTCATTCCTAAAATCTCTTCTTAAAAACATCCCCAAGCTCCTAGCAAATACGCCCAAGTCAGAGCACGCGGACAATGCCTACTATCTGGTGAGCTCGGTGTATAATTCTCGCTGTGGGATGAGTGGAAAGTAGCCTTGAGCAAACACCGCCAGGGAGCGGGGCTGGGAGCTGCAGGGACTGGGATCTACAGCCCTACATGAGAAGGTCCTGTGGGAGAGGCAGCGAGACAGCAGGGAAGAGAGCTCACGTGGGAAGGCCTGGGCTCTGCCAGCTACAAAGCTAGAGATCTGGGAAAAGACACTTAATTCCTATGTCTCAGTTTGCTCAAGTCAACAATAAGGGAGTTGCTAACATCATCTCCAAGGTCATTCACAGCTTTTAGATGATGTGACTGCACATGCATGGGCATGTAGACTTTGCTCGAGTACCCACAAATAAATATATTAGTCCCTCAACAGGCTATCTAGAGTCAAGATTCCCATCACATAACATCACTCCAGGAAGCAGCCAATTTTAAGAAGTCAGTTCCTTAAGTCTAAATCCGAGTTACTGAGCCTTGGTCATCTGGCCGCAATACAGGGATGAGGAGTGCAGAGGAATTCCTTTGACCACAGGCAGGGGGCGAGTGAGTGCTGTCCCAGGAGGGAATGGGTGAGACCAGGCTGGCCCTTCCAACACCACGGGGGTTATTGTTTAGGCCACTAAGTGACTGTAGAGTAGTTTCAAATACACATCCAATAGGGGAACAACACTTCTTACCCACAACTCTCTGCCTTTGGTAGTGAGGGCAAGTGTCGCACATTTAGGAAATCAAGGAACAGTTTGGGAAGCTCTTCGTTTTCCAAAATGACAGCCTGTGAAAGGAGAAAAGAAGATTTAGAAAGCAAAATTTACTAGGCAATCAATAATCAAATGAACTACATCAAAAGTCATGACCGCCCATCTAAGTTCTTACCAGCATCATTCTTTACAATCTGTGTGTGTGTGGGGGTAGCGGTCCCCATTTCACCCACCAAGAATTCGGGAGACAGGCACGCTCTTCAGTGTCCCCAAATACTCCATTTTATCTATCCTCTCACCCAACCAGCATTGAGCACATGTCAGATGCTGACTAGGGGGGAAAACAGTGCACCACCAGGTAGACAGAATTCTTGCCTTCATGGAGATTCTGATTAGAGTATTCTAAAAACCTGGGAGCGTCAATAATACTGCTAAAATATGTGCATCAAATTTTCCTAACTGGGTGATCAAGTGGTCTGGGCGTGTGTGTGTGTGTGTCTACAAGAGACCACTACTGTTTAGAAAATACTACACATGGCTTTTTTAACTGGAAGATTTAGCCAAGATCCCTCAGCTATCACCTCTTTCGGCATTAGGATCAACTGACATTTATGGCCATTTGGACAGCTCCACTTAAAGGGTCAGTAACAACTTTACCACTAAGTGTAAATCAGCGTATACACTAAAAAAAAATCTATACGGTTTGTCCATTTAGGGAGCTCTGCTAACGAGCGGGGATAATGGCATAACCATGCCTGTTCTTGGCTCTCCGAATTACGCAAGTGCAAGGCGAAATCGAACGGAGAACAAGAGAGTGCATTTTCATGGGTATCTATTTTTTAAAAAGAGGGCCACAGTGTATGAACTGATTAAACAGTTGCTCCTCTCTCCCACCACCCACCCCACTTTTTTTTTTTTTTTTTTTACAAAGACCATGGGAAAAACATCAAAGATTGTACGATAATCTCTGAAAGTAAGAGAATTATTTTCAAAGGTCATTTCTATCATTTACCATGGTCCTCCTCCTACATGTTGTTTGAAGAACAATGGAAGGGATGCTGAGGTATCACCCACATCGCTGATCAGGAACAGCTACGCAATGTGATGCGTAAGGCGCCAAGGACAGAAGGTCCAATTACGTATATTTTGAAATATGCAATTCTGTATAACCTATTGCTTTTCGTTATAATGTACATCCTGAGTGGTCCCATTTCTAGCGGAGTTTTAAAATTGTTACCCAGTTCAGGACCTGGGAATGGAATGAGGAATGGATGCTAGGCCCTAAGCTACACCAGCACTCAAGCCTCCTGCTGTTCAGTTTCTGGAGAGGAAGCATCTGGAAACCCAGCCCTGTCTTGGTCTCTTCCTACTCCTTACATAGCTGATTATACCCACTGACGCTTAAAGTCAGTAGAAGGTAGGAAAACAAAAAGGGCATAAAATAGAAAAAAGCTCCTCTTCCCAGATGCCTGCTTTCATTACTACTTTCACTGATCTAAATTTTCATCTACTCAGGGATATTTTGGGGGTGCCCATAGGGTCATCATTTCAGCGCCCACAACTCAAGGATCGTGAGAATCACTGTATATATGAAGCTCCGGGGAATTTTTGCCATAAAGTAAACTGTAACAATTATCTCCATGTGTCTAGAATCTGTTTAAGAGAATGATGCAATACCTATTTGAATAATAAAGCTTAATGTTGTAACAAAAACAGAGCTGTTCACCCAGGCAATTGTTTTAATTATGTGTACAAGTGGCAGTTTTCAAATTAAAAAAAAAAAAAATGGGGGGGTTAACACTCTTATCTCTACCCTCACCTTTTAAAATAAATTAAATCAATAACAAGTGTGGGACACTTTTAATGACCTGAACTACTTAATTTCCAGGATCCTTAGACATGTCATCCATCACTGCAGTATGGAGGAAGACATCTCTTGAGTGTTCAGAGGGTTAGTTTGGTTTTATTAATGCAAGATTTAGGGAATTTTAACAAGGTGAATTGTTTATTTGCCTTGACAGATTGGCTTACAATGCACTGGCTACATCTACAGCATGATCATTAATGACAAAAGACAGGCAAAAAGCCGTTTACACTGCAACACCAGGACGGGAATTAATCCTGTCCAGCCTCGCCGAACATAGCACTCCAAATAGATGATCACATTTTTTTAGGTAAGACATACTGGCCAAAAAAAAAAAAAAAAGAATATAGAAAACTTCAGAAATTTGTGAGCATTTTCGTTAAATGTTCTCTGAAAATTCTCAAATATTTTTCATAAGAGAGTCACCAATATGGATTTCAGGATTTATAGTTGCAAAGAAAGTAGCACTGGGGGGTTAGTTAAATATTCAATTATGTGGTGGCAAGATTTCCTAAACTCTCCTAAGAAGGCTTATAAGAAAATCATTAGGACTTAAGTCCAGAGATAGAGTGTAATATGGTAGAATTTACCCAATTTAATATGTACAAGTAAAATGACTGTCATAGAGTAGTACAGAGATGTACCAGAGAAATTAAATTAGTTTAGCCAAATCTTTTGGTTCATACACACATGATCTCACTCCCTGAAAAGCCCAACAGTGATGTGGGGCTGCTTCATTTACATATTCTCCTGTTTCATTTCTTTTCTTCCTTTCTTTCTTTTCTTCCCTTCTCCCTCCCTCCCTTCCTCCCTTCCTCCCTTCCTGATTGTATTTATTTATTTGAGAGAGAGAGAGAAAGAGATAGCCAGAGTACAAGTGGGGAGGAGAGGGAGAAGCAGGCTCCCCACCGAGCAGGGAGCCCGCCCTGGGGCTCGATCCCAGGACCCTGGGATCATGACCTGAGCTGAAGGCAGATGCTTAACTGACTGAGCCACCCAGGAGCCCATCTTCTCCTGTTTCTTGAGAAGCTTTTACTCAAGAAGATCCCTCCCTCTTAAAGCTGCACCCTGGTCCATTCCACTTTCTTGGGACCTCAGTCTGGACTAACTACCCAACTTTATTCAACAGGTAAATAAATATAAACACATAATGAATGAATGAATATAATTTTATATAAAGAAATATAATAAACACAAATATATATAAATTACATTTTGAATATCAAGTTCTATTGCCCTTTTGTTTTAGCTTGCTTACCATGATTTTTGATTAGCCTTCACTCGTTAGTCATTTCCATTTTTTAGAGAGGCAAGATGGTGTGGTAGGAAGTCCGGGGCTTTAGAGCCAGAGCTGGGTTCCCACACCCCCTGGCGACCTCATGGGGTCAGTGTGAGGATAAGACAATGTCCTCAAGAGTCTCTGTGCACACTTAGCATTCAATAAATGTTCACGGTTTCCTTACAATCTCTTCATTCTATCAATCCCCAACAGCCTATTTTATCGGTTTTGGGAGTTTAGATTATTGTCCATCCAGCAAACAAGGCTTCCTAATCCTCTATGATTCATGGATCCCTTTGAAAAATAGATAAAAGCTGAGAATCTCGCTGGCTGAAAAATATGCATCCATATATAATTGTGCTGACGGTGGCAGAGGGTTCAAGGCCCCTGACAGTCCCACCAAGGACACCTGCTTTTAGCTCCCATGTGGCAGTGACGCTGCTGGGTACCCTCTTCACTTGGCCTGGCGCCTGAAGCCCTCACTGCTGGGCCTGTTCTGGATGCCAGCCCCCGCAAAGGACGCGCTGGCCTTCTCATCATAGTTTTCTACCTCTCTGTCAATTACAACCCCACCGGAGCATGCGCTGCCTTGCGACTGGAATTCATTAGTGCTTTCTGCCCTGGGCTGTGGTTGAAAATGTGTGTCTGGCAGGGAAGTTACCCGGCTGCAGGATTCTTTCTGGTAGGTCAAAATCTACTACTGCATTGAATTTAGATAGTCAATCATATTCATGGCCTATGTGCCTTCCATACGAAATTCTGGAATTTAACGATGGTTCCCAAAATCAGCAAAACATGGAGGAAAATATTGTTTAAACTCTATCACTGTCGGGGGCGCCTGGGTGGCTCAGTTGGTTGAGCAACTGCCTTCAACTCAGGTCAGGATCCTAGAGTCCCGGGCTCGAGTCCCGCATTGGGCTCCCCGCTCAGCAAGGGGTCTGTTTCTCCCTCTGACCTTCCCCCTCTCATGCTTACTCTCTCTCATTCTCTCTCTCTCTCAAATAAATAAATAAATAAATAAATAAATAAAATCTTTAAAAAAATAAATAAATAAACTCTATCACTGCCGGGAGGCATGTTCGGCCGAGGAGGCATGAGTACCCTACATTTATTAGGAGAGGAGCATTAGAAACACAGGGCAGTGATGGGTCCCACACTATCTAATCAATTAACTAATAACTCTGATGGCAGAGTTCTGACACTAGATCCAACCCTGGACACGTGGCTGGGCAACTAATTTACACAGTAAAACATCAGAATTCAAAATGAGTATGACAAATTCAAGAAAAAACCGGAAAAAAAATCCCATTAAATTACATTTTACAGGTATAAGTACTGAGTCAAACACTACATGAGGCAGAATTAGGTACCCAGACGTAAGATGAAGAGTAGCTATTTATATACAAGTGCTGTTGGTCTCAAGGAGTAGGTCAGCAAGAAGTGTTGCTTTCCGGGGCGCCTGGGTGGCTCAGCGGGTTAAAGCCTCTGCCTTCGGCTCAGGTCATGATCTCAGAGTCCTGGGATTGAGCCCTGCATCAGGGCTCTCTGCTTAGGAGGGAGCCTGCTTCGCCTTCTCTCTCTCTGCCTGCCTGTCTGCCTACTTGTGATCTCAAATAAATAAATAAAATCTTAAAAAAAAAAAAAAAGAAGTGTTGCTTCCAGAAGGTTTAGAAAAATGACCTGAGCAATCAATCCTCTTGCTCCACCTAATGCAATATTATCTGGCCCCCAAAGAAAGAGAAATAAGAATAAATGCAGAAAGGCCTACAGGGGAGCAATGAAAATGAAGAGAAGATTCAAAATCGTTTCTGTTAGAAGAGGTCACCCAATAGCAGGTACTGAGCATGGAATGAGGTGTTCCAGGCCCAGGCGTGTGGTCTTTTAGTTACTAATTTTTTTTAAGGAGGGTAGAGATTTTCCAGGCTGTTGGGACAGTAAGAAAGGACTGTCCTCTCCGGCAGAGAAGGTGTTGATCTCTAAATGAAGCCAGTGCAAAAAAAAAAACCAAACAAACAAAAAAAAAACAAGCGAAAGTTGCCCATGTATGGGAAAAGTCTGCAATGCGAGAGCTTCTAGAAAAGCCTCAGTTCTGAATATCTTTTAGTTGCTCTTTGATACACATGCACATGAGAGAAGTTAGAGAATGAACGGAAGAAGGCATCAAAGAAATTTCCATGCAATTTATCACTTGAGAGTAATGTAGACTAAAAAGTAGGTTATTAAGATGCATATAAGAAATGGGGTTAAATAAAGAACAGTAACGAGTGTGTGATATACTATATAACAGACTGTTGTTACTGTATCCAACTCTGATAAACATTAAAACTGGGAAACTGTGCCTTGTATGAAGCAAAAAATAATAATTATTCTTCTTCATATAGTGTTACTTGCTTTCAAGATAAGAAATGACTTTCCTTAAAACACATCAGATATTCCTTCAGAAACATCACTCTAAAAGAATGGGGGAAAAAAAATCCCCTGGTCTACAACAACATTTACAAAAAAATTGCCTGGATGGGGGCAGAAAAACAAGAGCATTTCTACCAGCATCCCCTGCAAGCTCAATGTTTACTCGAGGAGAAATGTCTTTTTTATTGAAAAGGTGCAATTATCATCATGTAACACAAATCACAAAATCCCGATTTTTCTACCTTATCAGCTTTATAAAATCATGTTCCCAAAGGATACCATTGATTAGTTGCACATGTTCTTTCTGTGACATCCCAAATACTTAATTGTCAGTTATCTTTTCTTCTTCAGTAAGTAAAATGCAGTCACAAAATTACAGAGGGACCTGTTCTGCCTTAACCTTCGCTAGATGCCATCATGCAGTGGAAAACACTGGTAAAATATCACAGGATAACGCCGTCCGACAAGAGAGACATATAAACACCGTAATGATTTCCCACGAGTTTCCATTTTAGAAAATTGTCACTAAGGCGAGCATAAACGGTGACACGTCTCCACCGAGGACACGGTGAAATCGAACGCTGGCATTCTAGTTAGGTCCAAACCTACCCAGCAGCCAATTATAACAGGAACAGAACACCTTGTTGAAAACTTGGACAAGACCACTTTGCTAACCTTCCCAGATTGCAGCACAAAGCTGCATTGTTTTCACCGATTTGATCCTTTTATTCTCTCCTCAAAACAGTAGAGAAGGGAAAAAAAAAACACAACGACGCACGTTTCTGCCCCATTGTCTATCAAGGTTGGTTCCAAACTGCGGGGAACCTCTCTGTCACAACGGCCAGGACGCTGAACCAAGTCCGGAGGTTTTCAGGAGTCTTTAAAGCCCTGTTCCTCTTCCACCTAGTTGGGTTTGAAATGCCCGATTGCAGGGGTGACAAAGTTCATGACGGTTTTTCCTCTGCCCGCCAGGAAAGATGCTTCATACATAGCATACCTGCTTCAGAGGTGCAGCGGAGAACAGAGGGAGAAAATCAATGCCTCCTCGCCGCAGTAAGTGCGCGGCGGCGTCCCTGTCCTGGGGGACCGAAGTCTCCCGGTGCAAGGAGACTTCGCAGCCCGCAGGCTTCTGCTCACCCATGCCCCAGCCCTTGCTCACAATTTCACAAAATGAGCCACCGTAAGGTTCTCAAAGGAACACTTTTTAAAAGTCAGATGACCGTCTAAAAAGTCCAAATCAGAGATGGATCTGAAGAATGCTCCGTACCACCCCATCCTTCCATTTGTGGGTGATGCCATTGTCAAGGTGCACCTAACTCGGTGCCTGGAAAAAATTGCACCATTCAACGAATTCAACTGCTGTGGTTTCACAGGGCTTTATGGACTGTCTTGCAAGGAATCTGAGGACCCGCACTGAAAGCTGAATGCTGACAAGGGCCTATATCAAATGGTTTAAAAAAAAAAAAAGAAGTCTATGCAAAGAAATACTGTAATATGGCTTAAGACAGATTTGAAAGAAGAAATACCGTTTCTGATAATATAGCTAAAAAGACAAAACTAATTGTGGAACAAGAGAAACTGAAACATCAACCATCTTTTGAGCTATTTTAGTATCAAAATTTACGTTCTGTGTATTTCTGGAATATTTATCTAACACCTACTATGTCCAACCACTGACGCGATGGTTGGCCAAACAAACATGGTTGACCCACCCAGGACACACAGTCCCGTGAGGAAAATGAATGGTGTTTTAATAATCACAGTCATGAATGTGGGATTACAAACTGAAGCCAGGACTTCGCGGGGACGGAGCTAGCTGTTTTAAACGTTGGTGACGAAGCACCTTATGAACCCCTGGGGTGAAGGAATGCTTCCCTGGCAAGGTGATCCTGGAACTGGAGGAAGAATGAGGTGATGGGTGGAGGCGATGGCATAGTTCAGACGCAAAGCACAGGAGGCTGAACGGTGGAACCATTGGTGGTATCAGAAATCCTGTGGCCAGCGTGGCTGTGCCTGAGAAGACAACGAGGTGGGGCTGGACAGGCTGGGCGGGGCTTCTGGATCAGGTCAAGGATTTTGCTCTTTGCCCTCCGCGGATTTAGGGGCAGTGAGCGGTGTTAGCGATAAGCGGGAGGTGGGGGAATCTAGGTATACATGACACAATCTGAATGGTATGTTGATCATGACTGAAATAGCAATAATGCCCCTTCCACCCAGGGACCACGTATTAAATCCGCTCTCCGGCTGTGTCTAAACCACTTCTTAGTCAAGCCATGGACTTAATGGCAATGACTCTATTTTCTTTTCTACTGGTTGTTTTCCACGTCCGCCTGGTCTGTTTTCCTTTGATGCTTGCTCTTTCCTTATGCCTTCCATTATGTCACCCATTTTTAGTTTTAGTTTTCATCAAATTGCCCTTTCCTTGAAATTCTGGGGGCTTAATCCTGCTGTTATGTGTCCACTGACTCTCACTCACAGCTGTTTATTTTCTTCTGTGTTCTGTAGTTTTGGTTCTCAGCAGGGCTTTATCTATGGGACCGGTCAGCCCAGGTACAAGGTATATCCTTTCTGCGTGGTTCTGTTTCTGCTCCTAGGAAACAGATACCTGACTGGGATCCCCGGGATACACTCAGAAGTGAGCCAATGATTATGTTAACTTTTTAGACTGGAAGTTATGAGACCCTGCAGATACTGAAAATATAAACCTTAAACTCTCATAAACCATGACTGGGAAGCATGAGGAAAACTTCTACGCATGCTCAGTATATTTTTCCTAGGCCAGCGGCCTCTAAAATAGGTTAGAGGCACGTGGGAAATTAAAGAAGATTACCAACTACGATTCAGGAAAACAGGTATCAGAATTTCTATTTCTTTTCCATTAAAAAATAAAGAAAACTATCCTTTCTAATTTTTGACATATGGATTCATAAAGTAGCACAGGTATATAAGTTATTATTAAATGTGCATATACTGGAGCATTATACTCAAATATTTTTCTGATAAGGATCCTGGGCCAGGGGACCCTGCCCCCAACTATAGCACAGTAGAGCTTGTAAGAGGGGGTGAGAAACAATCTATCCACACAATACTTCTGAAATAGTCTACTGAGCTTATCTTTCCCTAAGGGTGTGGCTTCATTACTGGAAATGCTCTTCCCACCTCTTTTCAACTGGCCAACTCCTACCTGGCCTTCAAGTCTCAGCTCCAGCATTACCTCCCTTAGGAAACTTTCTCCAAACCCTCAGGAAGGGCTAAGTTATCTTTGTGGAAAAGACAGAATCATTTCATGCGCTGTGATGATTAGTAGTGGACTGAGTCATGTTAACTTTCAAGAATTTTAACCTACCAAATAGGGAAATTTCCAAGGTGGTTTAAAACTACAATAATATTTATTTAATGCCTACTCTGTGCCAAGTTCTTTATCTTAGGTGATTTTCACAATACTGCGAGAGGCTATCATTGTCCAAATTCTATCGATGGAAAAATTGGGGGCTCACAAAGGCTAAACACCTGTGCAAATTTTCTCAGAGGGCAGAAGAGCAGTCAGGATCAGCTCTCCCAGTCCAAAACTACCATTCAACTGATGTCTCCCTTCATTCATTCATTTATTCGTTCATTCCATAAATATTTACTGACATTTACTGCATACACAACAGAACTGTGCTGTTCTTTTCCTAGTGAATTTTTTTTCTTAGTGAATTCAACTAGAATCCATAATTTTCCCCAATATGTATTTTCCCACTGTATTTATACATTTAATTTATCCCATAGATAAATTTAAAGGAGCCAAGGAAATCGACTCCTTTAAAATACATTCCTGATTTTCCTAGGATTTTACATGTATCCTAACATCTCAAGTAAGTCTTACAAGTATATAAAAACTCCCAGAAGAAAGGCAATAAAGTCCATCAATCTCTTCCCTATATTTAAACAACAACAACAACAAAAACAAAACCTGAAAAAACAAAAGCATAATTCAAAAGGATCTGGCCTCATAACACTTTCCAAACCTATTTGACAATCTCTGAGCAACTCCATTCTTTTTTGACTGTTGAAATACTTTAAAGCCACATTTTCTGTACTTCTGATCCAATTACCTAGTTATATGTTGAATACCAGTGTGACTCAATGACAGATTACAGATAACACCAGAATTTTATCAGGCATTTCCCTGATGATCCAATAAAAACAAAACAAAACAAAACAAATTCTGAAAGCCATAGACAGGAACTTCTTATCTCTAAGGCTAAAGTTAAGACCACAGAAGTTATGAACACATTTGAATAAAACAGTGTATTACAATGCAAACCAAAACTGATTTAGGAATCCCAATAATGGGGGGGGGTACAACACTCATTTAAATACAAATCAGAGGATATGCTTGCGGAAAGGTGATCTTACTACTTTAAGGAAGAAAGAGTAATCACAACTGGGCTTGTAAGATGTTGGCCAGAGACAGCCTCAGGAGACTGGTTTTTAATGAAAGATTTACCATTAGCATAGCCTCTGCATGTTGATGAATTGTTGTTTTTAAAGTGTTTAAGGAGCTTGAAGACAACCTGCTCTCTCAAGTCCCTTCAGTGGTCCTCCCACCATCTAGTTTAGCCCTCTGATTTAGTCAGCATTCTCCTTCATCACGTCCTGCACACTTTGAGCCGCTCCAGCACTGGGGGGTTTCATGGGGCGGTGTCAGATCCAGGAGGGATTCCTAGGCCTCCACATTCCTATTGCACAGCCGTTCAGACGTAGGGTACCAGGCAAGTATCTTTTTTTTTTGGTTTGCGTGTCTACGTGAAGACTCCCAATCCCATTTCATATTTGTCAGATAGTACACTGCCTTGAATCTCCCACTTAAATGCTACAGTTACTGGGTGACACTGAGTGTTGTACGGGAATTTCAGACCCGTGGATGAGTAGAGCGCATGGAGCATGGGATTGAGCGGGAAGGCTGCTTGAAAGTGGCTAGAGCGTGAGCAGACACCACTCCGAGGTGCGGGAGCGAGTCCTCGGAGAACCGACACAAACAATGGAAAGTGGCCCTCGTGGACACAGTTCCGAGGTCTGCAGTTAAAACCACATCTAGGCAGCAAATAATAAAGAAAGGGGGAAAGAGGCCCTTGATCTCTTGGCTGCAACAACAATAACAAAATGCCATCAATAAAACTGTCCACCTACAACGCGCTGGGGGGTTAACAGTAGCCCGGCGGGACCACGCCGAGGAGGACGAAATACAATAGCAAAAGGAGGAGAAAGTAGGCCTATGTGTACATGGCTGTTAATCATTCACAGGACATCCAAGTAAGACCCCGGTCTCTGAGTCCATGGAAAGAACTTCTCTCTTCTAGCCTTGCTCCCAAATCTGACACCGAGAGAAATGTTCCCCTACCTTGGAACTAAATCACAGATGTTTATTTAGGGACTCACACTCCACAACGAACATGGACCCCTTCCTGGAGATTTTCACATTACAGCAGGTGATTTCCGATAAACTCCCAGGTATCCCCAGGAAGCAGGAACAGAATGATTGCATGGAAAGCTCCTCTACACTTAGGCAGAAACACGAAATCTCTGCTCAGTCTTCTGCCCCTGGAGGCCGTGGTTCAGACTGCCAGTTGCTACCCAAGATCCATTCTTCCCTTCTTCCTTATTAATGCAAAGTCAGTTTTGTGGGGGGAAGGGAGGTGACAATGAGCCAAGGTTAAAAAAGCAAACAACAATAACAAAAAATCATCACAACACTCCTGCCCCCAACATTTTCCAAAGTCCCTTGCCATGAGACAAAGACTGAGCCACGAAGATGTCAGTGGAAGTTGCTGGTTGGGAAAAGATCCAAAAAAGTTGCCCAAAAGTGAATGGTCAGGCTCTGCTGGCTCTCCCTCAGCTTTCTGATCATCTCTCCACTCGCTTCCTCCCTCTTCTTGCCTGAAACATGAGCAGGATCTCTGAGCTCATTTGCCCTCTGATTATCGTGAGGGAGACGCCAAAAGAATCAAAGAGATGTAGCCCCTGATAATCTTGAGCCACCGAACCCAAACCCACAATCATCTACCACGGGTAGTGCTTGAGAAATAATATGCTTGAGAAAGATGAACCCCACTTTTAGTTTGGCCCTTTTATTTGGGCTGAGATCTGCGGTAGAATACAAGCCCTTACTGATATAAACCTCTTGCTTCTACAGATCATAAAGTTCCATTTTTGGCCCGGAGAACAGAGTCCTGGGTAGAATACTTTAAAGGGGAGAGAGAAGAAAAGAAAAAAACCCAAGTCTGCTATTCTATCTTTAATTTATTACTTCAATACGAAGTAGAAAAGGAAGGGAAGAAGGAAGGGAGGAGATACAGCCAAGTGACCCCGATATTCTATTTTTAACTTACGACTTTAGAGAAGTCCATACCATAAAGAATAGCCTATGAAAAATGAAAAAGCAATTAGGCTCGACATATGTTGCACAATCTATAAAATGCAAGAAGTGGACCAATATATGAAAAACTTGTCCGCCTACCACAGCAGGTGCCAAGAACACATATTATGGAACAGGGAAGAAATCAAGCATACACCTAATGAGATGAAACTAAACAAAGAAAAATGTAAGCTGATTATCCAGAAAAATATCCTACCAAATTGGGTCTATTAAACAAATCATAGGCACTATCCCTGTGGAAATGGAAAGTGTTTCATTAAACTTATTTTACAAAGGACTGTCCAAATCACTGTAGAATGAGCCACAGGGAATAATTTAGCATCGGCTGGTGGAAGAAAATACAATTCTACTTCAACAGGTCCTTTTAATCACAAATTTTATGATCTTTTAACAGCTTTCTATTAAGAGCAATTAAAGGAAGATAGCAATGGTTTACACTAAGAGTCTAGCAGGTTAAAATGACCATATACATCTTCAAGCAGCTTATAGCTTCCAGATCTTAGCTATGTTTGAGCGAAGAAGCAGCTGAAAGTTATTTCGCTGGTGTCCAAAGATAACACTTTTGCATTAATTTCTTCTCACTGCCCATGGCTTGTCCCTGACACAGAGGCTCCTGAGGAGACAGACATCAGTGGGGTAGGTGGAGGTGCAGGAGGAGAAACACAACGTGGGGTGGGGGGCGGCAAATATAGCAGTGGGATCAGTGGAGACAACCTAGACATCTTCTCAGTCCTATGCACTAAGCACACTAACCGACTGGACCAACCATCCCAGGCTGTGGTCTACTTCACAACCCTCACCCCCAGACCGCCCCAAAGGTGCCCCGGAAAAGGAGCCAGGGAGGTACCTGGGAGCAGCTGACGGGCAAGCTCCCATTTTTCTGTAAAAAAATCTTTGGGGTGTGTTTCCACAAGGTTTAGCTAGGTGTGATCACCTGGGGACAGCGATGATCGAGGGAAAACTACACCCATCATTTACCAGTTGCTACTGAGAAGTGAGAGCGAGGTAGTTTCAGTTTACAAGGACTGTATGCACTTCTAAACATGTATCTACCTAAATCGTTTAAAATTCGTATTAAGCAAGTTTCTTGGGTTCTCTGTGCTCCAACAGGGTCAATAACACTATCTATCTCAACACTGGCAGCAACCTCTTCGACCTCAGCCACAGCAACTTCTTCCTAGAAACATCGCCAAAGGCAAGGGAAGGAAGGGCAAAAATGAACTATTGGGACTTCATCAAGATCAAAAGCTTTTGCACAGTGAAGGAAACAGTCAAGAAAACCAAAAGATAACCGACAGAATGGGAGAAGATATTTGCAAATGACATATCAGATAAAGGTCTAGTATCCAAAATCCATAAAGAACTTATCAAACTCAACACCCAAAGAACAAATAATCCAATCCAGAAGTGGGCAGAAGATATGAACAGACATTTCTGCAAAGAGGACATCCAAATGGCCAACAGACACATGAAAAAGTGCTCAACATCACTCGGCATCAGGGACATACAAATCAAAACCACAGTGAGATACCACCTTCACACCAGTCAGAATGGCTAAAATTAACCAGTTGGGAAATGACAGATGTTGGCGAGGATGCGAAGAAAGGGGAACCCTCCTACACTGTTGGTGGGAATGTAAGCTGGTGCAGCCCCTCTGGAAAACAGTATGGAGGTTCCTTAAAAAGTTGAAAATCAAGCTACCCTAAGATCCAGCAATTGCACTACTGGGTATTTACCCCAAAGATACAAACATAGTGATCTGAAGGGGCACATGCATGCGAATGTTTATAGCAGCAATGTCCACAATAGCCAAACTGTGGAAAGAACCTAGATGAACATCGACAGATAAATGGATAAAGATGTGGTGTGTGTGTATACACACACACACACACACAGACACACACACAGACACACACACACACACACACACACACACACACACACACACACACACACACAATGGAATATTATGCAGCCATCAAAAAGACCAAAACCTTGCCATTTCCAAAGACGTGGATGGAACTAGAGGGTATTATGCTAAGCGAAATAAGTCAATCAGAGAAA
>CM052895.1:11670747-11690971 GCA_028534135.1 Potos flavus | reverse complement strand
GATGGAACTAGAGGGTATTATGCTAAGCGAAATAAGTCAATCAGAGAAAGACAATTATCATATTTTCTCATTGATATGAGGAATTTGAGAAACAAGACAGAGGATCACAGGGGAAGGGAGGGAAAAATGAAACAAGATGAAACCGGAGAGGGAGAGAAACCATAAGAGACTCTTAATCTCAGGAAACAAACTGAGGGTTGCTGGGGGGGCAGGGGGGTGGGAGGGATAGGGTGGCTGGGTGATGGACCTTGGGGAGGGTATGTGCTACGGTGAGCGCCGTGAATTATGTAAGCCTGAAGAATCACAGACATGTACCCCCGAAACAAATAATACATTATATGTTAACAAACAAAACAAAACAAAACAAAACAACAAACAGGTTTGGAAACTAAAAAAAAAAGTATCTGTCTCAGACCTTGTAGTCATGATGAAATAAGACTCATGCCCATAAAGAAACTGCTGCTGCTGCAGTACCTGATATACCATAAGGACCTAATAAAAATTAGAATTTACTATTATTCTCCTTAGTAGTAGTAGAAGATGAACAAAACCAATTGGTGCTATAATGATTTATTAGAAATATATATTCTGACTGTGATATAATGATTTATAAGAAATATAGATTTTATACATTATATATATAATATATATAATATAATATAATATAATATATATTCATCTCATACTTCTACTTCACAAGACCAAATATATATTTCTTAGATATATTTGGTTTTTATCCATAGTTTCTGAAAATGTTTCAGAGCCATAAAGTTGAAATGGTGTCTTGTTATTCATGAAGGTGAATTTTGGATCCACCCAAGGTCAGGGGCTAGTTGCAGGAAGACCAACCTTATGATCAGAGGGTTGGGACTTTCAGTCTCACCCCCCAACCTCCAGGGAAGGAAGAGAGGCTGGAGGTTGAATCAGCCAAGAGCCAATGACTTAGTCAATGTGTTGTAGTATAATAGTCAATGACTATGTAATGTAGTACAATTAGTCAATGACTATGTAATGTAGTACAATTGGTCAATGACTATGTAATGAAGCCCCCATAAAAACCCAAGAGGACAGCTTTTCAGTCCTTTTGGGAGACCTTCCACACTTGGGGAACCAGAATACTTCCACATGCCACTGAGCTGGGCCCCAAGCTCCAAGAGGACGGAAGCTTCTTTGAGATCTCACCCTATATATCTCTTCACCTGACTGTTGATGGGTAGCCTTTACCATATCCTTTAATAAGCTAGGAAATGTTAGTAAGTGTTTTCCTGAGTTCTCTGAACCACTCTAGGAAATGAAGTGAACCTAAGGAGGAGGTCACTGGAACCTCCAATCTGTAGCCAATAACTCAGAAGCACAGGTAAGAGCCTGAAGCTTTACTGATGTCTCAAGTATGGGGTCGGGAGCAGTCTTGTAGGACGGAATCCTTACCCTGTGGGATCTGATGGTATCCCCGAGGAGGCAGTGTCAGAACTGAGTTGAACTGTAGGATACCCTGCTGATATCTGAGAGTTCCTCGGCGTTGGGTGTGTCAAGAACCCCCAACCCCAGGTTGGAACTGGACCTGGGAACTCTAAGAGATCCTTACAGAAGCTAAATAATTGAAATCGTGGATTTAAAGAAAGGAAACATTTTCTTACATGGTTTTACTTGTGTTATTATTTTTAAAAGCTTGTCCTTTGTATGTAATCCAACTATGTTGTAACTTCCTGGACTCTAAGTGCACGCGTGCACGCGGGCCAAGTATTTGTTCTAAGGACTTTCTATGATTTTTATGTAGAACTCATTTAGTCAGATCTTCAAAGCATTACCTCTATGGGCCAGGAAGCTCACACACGACCTCGTGCTACTACGCAGAGCCCTTCCTCGCGATGGTGTCGCCCGTCTACTATGTGTGAGACCTCTAATGCATGGATCTGGGACCTTCTCACTTCCATCAGCCCCCTCTGACTTTTCTGCCCTCCTTGTCCAGCTTAGGATTCCATGATCTACCGTCATAATCAGTTCCCTAAAACACCCCCAACCCCAGGACTCCCCCTCCTTCTGCTGTACTCAGGACACCACAGTTGTGGCTGAATCCTAGCATCTCCTACCCATGCCCTCAACCCAGGGGCTAAACACTGCAAGAAAACCACACAATACCAAAAAGCTGTTTTCACTTTAAACTCAAGCTCTTACCCACAGAATATGGTCTTGCTACCTTTCTCTAGAACAGTGGTTCCCAAATTTCAGTCAGCAGCAGAATCCTCTCAAAGGCTTGTTAAAACACGGATTGCTGGGTCCCCCTTCTAGACCTTCTGATGCAGTAGGTTTGCGGGGGAGCGCTCAGAATTCACATTTCAAAAAAGCTTCCACATTCCCAGGTGATGCTGACGCTGCCAGCCAGAAATGGGACTTTGAGAACCACTGCTCTAGAGGAACCACCTTTACCCATTTCATCCCTTCTCTTCTCTGTGAATCTCCCCGAGCCCTTCCTCCACCCTCTGTCTCAGCTGATAACCACTCTTCACGCAGGCTTTCATGGGAATTCAGAAGCCACCAGAGTTAACGTGTCTTATCTTCACCCCACCTACTCTACCTACATTTCTCCTCCATCGAACTCTCTTTCTTCCTCTGTGTTTGTGGAAGAAGTGCCCCTTCTTAAATCAGAGGTCAATTCCTCTACTTATGCTCTGGCTCTCAACCCACTTGTTGATTTTCTCAAGCATTTGCTTCTTTAGTTAAAGCCCTTCTCTCCTCTGCATATTCGGGATCTAATTCCATCCATCCAACCAACCAACCAACCATCCATCCATCCATCTGTCCATCCTTCTATCATGTCTGCTGAATCATTGCTATCTGCATATAAACATACTCTACTATCTCATTTTAAAACAATAGAACAAAACAAACCACAAAAAACCCCTTCAGAGGATACAACTTATTTCTCAGCTTCTTTTCACCCCGAAAGTTCTCAAGAACGTTCTGCAGATGTTGCTTCCCTTTCTTATCTCAGTCCATCCACTACTCCACCCTCTACAAACTGCCTTTGGCTTCCACCACTCTCCGCTTGTCAAGATCACAGATCTCTTCCCTGTTGCTAAATCCAGCGGCCACTTTTGTCCTGACCCCACTCAACCTCGGGGCAGCCGGCACTCCACCAGACAACAACTCGCCGACTTTTCTGTTCCTGCAACTCCTCTAGTGTTTCTCCTATCTTATTTTTATTCTCTTTGGTTGCCTCTTCCTTTTCTACCTGACCTTGAAATGTTGGGATTTTTCAGAGCTTAGCCAGCAGCCTCTGCTTTCCCCACACTCTCCCCCGAAAACGAGCAGTTCCAACTGTCCCAGATTTTAAGACCGCTATGGTGATGAGGTGCAAATTCACTTCTCCAGGCTGGCCCTCTCTTCTGGAACTTTATACCTTCTTAACATCTCTGCTTGTATTTTTTTTTTTTTTAAGATTTTATTTATTTATTTGACAGAGAGAGAGAGAGAGATCACAAGTAGGCAGAGAGGCAGGCAGAGAGAGAGGGGGAAGCAGGCTCCCCGCCGAGCAGAGAGCCCGATGCGGGGCTCGATCCCAGGACCCTGAGATCACGACCTGAGCTGAAGGCAGAGGCTTTAACCCACTGAGCCACCCAGGCGCCCTTCTGCTTGTATTTCTTAACGGACATCCTCAACTCAAAAGGTCCAAAGCAGAAGTTGGTATTTCCTTAAAAGCAAACAAAAAAAACACCCCTTCCCCCATCCCCTTCATCTCAGCACCTGAAAGCACCATCCACCCGGCTGCCAAAGCCGAAAGCTTTCTTTCCCTCAGCTCCACGTTCAGCCTTTCATTAGCATCCTCTGGAGCTCCTGTGCCACTCACTCATAAAGCTGCAGCCACTGGGGTCACCAGAGCCACAAATGTGCCTCTGCCCCTTCCTCCCACAGCCCCTCCCTGAGCTGTTCCCTCTGCCTTCTGAGCATGCTCAACAAGATGAACGCGCCTCTGTCTTTTTTTCTTTTCTTTTTTAACAGATTTATTTATTTATTTTTGAGGCGGGGAGGGGGGGCAGAGGGAGATAGAGAGTCTCAAGTAGACTCTGCACTGAACACGGAACCCAACGCGGGGCTTGATCCTACCACTCTGAAATCACCAGTGCACGCTTAACCCACAGCGCCACCCAGGCGCCCCAACACTTCTCAGCCTGAAGCCTCCCTGGAGGGCTGCTCCCGGGGCCACCCAAACCCAAGCACTCCCTCTTCCTCTCTGATAACTTTCTTCTGGCTCCCTTCCCTGTTTCCTGCATAGCACTTGCAATTATTTCACTTAAAGGTTTACTTGGCTTTTGTCCAATCCCCTCCAGCTCCAAAGGGGCAGGACTGGGTCCACCACATTCATTCAGCTTTTACCTCTCCATCCAGGACCCACCTTTGGATGCATGAGGGTCATTCCACAGGCCCAGTGCGAGTCAGCAAAGGTCGATACTGAGAAGGCAAAGTTTGGCTTAATATAAAGAGAAACTCGCAACCGAAGCCAGACCGGGAACGTTGTGCTTGCTGGAGATAACCGGTACCTCTGCAGCTGGTATGTTACCGAGAGCCGCTGGAGGTCCACTGGCTGCAGAATGCTGCAGCGAGGATTTATCAATAGGTAGTAAGTGAAATAAGGCATTTGCTGAGAAAAAACAGTAATATCTAATACGCGCATAAGGTTTTATGGCTCGCCCAGCGGCTCCACGTATCCTAGGTCACTTAATCCTCACTACCGCCGTTGAGGCCGACAGATCAAAAGTATTTGTGGATGAGAAAGCTAACTGAGATGGTAAATGACTTGCTTCCCTTCTCAGCACCACCAAGCCCAGATCCTCCAACGGGGACAGTCGGCCCCTGGGGCTGGAGAGCCGAGGATCCAGGGCTGTGCTCTCTTTTAAGGGTTCTTGTGGTTCTTCTGCAATTGTCTGTTCCTGCAGGGGTCAGCTGCTCCCCCTTCACCCTCTAGCTAGAGGTGGGCCCAGAGCCCCTCCCTTAAGCCCCGGAGCACAGCCACAGTGCCCCTGAATATATAAGCAAGATTCAACCAAGGAGGATGACAGAGGGAAATAAACAAAGAACCATCATGAGACGGGATGAGGTGCCTTACAAACTACCAACAAAATCAGCGACCGCTCATCTATGAAAAAT
Source organism: Potos flavus (assembly GCA_028534135.1). Classification (NCBI taxonomy): domain Eukaryota; kingdom Metazoa; phylum Chordata; class Mammalia; order Carnivora; family Procyonidae; genus Potos; species Potos flavus. Next base: position 11,685,826 of record CM052895.1, on the reverse strand, counting down.
AAGCTTAACAGACCAGTGATGGTGGCGTGTGGTGTTTGGGATTTACACTGCTACTCAAATGAGACCCTTTTTGACCCCTTTATTACAGCTCGTTATAAGCCGAACATCGATAGGGATAAAAAGGGAAATGGGAAACAGTCTTGTTCAGCACACCTTTTAATGGGAAAGGGTAGGTTGAAAATAAACAAGCTTAACTTGGCTTTAATTTTTTAATCTAGCATGAAAAGTGCAGAAAACTATAGTTGCAATTCTTAATCTTTTCTCTCCCTTTTTTTCTTTTTAACACAGCCCACCACGTCCTCATTTTTGGAGAAGGAAAACAGCTCCGTGCTACAGCAATCTTGAGCACAATTTTGCAAGCGGAAAATAACGGAGCCAGACAGCAAATAGGAATCTTTTAAAACATGCCCCCAAATAACGAATAACGTGGTGAGAAGCAGCTTCCCAACTGTGCTAACTTTTCTTGTTTTGTCTCACGGATATTTTCTTACAAGGGTTTTCGGGTCAGAGTAAACTCCCGAGGACTGATCTGACATTCCCTCTGAAACTAATTACATTAAACAGCAGGTGCCCACTTCAAGTCTGAGCAGGAGAATGCAAGACGTTCAGGGAATTCAGTGCACTTGGGGTTAATGCTCTCATTTTTTAGGAGCCGCTTTAAGCTTAGATATCCCCAACTCCACTAACTGTGTCATTTGTGTAGAGAGAAAAGAAGGATCAATCGGATACATTGAAATAAAAAAAAATGATAAAATGCCATTTTGGGGGGTGTGCAGTAGCTGCTCTTAAAATACACTCTGATATGTTTAAGTGCTTCACAATGAATTGGCTAATTATATTTTCAGGAAAAAAAAGTACCTTCCAAGTTAAAGTCTTTCAATAGATTGCTGTGATGATCACACAGACATCACGGGAGAAGGGTGACCGAGAAGGGTGAAGGACCCGCACCTGTGTGTAAGGTCTCCACGAGTAAACCCAGTTTTGATAGAATAGGCATTTCTTCACTAATTAATGCAGACAGGGATTACTCTGGAAAAAAAACAATGATGCTGATGCAATCGCAAACCAATGGATCTCAATGATTTTTCAGTGGCCTTCTGTTATTAATATGATGAATGACTACCACAATTAATAGGAATATTGTTCATATTAAAAATATGTACCCAAAAGTACCCCTTTCAAATATATCAATTTCACTAAAAACAAAAACACAAGCAATACAAAAATAGTTGTCATGTCATGTACTTGCTCGTTACTTTGCTGGCTTGTATTTGAAGGATCTTGATGAAATTTGAGTAGCCAGTCATGCTAATGCTGTAAGCTAATTCCTGGTCTCAGCTTGAAAGTCTGCCCTGATCAGTGACTTAAATGGATTTGACTGAGATAAATAGAATTGAAAGAAAATCATTTATATTTTATGTATATGGTATATGGTAGAGCCAAACGTTCAACAATGCTTAAAAGTCACAGGTTTTAGTTGCCCTAAGGGAGTCAAAGAAGAAGAGAAGACTAACTATAAGATGCCTTTTAGTTATGCAAAAGTCAACAGGAGAGGCAAAATTTAATTACTATTCCATTTAAGGAGCGCCTAGGTGACTCGTTTAGTTAAGGGTCCAACTCTTTTTTTTTTTTTTTTTTTACAGATTTTATTTATTTGACAGAGAGAGAGAGGGGGAAGCAGGCTCCCCGCTGAGCAGAGAGCCCGATGCGGGGCTCGATCCCAGAACCCTGAGATCACGACCCCGAGCCGAAAGCAGAGGCTTTAACCCACTGAGCCACCCAGGCGCCCCAAGGGTCCAACTCTTGATTTTGGCTCAGGTCTGGATCTCAGGGTTGTGAGATGGAGCCCTGGGTGGGCTCCGCACTGGGCATGGAGCCTGCTTAGGATTCTCTCTCTCTCTCTCCCCACCCTCCACTCTCTCTCTTTCTCTTCCTCAAATAAATAAATACTATTCCATTTAAGCAGAAAAAGGGAAAGGAAGTGAAAGAATGATCAAAATACAACGTAAATTGTTGCACTTGTAAACAAGAATGTAAGCACCGTTCACTTGAGCTCCTTATCAAGAATGGATATGAATTTCATTTACTTCTGTCTTTGGGACTCTTTTAAGGATTGAGAAGAAAATATTACTTATTGAAAATATATCCTTCCTTTAGTCTGATTTCCTCAATTTCTAAGTGAAGCGGACAAGCAAATATTAGAAGTAAATAATCAAAATTTTATTTGAGGAAGCAGATGAGTACCTGCTGATACCCTATATTATCATCATCACTACTACTATTATTACTGAAATAGCTTAAAAAAAAAAAGAGTTAATAGTTTTCCACATTGACACATCTAATGAATAAGCAAACACTTAATAGATTACCCATTGTGGGTAATAGAAGAAAATGTCCTGTGGATAGACTTAATCTTTATTAATCTTCCTTTTAAATTTAATACCAGTTTTTTTCTACTAAGATGCTTTGTTGAAAGCCAAGTAACCTCTCTGAAACACCCACAAAAGAAACCAAAACGATCTCCCTTTAGTATCTGTGTAGTACTGTACACATTTCTTCCCAACACACATATTACATCATAGTTACCTGATTAGCTATCTGAATGGCCAGACCAAACTTCTCAAAAGCAAGGATTATGTGCTAATAATACGCTCTGTGCCAGGCAGCTCCCACAATAGGTGCTCAATAAATATCTACCGAACACCGGCAACTTCTTCCCAGTTGTTGACAATGTACTACATAGTCTGATAACTACAAAATTCATGCCATGGGCAATGTTTCTGTTATCAGTTCTATTTTAGATGACCCTCGATCTTCTTTTTTTTCCAGAAGCACAAATAATTAAGTTGCCTATAATTCTAGAGCTCTGTCATCATACATAAACCAGTTTAACATGCCAAACATGACATCATGCACGCTGAACTAAAGATGATCAAAGATGAGCTAAGAGAACTGCTTAAAAGGAAGGGGACAGCAATCTTTACCAGGGGGGGTAAGGAGCTGGGGGGGGGGGGTATGACACAAGGGCTCCTTCAGATCAATCCCACATGTAGGAAGCTACCGGAGTCCTTGAAACACAGCAGGGGCTCATCCATTTTAAGTTCTCCTTCCCTTTCCTGCTCTAATCACTAGGCTGGGACTGGGCGGGGTGGGGAATCAGGGACGAAATAAATATGGAAGAGATCTCTACTATCTACCAGCCATTCTTCCCTGGAAAACACACGTGTGTGCCACAGGAAATGACCAAGACACAAATAAAAGAAAAGTGCCACTATTTTCGTCCTGTCTTTCCTTTTCCCCACTTCCTACCTTCTTTCTCAAGAGCGCAAGTTCGAAAAGCTGCATTTCAAGATGCAGCTACAACTTTCCACCTCCGCTGTGAAGACAAGTCACATTCTGAACTTGAAGCAGACCACTGAGCAGAGAGTCAGAGTACTGAATGAGAAAAGGGGGGCAGCACCAACTGTTAACATGCATTCGAATTTTCCAAATTTATAATAAAAGTTCCTCGAGTTGTGCAGGATACAAAAAAGATTCTGGGGGCATGAAGGAAATCTGGGGGGTGAGAAAAATGTCCTAAGAAATGGATTGTGCTCGTGGTCACATGACTCAGTCAGCTTACTAAAAAATGACTGTCCACGTAGAATGTGTGTATTTCATAGTATGCAGTTGAGACCTCACTTAGTGAAGTCATTAAAAAGTGCATGTTTTCTGTCTTTTCACTCTCTTGCAGGTGACATTCGAGAGTGTGCCTGTCCATTGATTTGGCTAAAAAAATACTGTACGCTAACCAAGTTTTTCTTGGGTCAGCAAAAAGATTGTTAAATATGGCTGATAGCTGTGGTCAGATGTTTCCGAGAGAATAGGAAAGCGTTTGTTTCTCTAATGAAAGACGAAGCAAACACATCACTTTTTGTATACATAACTGTATGTCTGGTAGAAAGAGTACTTACCTACACACTATGTTGGCCCACATTACAGGTTTTACCCGAATTAGGACAAGTCCAAAATGAGAAACTTGTAGCAGATTTTAATAACTTACTGCCCAAGACAGTCTATCACTCCTAAGCTTCATACTCTTTTTTAAAAATATTTATTTATTTATTTTAGAGACAGTGTGCGCAGGAGGGAGGGGCAGAGGGAGAGGGAGAGAGAAAGTCAAGCAGACTTCCCACTGAGTGCAGAGCCCAAAGGTGTGGGACTCAATCTCATGACCTGAGCGTATTTTTCATGGAAAAAGCGCTGAGTCGGTATTGTCTGCCTCGCGCTGGGCCGTGGAAGGGACTCGGAGTAAGTAAAGTGTGCTGATGACCCATGAGGACATACCATCCACTCAGCACACCAGCACTGCACAAATGCCTCTCTCCCCCTAAACTTCCTGTTCTCCAAGCTGGCATTTCTCACATGAGAAAAAGAGAAGAGAAAGAAATGTGAAGAATAAATGCTCTTTGTTACGGAAGCAAATAAAATCCACCTCCCCAAACCTTTATGCCCAAGGTAGAGGAGAGGCTGGGGGAGACGGAGCTCACAGTCACTCAAGACTCCCCTGGGACCATCAAGGCGAACTTCCCCTCTCCCTGCAAACTGAACAAACTTGCCTCTCTCCCCACAAACAGCCCATAATCACAGATTTCCATGATAAAGAATAGCAGTTATGGGAATGTTTTCAGGACGGTCACTTGTAATAACAGTTTATTTATGAGAAAGAACCCAGTAAAGTAAACCTGCAAAATTCTGCTTTTAAGGGTGAGCCGCTTCGTTATTAATTTTTGTTGCGGGTATTTTACTTGTATTTAAAATTATAAATTGCAAAAAAAAAAAAATTAGTTATTTAGCTCAACTTCAGTCATCTGTGTATCTCCGAATAACAAATACATGTTTTATTCTGTAAACGTATTTGCTGTCTGCTCATATTGTTTTTGACAAGTGGTTTCCAGTATTTAATAAGTCTGGAAGGGGGAAAAAAAAAATGCCACCCTGGGTAGGTTCTCCTATCCTTAGTTTCTGAGATGTAAAGTCATTATTGGATGCAGCTGCAAGGAAACTATTTCGAAATTCAACATCTGTAACTACCTATTATAGAAAGATATTTCAAAACCAAATGTGATGGCTGACCGAGGCTCTGGGTAGACTCTTGTATAAAGAAAGATACGCAGAACTGGTTGAGAAGAAGTGGACGGTTGGCACAACTTACGTGACGTACTAGCCATGGACAAGACGTGATCTATCCGAAGATCACCACATTCTACCCCAAAGGCAGGAGGAAAGATTTTATTCGGTTTTCTTGAGGTACAACATGCTTAAAATGAGTATTCTCTGATTATTCCCCAATTTGTCATCCGCCAGAGACATCTGCCTAAGTGATGACCGCAAATGTTCTTTCTCTAAAAACACCCGCACCATCCGCGTTTTTAATGTTAATTTAATTAACATGTTAATTCAAGTTTCCGTTTAAGTGGATATTCGTGGTTTTTAAAATACGATTTTTTTTTCCTCCGTAGGATTTTAGGGAGGGCCAGTCAGTCCGTCTTGGCTGCCGTCCTGGTCCCCGAATCGACACCCCTTTTCACGATGCGGTGGGCAGGCAGGGTTGCAGGCGGCTCCTTAACTACGGAAGCAGATCAATAGCAGCTGAATGCCATCTGCCTCGGGCCGCAGAACAGAACCAAAGCGTAAGCCATGCATCTTCCCTTATTGAAAGGTTATTTTATGCAAGTAAACAATTCATCGTCTTCTTGCACGCTTGATGCTCATTTACCACTGTGATCAATAAAATATGCAAAACAACAAAAAAATTGAATCCTAAGAGTAGTTCTGATGCCAGCGTGATAGTTAATCAATACTCGGCCTCTGTTCACTCGGGCAAGCGGCAGGGGACGCCTATTGTAACCTGTGAAATCCACAGCGGTAGACGGGGCTCTTCCCGAGAAGACAGTGTTCGGAAGGGAGATACGTTACATTTACCCTGTAGATTAAACAGGAGAACGCGGCCTCGTGTTATTAAATCAAAACACTAACATCAACAGGCTTGAATGTTACTGATTCAAAGCCAGGCCTTCTCAAAGCTCAAGAAAAAGTAATGCGGGTTTATATGCCTTTCAGAATCTCAGAGACAAATATTGGACGAGATCACTGACGTGGACCTTTGGACAGGAACCCTTTCCGCTCCTTCTTAAGATCTGTCTTATTAAGTCTTGCTTCTCAATGTATTCATGTTTCCCGGGAGCTCAGTTTTTCTTCTAAAAACAAACTGCTGTGGGAATTTCTTGTGTGCGGTATTTCTTTTAGTCATACCACAACCTGCCTCATTATATTAAACCTCTTGACAATTGATTCAGGCAGAAGACTTTTCTCCCAACAAAGAAAACTATATCATCGCACAGACGCTACCGTATAAAAAGCCCTCCGTTTAAGACGGTTGGCTCGGAAAGTACAAAGCACTAAAACAAAACCAAACAAAAAACTAGATTTGTTTTTTCGCCATTTCCACCAGACCTCTCCCGCTGAATTGTGAATTTCAGCATAGCACGGGAAGAAGAAAAAATGAAGATAAATTAGACAGCTTTCCAGAAAGTCTAAAAAAGCAGTTTAAGAGACAGAGAAGCACTGTCGTGTGAAGAAGAAATGCCCCAAGAAGGTGGCTTTGTTTTCACCATATTTTTGGCTTTTCTGTATACTGTACCATGAAAGGGACAAGTTTACCCATCAGTCAAATGATGTTGTCCAGATAACTACGGCCAGTTTAAATACCTAACCCTTTTCTTACTTACTGTGATCTGCTGAACTCATCGCACTATACACACAGCTCTCTGATCACTGGAGAGAATGTGTGCTACCCAATAAACATATTATGGCCTATTTTTCCCATGTACACCGAAGCACACCGTTAAAAATCTAAGTGATATATGAAGGAAATGACTAATGCTGTTTAATAGGTAGAAGGAAGAAAAATACATATGAAAAGCCTTAATGGCATAGCTTTAGCATGAAGCAAAGAACAAAGAAAAATCCCACCAAATTTCTGTAGGTACGGGTTTGTTGTCGAACCACACTGAAGATTATTTCACGAAGACTTTTCTTTACAAAGTATTTAGGTGAGGCTAACCTGTCTCCAAAGTTCTCCATTATGAGACAAGCTAAGTTACATAGCACCGATTGTGGGAAGTAATTTTCCTTGTCATATCCCTCGTTTCAGACCATAGAACTCTCTATTTCTAGCCATTACTTTAAAATCATCATTCTAGAACTGTATCGAATACGTCCACTTGTTTTCCAAACACCACGTAAACAGAACCATTTAAATATTTATTTAAGTCAGATCACAGTGATGCAATTAATAACAACGGCATGACTCTAGAAGCGTAGTAGCTTCGAGTCAATGACCCAACCAGCGGCAAGGGTATAATTTAAAGGCAGAAATTTCCAGTGCATGCACCGTTAGCCACAGTGAACCTGTTACTGCTCTAAAGGGAATTGTTTGCCTCTTATTAGATTTTCTACAGCACAGCCATAAGTGATAAATGTACTGCTGTACTCACTGTCAAGTTAATCAATGCTGCCAAAGTTTTGTTGACCTAACAGTAATCCATAAAGTGAGCGGCATTTTCTCCATGCCTATGACATCTCAGTCCACAGAAGGGCTACGCATCCAAAACAAGCAGCCCATGAGAAGGACTCGGGCTGGGGGAGACGGGAGCAGGAGAGGGTTGATAGGACAGATTTCGTGGTTTTCAAAATTAGCACATGTTCTGGGTCCCCTGTCCTGATAACAAAGCACACACCCAAAAATCCAATTGTGATGTTTAAAATCCTAATGGACAAACAACTTTCCCAATGAAAGATGATTTCTTCAACAGCAACTCCCCATCCCGCACCACCACCCCCCCGCCCCCGACTTCCAAGCAAAATGAATCCACAAATAATAAAAGCACCCAAACCTCCAAGAACCTCACATTGAAAGAGCCATGTCTAGTGCATGGGCTCTGCCTGTCTACAGTTCAGTGCACGGATCAAACACAGGGCTGGGCGCCGGTGATAAGGATGGTAATGCAGCCGAGGGAAAAAAGAAAGGGCCCCAAATTTTGCTTCACTGAAACTCAGAGCATGGGAGAGACATGTCCATTAGAAATGAGGAAAGAAACAACAGGAGAGGCAAAGCTGCCTTGCAAACAAACCAGTGCCATGCTTTCACGAGCACTTATAGATGTATGAAATATGAATTGCAATTGATTTTTCTTCCTGGGGTCACTCTGCTCCGTGTTTTACGCACTCTAGGCATTTATTTGGGCAGAAAACTGACAAGTTCTGTAGAATGACTTGAGCAGTGTCAGCCTTGCTCAGTCTCAAGTACTTCATTGTGGCTTCTCACCCTTGACACTCGTCCCTCCCAAAAACTTGCTGGCAAGGGATGCCTTGATAAAGTCGTGGAACAATGCAATTACGGCCGCAAAGGCTTGGGAGAAGCTGACCAGGGGATGCTCTGCCCCCTTTTCTGTGCCAATGAAAAATAAATAGCATCCATCTGGAAGAGTGACTGTCAGCCTCACACGTCTACAGCCAATTTTCCTATTCGGCTGGTGGCAATACGGCAGCATATGAAGCTCATGTGATCTGCCTTGCTGGTAAGAAGAGCAAGAGAAAGTGGTGGTTCTAGGAATAAATAAGAACCACAATTTCTTACACTTAATGAAGGCTTTTAAAAACTTCAACCATAAGAAGATGAGATCTTCCTTGTGTCTGTTGTCTCTAACTCCCAGTGATGACAAGATTTCCCTGTGTTTCGGTCTTCAAAGAGCTTTAAAGTGTGAATGTGACCAATCTTAACACAAAACATTAAAAAAATTCCTGTCTCTGGAAAACCTTCCTTATTCCTTATCAGTCTGTAAGTCTTAGACATCTTTCCCTGTCACTATATACACAGCTACAACATGCTTTTGAACTGTTATGGGGTATTTTGTATAGCTTTCCTTCTTCTTCTTTTTTTTTTTTTTTTAGATTTTATTTATTTATTTGAGAGAGAGGGAGAGCACAAGTGGGGGGAGGAGCAGAGGCAGAGGGAGAAGCAGGCTTCCCGCCGAGCGGGGAGCCCGATGTGGGGCTCGAGCCCAGGACCCTGGGATCATGACCGGAGTTGAAGGCAGACGCCCAACCAACTGAGCCACCCAGGTGCCCCTTGTATAGCTTTCTAATGTATGCATATTCCAATAGGTTTTTAACCAATTCCCACCTTACTGGGCAATTTTATAACTATGTTGCAGTGAAATACATGTCTCATATACAGCACAGCCCAATTAAGCAGGAATAACTGTAGGATCCGATTCATAGAGAGGGAACTCCCAAAATGCTTTTCCAAAAGGCTGCCACAGCTGGCAGTCACCTTAAAGGTATATGGAAATGTTTATTCCTTACCAATGCTGACTACAAACGCTTTGCTTTAATCTTCGCGGTTCCTTAAGTAAATATCTCATTTTAATTTACTACCCTGTAATTAATAAGGAGGTATCTTTTTCTCTTGTTTCCTGAGCATTTACAATTTTTTAAAATGAATTCTGTCTGGAGACGCCTGGGTGGCTCAGTTGGTTAAGCGGCTGCCTTCGGCTCGGGTCATGATCCTAGGGTCCTGGGATCGAGTCCTGCATCGGGCTCCTTACTCGGCAGGGAGCCTGCTTCTCCCTCTGCCTGCTCTGCCTGCCGCTCCCTCTGCTTGTGCTCGCTCTCTCTCTCTCTGACAAATAAATACAAATTTTTAAAAAAATCTTAAAAAAAAAAAATGAATTCTGTCTGTTTTCCTATTGGATTATCTTCCTTTTAGTGGTTTGTAAAAACTCTTTGCATATCACAGAAATCGCACTTTTGTCTTAGGTACTGTGCTTATTTTTTTAGTCGTTTTGTCTTACAATTTGAATTTGTGGTATACAAATTTGCTGTATACAATTTAAATTTGCTGCATACAATTTAAAACTTACAGCCCAATTTTAAATGTTGCACATACCTAATAATACAGAAATACCACTATCAACTCAGAGAACGTAATGCAATAAAATATTCTATGATGGAAGTGGGCACTACTTTTATTTCAATACAAGAGTATGTTCCAAACTATCAGAGAAGGACAAAAAAAGTAACAAAAGAAAGGATTAGAATAGTATCAGGTATCATTAAAACCAACTATCCCCCCAGCAGGCTTGGACAGCAGTCGGGATGGACTGAGCTGTCGCTGGAAGATGCTGGGGGAGCTCCGCTGGGGGGCAGGCGGCCCTGGAAATCCGGGGGAGGGGGGAAGTAAGACCAGTACCCTAGGAGCTGTAACGGAAGGTAAGATATGCTGGCAGAGCGGTCAGCTAAGACACCGAGGACTTTAGAAGATCACATCTGGGTATGGAGAATCGAGAAAGGTTTCATGAAAGAGGGGGTACTGCAAGTGAGCTCTTCGGGGTGTTTTGGTAAACAGACATGAGAAAAAGGGACGTGCCAGAGGTATGAAAACCATGAGGGGCCAAGACCAGGAGGCAGGCGAGTAAGCCAGTGTGGCTGGCACATTAGAGACAGGTAGCGTAAGGCTGGAATTTGGGGACACCTAGCCCAGGAGCAGCACAGCCTGGTACCTGACCAGAAGCCATGGAACAACTGTTTGGCAGGGGGGTATCATGGCCAGAGATGAAGTTGTGTAGGAATATCCACCTCGGGGTGAACTCGAGGAGCTCAAGCTAATGAGGAAACTACCATGATGATCTTGGAGAAAGGGAACAGAGCTGTGAACAATGCCAATGGCTTGGCAATAACGACCAAGGAAAGTACTTCTCTGACTAATTCCGAATAGCCTGCAGGACACAGTCATGGGACTATTAGTAGTGAAAAGAATGATTTCATACAGGAATCTATGAATGGCCCAGAATGGCCCAGATTTTTCCATAACAGTACAAGAGAGCTCTGTAGAGAAAGGCTCCACCAAGGGGGTGGCAATGATGAGTAATATTGGAAATAAGCCAAATAATCCAGGGTATGATGGTGCTGAATTCAGCTGTGAATCTGGAATAGGAAAAAGGTCTCAGTAGGGTATGAGGCATCCATGGTGAGTCTCCTACAGTGAATGGTGTGAAACTGACAGAGACAATTAGAGTTCCAACAACATATCCTCCACTCGGATGCCAATGCCTACTTTCCTGCCCAGGTGGATGAGGGAGAAAAATCAATTTATTTATGTATCTGCTACATGAAAGGCACTCCGGGTCAAGAGACAATGACAAGTCCTCTCCAACCACTATGAGGGTCGGGGAATACAGAAAATGGGATAAAAGCCACAATCCCCACCAAAGCAGCAAACATCCTCTGTGGAAAAAGTAAAATTAAAAACAAAACAAGACACTGCCCATTCTGTAAATGAGGACAAGAGAAGGCAAATCCAGGGAATGATTTTGAAAGTATTAGACATTCTTTATACTTCAAGGTATTGCCACAACTAGAATTCGCTCTGGATTCAGGGATGTGGATGTGAGGCTCTTCATCTAGCCTGAAAATAACCCACCACTTACAGTCCAAAAGCAAGATGGGAGTTGGCCAAGCTTTGAATTGGGAAAGGCCTTTAAAAAAATTTATTGTGGGAAACAGAGCACTTTGTTGAATAAATTACAAGTTAGTCCTATAGGAAGAATACATATATATTTTGAAAGTTCTAAACACACTGGAATGACATGATTTTACTTACTTAAAATACTTTGGCTTGAATGGAACAGAGGATGGGCTGAAGAGGGAGCAGCGTATCCCAAACATTTTTCCTTATACACCTCTCAAATGAAAAAGAGTTCAGCCCTTACCCTGAAATACATGTGTTTACTTAATCATACACCATATAAAGCTATCACTGCTTTAATTACGTGCTATGTAGGGGCACCGGGGAAGCTCGGTCGGTTAAGTGTCCGACTCTTGATCTCAGCTCAGGTCTTGAGTTTAAGTCATGAGTTCAAGGTCATGAGTTCATGACCTCAGGTCATGAGTTCAAGCCCCATGTCGGGCTCTAAGCTGGGTATGGAGCCTACTTAAAAAAAAAAAAAAAAAAATTACATGCTATGTAAAACATACCGGAAAGGAAAATTTAAAGTAATATAAAGATGAAATAAGATTTAAAACCAATTTTATTTTATTGTGCTTATCCATGACAGAATGTTTGTTTTTATTAAAAATCACAAATAATGCCACTGTTTAACAGGAGAGCAATGTGACTGAGTACGCTGTCTAAAGGTGGAACGCAGTGATCGTTCTCCATGGTATTCGAGAGTAACTGAGAAGTTTGTTTATTTCATAAATACTTGGTGTCAAGAACTGCCTTTGTCAAAAACAGTTATCTCACAAAGACAGGTAGATCCAACAGCTGCACTTACTAAGTCATAATACCAATTTTTCCAATTCCATCCTCCAATAACACCAAGACATTTTAACAAGGTTTGGCCACGAAATTCCCTTCTTCCCTGATGTCACACAGTTGTTCTTGGAGAACGAGTGGAAAATGTTGCATTTAGAAAAATCTGGATCCAAGACCCACTGAAACTCTTCCTGTGAAAGGTTTTTGAACAGGCTAGAAAATTCTGTTTCCAAGTTTTCAGGGAAATAGAGAGAATTTTAGGTTACGCACATTAGTTCTGGCAACCAAATGCCATAAGGACAGGAACTTTGTCAAACATCCATTTTCAGAATGTTCTCTCCCAGGCTTGTGCTCTTTCAAAAGCCAATGACTTTCCCACTTGGGGTTCTCAGGGCCCTCAGCGGGCACAGGCAAGCCAGCGGGAGTCGGGGCGGCGCCGACACCAAGGCTGCCCCCTTCCTGCCATTCCCCGTACATTTGGGCAAGCACATTCTGGTTCTGTCTTCAGTCCGCAGTTCTTTGCAAGGCATCCTTCTAAGTGACTCACACCTTCTGAGAGGTTTCGCTGGAAGCAGGTCATGCAACCCCACTGGGTTTAGTGGAAATCAGCTAATACCACCTCACCAGGCACCTCGGAGCGCAAGAGGCTATCGTGAACACACACGCCAGGGCGCCCAAGTGAGGCCCCTGGTGGTGGACCCCAAGCTGTCCGACCTCTGGACTCGTGAAAGGGCCGGAAGCCGTACGAACAGCAATATTAATAACGCCCGCTTCATTTCCCTGCCATATAAAAAATAAAAAGAATTGCAAGTTTCACGACCGCTTTCCACATTCGAGTGGGGGTGACCGTGCACACTCGGCCTTGGACGCCTGCTGGGAAGAGGGCTGCACGCACTGCCCCCTCGGGGACGAGAAGCCCTACACAGGCACTCTTCAAATTGTCTCCTCTGACCAGCAGGTTCTGAAAAAGGTTTAAACTGATTTACCCGATTTACTTGCTACTACTTGGTCTCCTGAGGAAATCAGAGGTGCTTTACACACAGGCTCCGTGCATGTGAGCGTATACAAAACGGTCCATATTTAGGCAGACTGACGTCAAACACCAGACGATGCTGCTGAGCTCGGATGGCGGTGAGGACATGGAAGCAATACATGCAAGGCACCATGTAGACTATGTGGCCCAGGCCGGGTCCTTCAAAGCTATTTATTTTATGCATCAATGAGTGAGTGAGTGAGTGGATAAAAGACTTCCACTAGAACTTCCTAGTGACAAAACCCTGCGTGATCCTGAGGAGGGTTCTTTGCGTCTCTTAGCTCATGTGCTCCTCTTGCACAACTCTACGAGGTCTACCTTTTTACCCTCTTGACAGAAAAGGTGGCCAGCGCCCAGAGAGGTTAAGTTACAACACTGGCTGAGACAGCAGTGAGTGAGGTTTAGTTCTCTGAACCCATATCCCCCTGATGCCAGGCCTTGCTCTTCCATTCCAGCCCTCTCCTGCTGGCAACCTGACCCACTCTGCACTGGCCTCGAAATGCGCGGATCAACCACAGCCCAAGGGCCAAATGTGGCCTGCTGCATGCTTTTGTAAATAAAGTTTTATTAGAACACAGGCCCTCTCCTTTGTTCAGTACCCTCTATTAACATCTCCGGGCAGCCTCTGCGCTACAGTGACAAAGCTGGGTAGCTGTGACAAAGACTGTATGGCCTGAATAACTTAAACTATTTACCAGCTGGTCTTTTCAGAGAAAAATTATGGGGACTCCTGCCTAGTGGAGACACTCTGGTGCTTACAACTCGACTTCTTCCCGTCAGAGGGACAATATGCATTTCTCTTTCAATGCATTCACTGAATTCGAGGGTCAATTTTGATTTAGAATGTATCAAAAGTCTTTCTCACATAACTTGAGATTTGGGAAAGCAAACCGTTTTCAACACTAAAAATAATAAGCAATATGGTAACATTTCATCAGTTTCCCTTTTTGATTGCCTAGATGGCGTGACACTGTTACCATGCCCAAAATTGTCAAAAACCATTACTAACGCTGGTTCACATCACCTATTCTAAGGAATCTGGAACTAATTGCTCTCAATTAATCTCTCCACTCTTTGATCGCTTATTTATCAGACCGGGAAAGATAGATTTAATAGTGCTTGCTTGAAACAGGTTCCTTAATTGGAAACATCACAGCATTTAGCTCACTTTGTACTCTGGCAATTAAGAACAATTTGGAAAAGTGTTGTTGATTTTTTTTTACACTATTGTCTCCCTGATTAGTTTTCCAAAGATCCAGAGAAAACAAATGACAATTCTAGAGAGCGCTATTGGTTCAAATGAAAGCGCAACAGCCAGATTACTTACTATGAGAAATGTGGGCCATCCTCATCCATTTTGTCCGTGTCTTACATTCATTTCCCTGTACCCTTGTCTCTGGTGTAGGTAAGTGGCAATACCTCTTAGAAACGGCATCATTTTGCACCTACCTTTACACAATTATCTTTTCTCCAAAGAAGCCAAATCAACAGAAGAAATTATTTTTCTTGATTAAGCGCCCACATTTCTCTTGGGAGGAACCAAAACAAACAATTAATCTTTCCTTATTTGTTCTCCGAAGTCCCTGCCTCCTTACACGCAGACTAGCCAGGTACCTGTGGCAGCCAGTCGGCCGCAATTAAGCCTGAGCAGAAAATGAATGGACTCCGGGCTGAGGGCCTAATCTGCT
>CM052895.1:11645710-11670247 GCA_028534135.1 Potos flavus | reverse complement strand
CCAGCACCTGTCCTCTGTGGTGCTCTGTGGCTGGACAACGACATGGAATACTCATACAAAGCCCCTGCCCTTTGTATTTTAAGAGAGAGAAACTAACAGGGGCACTTGGGTGGCTCCGTCGGTTAAGCGTCTGCCTTTGGCTCAGGTCATGATCTCAGGGTCTTGGGATCGAGTCCCGCATTGGGCTCCCTGCTCAGTGGGGAGCTTGCTTCTCCCTCTGCCTGCCGCTCCCCCTGCCTGTGTTCCCCTTGTGCTCGCTCGCTCTCTCTCCCTCCGTCAAATAAGTAAATAAAATCTCTAAAGAAAAAAAAAAAAAGCAAAACGGGGAAGATGACATTGTTCCAACCTTCCTTTTTACTCCAGACAAGTGTTGTCTTATCTGACTTCCGTAGTTCTGCTTGCTCCTCTCAGTGGCAGAAAAGAGCATCTGAACGCATTCTTTTAAAAGCACGCATTCTAATTTTCAAAGTTGGCCCTTCATCAGAGGCAATTTTTATGCTCTCATTCTCAACATGATTCCACAGATGGACTAGCCAGGCCCAATGAAAATTCAGTTTCTCTATGTCCTCAACAACCCAAACCTGACAGCTGGGCAAATGCTAGGAGAAAGCAACAAATCTTGGAGAGAAAACAAAAAAAAACAAAAACAAAGTAATGTGTAGAGTTGAATTAAAAAATGGACAGATCCGCTTTCCATCGGTTTTTACCGTGACACGCAATTTTCACTTCCTCCATTCACATTATTCCAAACGGAAGCTCATTAAAGCTAAAAGAACAACATATTTATAATTTTAAACCTTCTTTAATCTAGAATGTTTGACTGCTTGATGTACTTTGCATTTCACCCATAAGTTGTGAGAACAAAATACTGAGATGCAAATTTATTCAAGTTACATTATATTAACTGAGGATCTAAACACGTCTTACCTGTAAATATGTTTCCAAACCTTGTCGCCGTTGTTCCAAGACCTTTGGGACCCAGTTCCTAACATGTTTAGAAGGGATTTCTGGAGTTTTTATACATTTCTTCAGCTATAAAGACAGAAGCAGAAAAAAAATAAGACAATATCTATTTTATGTTTTCTAGTCAAAAAACTGAGACAATGTCTCAGTTGTAAACATATTCTTTGAGGGAGGAAGCTAATAAGAGAAAATGAACCACTACTATCTCCAATAAAAAGACAGAAGAAAATATAGTTATATTGAAATTTTGTTAAAAAATTCTTTACTTAGGGGCACCTGGGTGGCTCAGTCTGTTGAGCATCTGACTCTTGGTTTCAGCTCAGATCATGATCTCAGAATCCTGGGATCGAGTCCCATGTCATGCTCCCTGCTCAGCACAGAGTCTGCTGGAGATTTTCTCTCTCTCCCCACCTGCTTGCTCTCTCTCTCAAATTAAAATAAAATAAAATAAAATAAAACAAAACAAAACAAAATAAAATAAAAATCTTTAAAAAAATTTATTTAGCTCTCCTAAATGTTCAGGTTTCAGAATAAGAGTTTTGGGATTTTGGTAGTTCTTATGGTTGTGTATCATCTAGTATTTCACACTAGAATTATTTTTTTCTGAAAATTATAAGTTCACTAAATGCAAAAAAAAAAAAGTTCAGTAAATGCATCATAATGGACGTAGGTTAGAATTTCCAAAATCAATTAATAGAAAGAAATTTTGCTCAAAAGAAGTACTTTTCTGATGGAAAGACTTTCTACATATTAGTTCATATAAAAAGTCAAAATAAAATGCAATGTTTATAACCATCTCGCTGGAAACGCCATGTGAACTAGACCACACCATTTGGAGAGTTTCTCAAAAGGTCTGTAACAGAATGAACTTTAACTTTTTAAAAGAGAAAGACTGATGCTTCCAATGCTCCTAAGAATTAGGTCCAAATTCTGTTCAAGAAAAATCATGGTTCTCAGCTAAAACTTTCTGGGCAGCAGTCTGAAGGAACCACATAAAAAAGGAAAATTCTACTGGAACTTGAATTAGAGCTGCCTGTGGTAGGCACGGCCTGTCTACGGCATTGACACCCTAACCTGCGAATGTTACTTTATTTTACATGGGCAGGCACTTTGTGGAGGTGATTAAATTAGGGGTCTTAAAGTGGAGTGGCTCTCCTAGATGATCCAGGTGGGCTCAGGGTAATAGTAAGATTCCTTGTAAGGGGGAAGCAGGACAGTCAGAGTCAGAGAGACTTTGGAAGATGCTACATGGCTGGCTTCCACCATAGGCAAGGTGGGGAAGGGTCCAGAGCCCACGTGATCTCTAGAAGCTGGAAAGGAAGGGGAACGGATGCTTCCCCTCAGCCTCGTGATGCCTTGATCTTAGCCCAGTGAAACTCGTTTCAGACTTTTGACCTCAAGAAGGATAAAAAAGTAAATTTGTCTTGTTTTAAGCCACTAAGTTTGTGCTAATATGTTACAGCAGCAATATGAAACTGATACACTGACTAAAGCGGAATGAAGTTTAATGTTCTAATTAAAAACTTGGAAAACTTACTGAGACTAGTGAGAAGCCAGAGCTGGATAAGAATATACAGATTAAAGGGGCGCCTGGGTGGCTCGGTGGGTTAAAGCATCTCCCTTCGGCTCAGGTCGTGATCTCAGGGTCCTGGGGTCGAGCCCGCATCGGGCTCTCTGCTAGGCAGGGCGCCTGCTCTCCCCACCCCCTCTGCCTGCCTCTCTGCCTACTTGTGCTCTCTCTCTGTGCCAAATAAATAAATAAAATCTTAAAAAAAAAAAAAAAGAAAGAACATACAGATTATGACCTGTTGAGGGAGGAGCACAAGCTCTGAGCATCTGAGCTCCCACACTGGGGAAACGAATCCCATGGGCTTGTTTTGACTAAAGGCACAGTTTCATCATACCCATGGAAAGGAAGTAGCATCACAAGATTTATTACAGATCCCAGAAGCAAGGGAGCGGTAGCAGGTTATGAGCAAGGAGGAGATAAGAGAGCAGGGTAGCAAGCACCTATCAGTTACAGATGGTCCCAATGGAGGTCACTACCTTGTCGAGGGCTTAACTCCCAATGGTTATTTTAAAAGGTGCCAGGGAAAGCAAAGTGAGAACTTATGGCAGAAATCCTCAATTCAAGTCCTCACCTAAATGTTCTGACTCTGGGTATGAGCAGGGAGATCATACTGTAAAATGCCTATACAGCACCTCAGAAAATCAAAATTGTTTGTTGAAGTTTGAAAAAAACTCAGACAAACAGAAGTTTTTTCTCATCACAGACTGATCCTTTACTATATACATGCACATAAGGAGCATAATAACCACTAAGAAAATGCACAAAGTTAAAGCCTACCAGCTAAATCTGTACCAAAAACGTCTTCCTGGACATCAGAATATTTATACCATTCACTGAAAAAGAAGGGGTCTTTGTACATTTCCCAAATCAGTCCTTCCAGCTCAAGCCAACCAGCTGAGCCTGGATTTGCCGCCTCCCTCCGTATCTTACGTGTCATTACAATACTAACGTGACCAAGTGCTAGCTGCAAACCACAAACCCACTCTCCTTGCTTTCCTCACCAATAGAGCTCCTGTATTATTAGGAATAATCATGTATTCAGCTAAATTCAGCCAAAATGCTAAATTTCCCAAACTCCCCTTCAGAGAGTGGAAGGTAGTGGTAGTCGTAAGTCACTGAGGACTTTTCACAAAAACTTTTTAAAAATGGAATGGACTCGGGGTTCCAGGCTGGCTCAGTCAGTACAAAATGCAACGCTGGGTCACGGGGTTGTGAGTTCAAGCCCCATTTGTAGAGAGTCCTTAAAAAAAAAAAAAAAAAAGATACAATTAAAAAAAAGAGAGAGAAAGAATGGATTCAGCTGGCTTGCACCTTCTGTTCCACCACACCCCGCCACACCCTTCCTGCGTGGAATGTGATCATGATGGCAGGAGCTGCAGCACCCACCTGCCACCATGCGGCAACTCTGAGGATGGGAGACAGGTGTTTCGGATGACTGAGCAGAAAGGAAGCAGCAGCCACGTGACTGAGAGACCTCAGGAGTTGCCTCAACAGCCCTGGACTGCCCATCCCTAGACTTGTCTTTTGAGAGGAAACCAAGAATCCTTTCTTTTTTTTTTCCTTAAAGGTCACTGGTATTTGGACTTTCTGTTTTATGTACCTGAATTTAATCCTGATAGACATCCAAAAGAGTAAAAAAAAAAAAAAAAGGCAAAAAGCCTAAAGTAATGCGACACAGAAGAATGAAACCAAAGGGGCAGAGAGGAAGTAATTACTAAGTGAGAGATTAGGAACTTTCTACAAGACAGAAAGCAGGACTATGTCAACGAAGAAAACAGAGAGGAGGAAGCCCCCGTCCAGGCCACCTCAAGAAAGGGATCGCAAAGAGCGGAGACCCCCATCTTCTCAGCAGACTTGAGAGCTTTGTGTTCGGGACTGGTGTAAGAGCAGGAGGGAGCCAAGAAGAGGGATGACACAACGTCATGGCTCGTGCCAATGGACACTCTACCCCTACCCCCCAGAATCAGGGGGACTAGCAACCAGGCTGCATCCCTAGCACTCATACCCCTACCCCATAAAAAAGGGTCAGTGTCCCTCAGGAAAATGAATGAAGCATCTGGGCAGAATGATGGCATCCCATTCTACTCATCCTGTCATGGGGTCCCCACTCCAACAGCTGGCTCTCTCCTCTCACTCCCTATGAGAAGCCCTCCAGCTCACACACCCTACAGAGGGACGGGGCGTGCATCCCCAAGGCAGAGGTGCCAGTGACAAACACCAAGAATAATTTATCTAGTTGGATGGGCAACTGAGGCTAGCTATTACAGCAAAGACAGCACTAGGAAGAAGAAAGAACAAGAAAAGCACATGGAATGATGGATGAACCCCAAAGAAAACAAGTAACAGAGGAGATCTTGGACCTCTCTTTAGTACCTGCAGGGAGATTTGAGAAGATATTCCTTCTATAAAACAAAAGGAGGTTGCTATGAAAAAAAAAAAAAAAGAATGAGATTTTTTTAGAAAATAAAAAACATGACATGGAAGTAAAAAATTAAAAGAGGTAGAATATAAAACCATGGACATCTCTCCGACTGTACAACAGAGAGAGTGAGAGCAAAGTTAGGTGAGAAGAAAAACACCGTGAGGATTAATCTGGGAAGTTTAATACAAGATCAGTAAGCATTCCATAAAGGAGAAAAGAAATTCTCAAAGAAAGGATGAAAGAACTATGTGACTTCCAACAGATCTTCAGATTAAGAACCCACTGAGCACCAGCATAAAACGCTTTAAAAGCCCCACAGCTATTGACATTTATCTGTGAGCTCTCAGGATACCAAGGACGGAAAGAAGGCCCAGGGAAAACACTTGCTGGCGAGCACGGGAAGGGGAACGGCAGCTACAGCTGACTTCTCATCGGCAACGCTAGGACAGCAATGCGGCAATGACATCATGTGAGTGTGGATTTCTATCACCAGTCACACCATCGGTCACGTGTGGGAGAACGAAAGCATTTTCTGACATTCAAGACCTCAAAAAGTTGACCTCCTATGGCTTCTTTTACACAAAGAAAGTTGAGGATGGAACTCTAGACAAGAGCTTACAGCAAAGAAGGGAAAGAAGAGGATCAGGACTCACAGCTCTGCCCCATTGGTGTGAGGAAGGGAATCCAAGGACAGCAGCCCTGGAGAGGGGAGTTTCTGGGAGAAGGTTATTTCCAGGCAGTAGCTAATATGGGGAAGATGAACACATTTTAGGTTTGGTTCAAGTAGATTATCTTCTGCCTGTTAGAAAAGATGAGTTCCAGGGGGGAGCAAGAGCCCCGGAAGGCAGTCATGGAGCAGAAGGCACTGAGCCTCTCCTCCATGTTCATTCGGTGCTCGAGACACAGTGCATGTGGGGCTTACATACCAGGAAAAGACAAGAAATAAAACAGGGTGGGCGCAGATAGTAACAGAAAGGGGTGGGAGTTGGGGGACTGTGTGAGACGGGAATGTCTGAGGAGTGATGGGAATCACGCAGGGAGGGGGCCAGGTAAGGAGCTGGCGGAGGAACACTATGGCAGATGGAGCAATGGGGAGGAGGGGCCAAGCCTGGTGTGCAGAACACAGCAAGGAGGAGACAGGTTCAGGGAGGAGACGAGTTCAGAGAGGCGGCAGCATTGCACACTGTAGGGCCTTGGAGGCTACGTAGGAAACTGTGTTCATTTTAAATGGGAAGCTTAGTGAATGTCTTCAGCAAGGGAATGACCTGATAGAAATTTCTTTAAGGAAGTCACGCTAGATTTCATAAGCAAGATGCACTGTAAGAGGGCGGGAGTCAATGTGAGGAGACTGGGCAGAAGCTTCTGCAGAAGAAATCCAGACAAAAGACCAGGGTGATTTAGACTATTGTCCTGGCAGTGGAAATGGGACAAGTAGAGGCTGTGGGAGTATGGAGAAAGAAGAGATGCTCAGAACAAGGAAAAGAAAAAAGAAAAGAAGAGAAAAGGAAAAGCAAAGAAGAAAGAAAAGAAGGAAAGACAGAAAGAAAAGAAAAAAGAAAATGGCCCTTCCTCCTGACAGAAATGCAGAAACAAGGGCTGGAGACACAGCAGCTACATTATAACCAGAAGGATGCAAGGCAGGTGCAAAGGTAAAGAGGGAGAAGCAGAAAGACAAAAAGGAGCTTGGAACATGGATACTGTAGAATTGCTAAATCAACTTGGACTGCCTGCTTTTAGTTTCGTTGCTGTGTGAGAATCATCTCTCACTTGTTTAAGAATTCTAGTCAACTTTCTATTACATCCAACCAAAAATAATCCTGGCATAAAGAAAAAAATTACTGTGATGGCAGAATCCTAAAACAGCTCCCAAGACCCCTGTCTCTTGGTGCATGTGCTACAGAATCCCTTCCCTTGGGTTCAGACGGCATCTGCGAATGTGCTGGGGGATAGTCACTCCCTCGACCAGGTCACCTTTTATGAGACCCAGTCCTAGCAGACTGCCGGCTTTCCCATATTACAGCCCCATGGCGCGGACTTGGGGTGGCCTCGAAGAGCTGAGAGCTACCCCTGGCCAACAGTCAGCAAGCAAAAAGGGACCTCAGTCCCACGACAGCAAGAAACGGAGTCTCCTCAAAATGAGCTCGGAAGAGGACCCAGATGGGACGACAGCCTTGGCGATACCCAGATGTCGGCAAGGTGAGACCCTAAGCAGAGAACCCAGTAAACCTGTGTGTAGACTCCTGACCTCTAGAAACTGTGAGCGGACACAGTCGTCTTGTTTTATGCTGCTGAGTGTGGGATGATCTGGTCCACTCCAGTGGGGCACTGATACAAGGGCTGAGACCTCCAAGGCCGAGAGGCAGGGTGGAGAAGCAGGCGGTCCCTCACTGAGCAGGGGCGGAAACTGCACGTTCGGGCAGCAAAGCGTTCCAAGAAGCCGGCATGGTCAGACTGCGCCCAGCGAGGCTGGGGAAGCCAAACACGGGGTAAAGACGTGGGAAAGCAGAGCCTCCTCCGTCAAGGAATTCGGCCAAGAAAGGAGAATAATGGGGG
Organism: Potos flavus; assembly: GCA_028534135.1. Lineage (NCBI taxonomy): Eukaryota > Metazoa > Chordata > Mammalia > Carnivora > Procyonidae > Potos > Potos flavus. Next base: position 11,662,739 of record CM052895.1, on the reverse strand, counting down.
CAACATGGCAGAGAAGCATGGAGTCAAAGGTGGGTTTTATTGTGTTAAATGGGAAATGCTATGCTGTGCTCATTTACTGATGAGACTAATCCAATATTGAGGTAAGAGGGAGAGGGAGACAGAGAGAGAGAGAGGGAGAGAGAAACAATTTATGACTGTCTATAAGGGAATAAATACTTAGCTCACCTCTACACCATTTGAGGTGTTTCTCAAACAGGAACAAAGCCAAAAAATGCTCCATTATTCTGTGGTAATAAGCTTATTCAGTTCCAGTTTAAAGCTAAAAGAAACTGCCTTTAAAACTACTGAGTCCTGGCATTTCTTACATTGTAAAATAGAAAATCAACTCCATTATCTGTCTCTCTCTCTCTCTCTTTTTTAAATCTTGAAGATACAGTACTGAAAACACTTTTCCTTTTTATGTATGTCAGGAGTGTGCAGGAAGCCGATCATCGTAGCTGTGGGGACCTGTGACAGCATTTGTAGGTGAGTAATGAATGGCTTTAGATGAGGAGAGACAAACCCAAGACAATATGTTTTCCAGCAGGGCTCAGCTGCTCACAAGATAAATACTCCTCTGCCATTCCCTCCGATGATTAACTGTTCCGGCCAGGCTGCGCCCGGCCACGCGGCCTTTCTGATGCACGCCGACAGCCCCCACATTCCACGATACAGCAAGCAGTCCCCTTCGCGTGGGGCGATCACTCCCTTTCCTATTTTCTTTATTTTTCTGAAGATTTTATATATTTATTTTTATATTTATTTATTTTCAAGTCATCTCTACAGCTGACGCGGGGCTTGAACTCACAACCCGGGGATCAAGACCTGTGTGCTCCACAGACTGAGCCAGCCAGGCGCCCCTCTCTTTCTTTTTTATACCATGAGAAGAGTATACTGGAACTTACTCCACACATACGTGCCATTTACACACTGTGATAGTGACTGTTGTCTTCCTTTTTATTTTTAAGATTTTATTTATTTATTTGAGAGAGAGAAAGAGAGAGCATGTGCATGAGTGTTGGGGAGGAGCAGAAGAACAGGGAGGGGGGGAGGAAGCTCAAGCAGACTCCTTGCTGAGCTCCAAGCCGGTCGTGGGGCTGGATCCCAGGACTCTGAGATCATGATCTGAGCCGACAGTGGGATGCTCAAGGGACTGAGCCACCCAGGCGCACCGGTAGTGACCATTTTCCACAGAAAGGAACACAGATACTTTCCAGAGCACATGAATAAAAAGATGGAAATGGAACAAAGAAGTGAAGGAAAGAATGGGGAGCCTAGGGCTCTCTGTTCAGCAGGGAGCCTGCTTCCCCCTCTCTCTCTGCCTGCCTCTGCCTACTTGTGATCTCTCTCTCTCTGTCAAATAAATAAATAAAATCTTAAAAAAAAAAGTGGGGAGCCTTTACGGTAAAATTCAATCTATCACTCCACCTTGGTCTCCCTCCGTCCCTAGAGTTCTCTCCAGAAACACCACCCGTGGTGCTGTAGTCCTGATTTAACCCCATAAGGCAGCTCTAGGGCTCCTTTGAAATGCGCACTAGGTTAATTCAAATACAAGAATGTAATATTTTATTCAAGCCAAAAGGAGGCAGTAACAAGAATGAGGACAGTTGATTTAGGAATGAACCAGTCCCCTATTTCCATGAGACCTCTGGGCTGGGGCTGAGAGCAAACAGCTGGGAAGGCACAGACTCAGCAGCTGGCCGGGCCGGGGAGGCTGTCGTCCCCACTCCCGCGATCGTAGGCCTAGGGTGGTAAAGGAGGTAAAGCGGTTCTCAAGCACCACCACTCATGGTGGTAAACTGCCTGTCTCTAGGGGCTGGGGGTGGATGTCGCTGGGCACAGGGGAAGCACGTGCACGCTGAAGGCTCTCCCTGTCCCCACGGTCTGGGCCTGAGCAGTATGGAGGGAACCGTGTCACTTCATTTTTAAGAAGGATACTATGTGGAAAGTGAACAGAGAACAGGGTAGGATGCTGCTTGGCCTTCGGTGTGGTACTGGTTGTGGGTTTCCTGCCTCGGAATGGAGAGCTACGAAAGACTTCCCAAGTGTAAGCTGGGCTGGAAACTACAGTGAGCTCAAACCCCATTTTTTTGCACCCCAAATATTCCTCCAGTAATTCATAAATAGGCATAATGTCCTCCAAACATCCCATTGGCCAAACACTGATTGCCCAATAAGAGCCCAACACTAGCAGGCAGTGAGGAAGACACAAAAGATAAGATATGATCCTTTTTATAAAAAATGTGTCTCCTAGTTGGACAAGACTTAGGGACAGCTAAATTTTACTGACCTCTTAGATGTTTTTAAGTTAAGTAGAAATGTCTACTCCAAAGGCACAGGAGGAGCGCCTGGCTGGCTCAGTCGGTAGAGCAGGCAACTCTTGATCTTGGGGTGATGAGATCGAGGCACACGTTGGGGACAGAGATTACTTTAAAAAAAATACATAAAAACAAAGGAACAGGAGTTCCCAGAACAAAGACATGGAGGAGTAAAAGCAACCCACATGAGAGAAGGAGAACGTGAAATGTTTTACTTTGGTTTGAAAAGATCAGAACACAGAGGGGAGGCCATTCCGCATGGCAAAGACAGAAAAAGTGATTTTCATACACTGGGGTGAATGGGGAGACTGGTGTGGTAGCCACTGCTGTTTTCTTATGAGAAAGTGAGAAATAAGGTCAACCAGAAAACGGGATTGTGGTTGACACGGGATTGTGGTTCTCCTCAAAGTGTCCACGTCCTGATCCTCGGAACCTGACACCGTGTCACGGTATGTGGCTGAAGGGTGGGATCAAATCAAGCCTCTTGAGATGGGAGATATTACCTGGGATCATGCAGGTATGACCAATGTAATCTCAAGGGACAGGCTGAAGTGTCCCCGTCAGTGAGGAGAGATGTGGGGACCGGAAAGATGATGATAGAAACAGAACCCGCAGGGCCCTACTGCTGGCTTTCGAGATGGAAGAGGCCACAAGCCACAGACTGTGAGCAGCTTCTAGAAGCTGGAAAAGGCAGGGAAATGGCTTCTCTTCCAGAGCCTCCCAGGAGGAACACGGCCCTCTCGACACATAATAAATGTGTGTTGTTTTAAGCCACTAGGTCTGTGGTGACGAATCCTGCCAGTAAAAGGAAACTAAAAGAGAGTCTAAGATTACTGGCCTTGAGGGTCAAGGTCCATGATATGGTGGACAACGCAGACCCATTTCAATGTATTTGGGAATGAAGAAGGATGAATGAAGAATGAATGAAGGACAGAATGAAGAATGGAATGAATGAAGAAGGAGTGAAGGAAATTGTGAATGAAGAATGAAGAAGGAAATGCTGCTTTAAGGAAACTGATCTGTAGCAAAGTATGAATCAGAAGACAAGGATCAGAAACACTTAGAGGAATACTTACAAAATAGTAAGATATTGGCTTGGGAGGGCAGAGGAGAAAGGGGTAAGTTAAATGGTGCATAGTATAGAAATTTTGAGGACTCAGAGGACTCAGTGGGACTTGATGACCCTGTGAATATGGGAGGTAAGAGAAAGGCAAGAGAGACACCTCAAGGTTTCAAACCTGTTGGCTTCAGTGCCTGTGATGGGGAGAGGGTGGGTGGGGAGGGTTGTTGAAGAGAATCAACTAAAAATAGAACCACACAATAGGACCTGTCAAACATCAAGAGACACTGTGATATGCCTCATCATGTGGGATGGTTGAACAGGCAGATGACTGGGCATGGCTGGGTAGTACCCAGAATCTGCATTTCAGTCAACACTGTGCTGATTCCGGGGGTCCAAAGTGCACACTATGAAATGCATCCATCGGGAAAAGCTAAAAGAAAATGGAATCAAATACTCCTCATAGCTCTGGAAGAAATGACTGATGTGACCCAAAATCTGAAAGAGGGAAAACTGACCTAACACATAACACACCAATTTATTTTTTTTAAAGATTTTATTTATTTATTTGACAGAGAGGAGAGAGATCACAAGTAGGCAGAGAGGCAGGCAGAGAGAGAGGGGGAAGCAGGTTCCCCGCTGAGCAGAGAGCCCGATGCGGGGCTCGATCCCAGGACTCTGAGATCATGACCTGAGGCTTTAACCCACTGAGCCACCCAGGCACCCCGATAACACACCAATTTAAAGCTTTTGTAAATTAAAATAAATATCATAGCTATAAGGTCCTGCATGAAAAATACTTTCAGCAAATGGCTAATTGTTTATTAACAAGCCAAGCAAACTTATGGGCAAAAACAAATGAGACTGCAGCAGAAAGACAATTCCAAAAGAGGGACTACAACGTCTAAGCAAACTGAAGACCTACAAAGGAAAACAGCAACAAGACCATATACATTATTTGCTAGGTAAACAAATATAATTGGGGGGTAATATTCAAATCTGAAAAGATTCTGTGATACTTCCCAAAATGCTGGTTGCATTTTAAATCGGCTATAACTATTCTGAAACATCATTTGGCAATATACATCAGGGACCGTAAAAACATCCAAAGTCTTTGACAGAGAATGCTTCTTTGTATAATCTAGTGTAAGGAAACCATCTTGAGTAAGGAAAAGATTAGATCTAATGAAGACTATCAATAATTGGAAATTTACCAGGGAGCCTGGGTGGCTCAGTCGGTTAAGCGTCTGCCTTCGGCTCAGGTCATGATCTCAGGGTCCTGGGATTGAGCCCTGCATCGGGCTCCCTGCTTAGTGGAGAGCCTGCTTCTCCCTCTGCCACTCCCCCTGTTTGTGCTCTCTCACTCTTGCTCTCTCTCTCTCAAATAAATATCTTTAAAAAATGATTGGAAATTAACCATGTGATGCATACACTCTCCTTTAGTTCATAAAATAACCCTATGAAGTTAGTACTGTCATAATTCCTATCCTACAAATGGGGAATCTGAGACATAGGAAGACCATGCAACTTGTTCCAAGGACTGAAGAGCCAGAAAGAGGTAAAGGCACGCTCAAGAGCATGCTGGCTCTAAAGCCTACACACTGAACTTCTGCACTAGAATTACCACCATGCAGGAACATGCTTAGCACAAAAGCATTTGCTTTACTAAAAAACTTCAAGAAAAGAGGGGCATCTGGCTGGCTCCGTCGGCAGAGTAATTGACTCTTAATCTCAGGGTTGCAATTTCGAGCCCTAGGTTGGGTGTGGAGATTGCTTAAAAATAAAATCTTAAAAAAACCTCAAGAAATGAAGGAAAAGAGAAATTATAGTAGGACAGTAGAAATATGTGTGGGTAACAATGGATCATTTCCCCTGTCCCCAAACTTCTTGCAAAGTTTAGCTTTATGGTCTAAAATTTACTGGAAAGGAAAAAAAAAAAAAACACCTCTTGAATATTTTCAACAAATAGAAAGAAATCCTAAGAAACGTGTAAATAATTGGGATATTATCTTTGTATTTGAACATCAACAATTATAAAAATTGGGGGGAAGTAAAAATCATTTAGAACTTTCCTTAGATGACCACGTAAACTGTGAAATGGGTAATGGTCTTAGTTTCTGCCTCAAAATTAGCCCGAAAATAAGCCAGGAGGAATACTTGTCTGTCTCTAGAGTACAGAGAAGAGCTATGTGCCTATTATTCTAAAGATGCAAAGCGCTTGATAAAGAGCTCATGTATCATTTTAGAATTAACATGGGGACACTGGCCAAACACGTTTAACAAGTAAGAAATACAATGTAAAATGTCAGAAAGACCAGGACACTGACAACATGGTGAATTCTACAGACTGCCGAAACAGGTGAGAATTTCAGGAAGATTAAATAAGAGATTTGACCGAATGTAAAAGAAAAATATTTCACATAAAAATATGACACTCAAAACACATCACAAAATTCAAATACGGAAACAGGGGTATCCAAATGGTCATAAAACAGTCAAAGGGCACATCGCAGGAGCAGCCAATAAAACCTGTGCTTTCTGAGCACATTTTTCGCTGATTTTCATCCTTAACACAATTTTACAGTCAAGGTGACAGATTTCTGCTTTTTTCACACCCTACCATGATTTATACTTAGCTATCTTCGATAGTCGCCTTTTAGCCAAATCACATACAGTTGCACTGGGGCAAGGAAAGGAGACTCTGGCAGCTGCTTTCTGTGCTACAATGTAGAAGTAAGTAAATAACTTACCTACGACTCTGCCTTATGAAGCTATTTTTATCTCTGCATCCCTGTGGGGATGTTTTATTTTTATTTATTTTTATTTTTAATTTTTTAACTTAATTGTATTTTTTCAGTGTTCCCAGATTCATTGTTTGCACACCACACCCAGTGCTCCATGCAATACGTGCCCTCCTTAATACCCAGCACCAGGCTCTGTCGGGATGTTTTAAACATGCAAAATTGAGAAATTTGAGAATTTCTACTCTCAACTCTGGTAGGCCTGATGATATGACTACAGGAATTAAAATTAAATAAAATTATTAACAGGAACTGCAGAATTTGAGGGAAGAGTCCGAGAAAACCTAGGAATTTTTTCTGACTCTGAGCATCTGAGAACTGCCTATCATCCCTGGGCAGAAAATCAAATCCCGTTAGAGAACAGGAGGAATGACCCTGCAGGGGTGAGAGGCATGGGAGCCTTCGGCACAGGGCGGGCCTAATTGGCAGTCACCTGCTGTGCCGGGTGTGGAGCTGGTCGAGGAGTATCTGGTGGGGGTGGCGAGGTTGTGTCGAGGTCATGGAGAGCTGGGAGGTGAGGAAGGCAGCCTGCATGTGACAGGCCCCTTCGTCCATTCTCGGCTCATGAAAGGCTGAGCAGGGGTTGGGGCTCTGCTTTTAATCTTAGTGTAGGAATTTATTTCATGCAGTACCCTGCGGAAATCTCCCTAGAATCTGTTTCCCTGAAACACAAGCAGGCCAAAACAATCCCTCGAGAAGGCATGGAGACCCAGACTCCAAGTTTGTTCCTCTTTAAGACCCCCTGGTAGGAGCTTTCCTAAAGGCTAACGGGAACATCTGGTCTAAATCCATATTCACCTGCACTGTTTCTTTTGGAAGCAAATCTGGATTTAACAAAATTTTAACAGAAGAATGACATGTATATTATCCCTCGCCATCGTAAGAGAACAGTACACAGAGGGAAAGAGTTTCACTAATTTCTCTGTAATATCCTGTTAAAGTATATACTCAATATTCCATTCTCCTGATGTAAAAAAAAAAAAAAAAAAAGTGGGGAAATCTAATTTTTAAAGAAACGCTACGGAACTTTTAATACAGAATAAGCACATTGTCACGTCATTTATGCACTAACAGTTCCCAGAAAATTTAAGAGGTCTTCAATAAAATTAAAAGAATAGACTATCTTTCTTAACATATTTACTTAGTATCTTCCCATCTAACTTCTTACGTAATAAAATGAAGAAAATGAGTTAGGGCATACATTTATGGGTGCATATATATATATCACTTGTATATACATTCACGAGCTAGGTCTAGTTATGAAGGTAATGTCAGCACCTCAATAATAATTCCTAACCTGCAAAACATTAAATTTTGGTAGAAAAAAAAAAAAAACTCACTTTAAAAAAAAATTCACTCTTCTATTCTTTACTCTTTCTCCCCAAACTCAGCTCTTCCTTCTATATTCTTGTGTCTTTTCTCTAAGACTTGTAATGACATGAATCCAAGAATTCGAACACCCATCTTGTCAAGTGGCCTTTACAATGCAAAAGAATTATATGTGTTCTCCTTAGACACGTTCACCCAAGACTCCTTGAATACACGTGCCACATATGTCATCTTTTCCAGGAACATGTAAGTGTAAGTTGCTTTTAATAAATGTCTCCCCATAAAATCACCATCTGCTTCTTTCTGTCCTTTGTGTAAAGCACGTTAGGTCTCTTCTATGGAAAGAGTCAGGTCTGAGTCTAATTCTCTGTGAACCTCTCACATCCAGGCAATACTTGCAAAGAGCTTGCAACTCACATCTATTTACGGAAAAGATCTGAAAAGAAAACCCACTTCCTCAGGAAGCACACTTTCGGGGGACTGAATAATTAAAAAGAAAACTTAATTCACGATCAAAGAAATCCTACTGTGCCAAGAACTATTTGTGCTCTCAGAAAACACAGAAAACAGTCTTAACCTTATACCAACTACTATATAAGGGAAAAGGAAAAAAAAAAAAGTTACCTTTTTGTGCAAGGCATGAAATTCGCTGTACCTTTTCTCAACAAAATGTTTTCTTCCATTCATTAGCACTTCTATCTTAAACACCTAAGGAAAAAAAAAAAAATTAAAAAGATTAATTCCACCAGTTCAAAACCCTCAAATCATCTGATGTGGTAAGTTTGTGACCATGATATATTTCATCCCTTTAATTACAGTAGCTGATCCCCCAAAACCCAGAAGGCTCAGGAGACCCTGGGCCAACAGCACTGATTAATGAGCGCTCAGGCCAAATGCTTTAGTTAGTACAAACTGAAGTATCCCCTTAACGTGTCTAAAAACAACAAACTGAAACGCGTCCACAGGCTCAACTTTCTAATCAGAGCACATTCCTCCCTTAAAATTGTTTTGCCAAATGAGTATGATGGTATCAAAATAAAGGGTTTGACAACAGCGAGAGCCTGGGGAGAGTGGCAGGCCCCAGCATTCCATTATGGGGATTATCTCTAAGACAATCAGGCAAAAGGCAGTGCATTTTAGGTTAATTTCTTCCTAACCTGCATATTCATCTCTAGTCTCAGCTGGGCCTTATTCTGCTGTTTGCAAAACAGGGAAAGCGTAGTAAAGGCTCATTTTCCCTGCATGATGCCAGTGACAGCTTGCACTCCCACCTCCAGGAGGTTGAAAGGCCAGAAGAAAAGGCTCTCTGGGTGCACTAATTAGTAGGCACGAACATGACATTTTCTTGATTCTCAGGTCAGTGGATCAAGACTGGGAACAAGGGATGAGAAATATCGTGCAATGCTCATGAAAACACAATGTTCAGATGGGGTGGAGGCAGGACGCGTGGCGAGAACGGAAGACAAAGTGATCTATTATTTTCAAGAGGGTGTCTTTGGCTCCTGTTGTGCTGACCAAGTTGTGGACGACGCCAAGATGATGGAATATTGTTCAATGAGTTCGTAAGCCTAATTTCTTGTTTCAGTTGTCCTTCTGGAAAACACAAGAGGTGAGGTCACAGGACACCAGAAAGTAGGAAGAGCATGCTAACTTTAATTCTAAAGAAAACTGAAGTTAGCCCGTGAAACACAAGGGCACACACCGTCAAGACAGATTCCCTATGGCTCTACATTGCTACCTCATACTAAGTATGACTTTTTCGAAAAGACAAAATTATATCGTCAAACACATAACGGGTTTGCAGATTTGTACTCTTTTGAATCAGAAACAAAATCTTGTGTGGTATGACTCAGCTACGAAACCTGCTTTTATTAAAGCAAATGGTAAATATTTAACAATTTAATCAATATCTTATACTAATATTTGGTTTTTCAAGAAACCTCCCTAAAAATACTTTTCTTTGGTCAATTAGTGAAAATACTCTCTTCTCAAAACAGATCCAGACACTTCAAAGTCTCAGATGTATGTCTACTATTTTTAAGAAAAATATTCTGTTTACTAAGTCACCAAAGAAAATTCTTCTCCTTCAAAGACGCTGCCAGGAATAGGAGGAGGGGGACACCCTGAGAAACACAAACAAAAGAAGCTCAGCTTCAACATACGGTGTGGTTAATAGGACACAGAGTCCCTTTTTAGTGTCAGGCCCCAGAGTTAAATCAGGACAATGTGGGAGCAGGAGAAGTACTTTCCATCTGCTGAACGGCAGGAAAGAAATGAAGTTATGCTCTGAGTCCAGTTACATGAGGCATCATCATAAAACCCGCCACTTTAATTGGCACGTTTGCTGCAGAAGCCACAGAAGGAGAAAGCCGAAGACTCGGAAAGGCTCAATCTACCGGGTCACCCTCTTGAAGGCCAGGGATGAGACACATTACACAGCGGCGGCCTCATGGAATGTCATCCCTTCTATCGACCAGATGGCTCCATTACCAAGTTCCACAGTTACTTTTCAGTCACTCAATTCATGGCGGTGGTGGTGGAGGGCGGTTTGGACACACACACACACCACACATGTACCTTGCGTGGTACATTTTCATGCTAATATTTTTATTTTGTTGCCATTTCAAAAATGTACAATATACTTTATATTGTTCAGACTTCTTTTAAATTCTGGGAAAATATCTTGGAAAGGAAATTGGTTAATCAGAATTTCCAGGACAAAGGGAAGGAAGAAATGGAACCAATTTAATAAATCTTATTGTCCTGAATTCCAGAGCAGTAGTTTGTTTTTTTGTTTTTGTTTTTTGTAAGTTTCTGATACATGTTGTCCCTGTTCCCTAGAAAATCTTTTTCCTGCTTTGTTCTTTTGGCAAACTCTGAGCAGCTATTACCTACCTCTAAGGTAGGGAGAGCACAAGAAACGCTGGGAAAGCTTGCAGCACAGTATCTGGCATTCATTCATTTATTTATTTAGCAGATATTTACTGAGTGGTTGCAACCTACTCAGGGGTAGCTCTAGGCTCTGGGGATTCAACACTGAACCAAAGAGGCAAGAACTCAGGCTTCCAGGCACATCTATCCTACCTGGTGAGGGAGGTCGACTATAAACACATGAATGAATCCAATGAAGTCAGGAAATAAAAAGTCCTGTGGAGAACAAGGCAGCAGGTAATGACACAGCTGAACGAGGGCGTTGTTTTAGACAGCATAGTGTCAGAGAAGGTCTCCCCAGGCAGACTGGCAGTGAGAGGTACAACATCTGGACACAAATGCCAGGAAAAGGTGAATGTACCTTCCTCTGAAATTTCAGACTGGGAGAGGGTGGACAAGGACTTTTAAAAAAATTTTGTTTAATTTTTTTTTACGAGTTTATTTATTTATTTGACAGAGAGAGAGATCACAAGTAGGCAGAAAGGCAGGCAGAGAGAGAGGGGGAAGCAGGCTCCCCGCTGAGCAGAGAGCCCGATGTGGGGCTCGATCCCAGGACCCTGAGATCATGACCTGAGCCGAAGGCAGAGGCTTTAACCCACTGAGCCACCCAGATGCCCCCCCAAATTTTTTTTTTTAATTAAAGTCTAGAGCAGGGTGATTCCCACGTCTGGTTAAGATGGCATAACAGGGAGCAGATTTACTCTCCCACCGGAAACAACTCAAAATATGTGGGAAAGATATGGCTCTCAAGACATCAGACATGAGGAAATGAAGGAGAGTGAGAGACAAAAGAAACAAAGTTGAGCCCTACGGTTACCCGGTCAGAGCTCTGAGGGGAAGCCAGCTCCAAGGGCAGGGTACTGGGCCAGAGTGAGCTGCACACAGAGGGGACTCCTGCGACCTGCCAGAGGTCTCCCTCCCACATTCAGCTAAACCCTTGTTTACACATGGGACTGGGGAACCTCACCCAAGGACAGGAAGACATTAGAAGAGTGCTCAGAGCTCACAGATAACTGGGCATACAGCCTGTTACCAAATGCCAGGGTAGAAAACCTCATAATTCACGAAACATTAGTTAGAGTTCTCAGAAAGGTCTTGCCTCAGTAGTGGGACAAAATTAACAGTAGACTAAAGGCTCTTTTAGTCCAGTATAAAAAAGCCTAAACAAGACCTAAAGGGTGTAAACTGTTTCCAACTAACTTAACCACATGCCAGGACAAAACTCAAGAATATTTTTAGGAATATAAAAATATCTTGTACCTAACAAGATAAAGTTCACAGGGTCTGGCATCCCATCAAAAAGAGGAAGGAAAGGGGGGATGGGTGGGAGAGATGGGGTGGCTGGGGGAGGATGTTGGGGAGAGTATGTGCTATGGTGAGTGCTGAGAATTGTGTAAGACTGATGAATCACAGACGTGTACCCCTGAAACAAATAATACATTATATGTTAATAAAAAATAAATAACGACAATCCTAAAAAAAAAAAAAAAAGGCAGGAAAATACAACTCATAACAAGAAGAAAAACCAATCAATAGAAACTGATCTGGAAATCACACAGATGATAAAATTAGTGGACAAAAGCATTAAAATCACTATTATAAGGCAATTTCTTATATTTAAAAATCCAGAGGAAAGGGTGACTATAACCATGGGAGATACTAAAAAACACACACAGCAAGTCTGGGTCCCATTAATGAAATCAACAACATCTATGATTAAAACAAAAATGCACTTGATGGGATTTATAACAGACTACACATTGCAGAAGAAAAGCTAAGTGAGCTTAAAGACCCAGCAAAAGAAACTGTCCCAAATGAAAGAAAGGGAACAAAAACTAAAAAATAGCTAAACAGAGCATCAGTAAACTATGGGACAACTTGAAAGAGAAGAATATATGTATAATTGGAGTCCCCACAGCAGAGCAGAGACAGGAGACCGGGGCTGGTGGAAAAGACAAATATATTTAAAGAAATCATGACCAAATGTTTCCAAATTTGATGAAAACTATAACACCACAGATCTAAAAAAACCCAATGGATCCAAATACAAGAAACATGGTGGGGGAAAAAACCCATAATCCTAGGCAAATCACAACCAAATTCTTTAAAAGCAGTAAGAAAGAGAAAATCTGAAAAGTAGCCAGGGGAAAAAAGAGACATTAGGTAGAAAACAAAGAAAGGTAAGGTGGATACCACATTTCTTTAATACTTCCATAAATAACTAAGTGTATAAGAGCGATTCAATGCATATATATTCCACTTATGTTTTACTGTCATAGTAATATGTTCTATGTAAAGTAGCATGTGTGAAATAAAATGTACAAGTTAAGGCCAACTTTTTAAAAATCATTATATTTAAAGCATTTCAGTACTTCTCCCCCGTCAAATAGTAATAACAAGGGGACAACCACAATAAGGATTTTTCTAGCCCTTATTATGTGCAGGCACTGCTCCGAGCTCTTTACTCATAATAACCACTCATTTAGTTCTCACCACTCCAAATGAAATAGGTAGTATTATCCCCATGTTACAGGTCAGGAAGCTGAGGCAAGGATTAAGTAACTTGACCACAGTAGAGCTGCATTTTGAACCCAGCAACTCGGTTCCTGAACCTGCCCTTCTAACCCCTGCATAATGCTGACTCCCAGTGAGCAGTGTTTAGATAGCCCCATTTCTTGGAGGAAATGCTCTGGAGTAAGGGCGACACCTTCCATTCATTCCTCCCTGGAGGTTCTGTCCCCTAGATGGGCTTCTGAGGAGCATAAGACACTTGGCAGGGACAGGGCTCACGGTGTCATGAGGTCTTTCCTCTTAAATCTATGGGGGCTGTGCTCCTTTCAATGGAACCTGACCAATAATCTCTATAAAAAGCATACAACTCTGTAGAGTAGAAGGATACTTTTTTATATTACCTCCTCCTGTCAGGATCTGTGCCCGCTGCCCCCTCAATCTCCTTATACTGTGGTTCTAAATGTTAGCTTCCATGGTTTGCACTTAAAAAAAAAAATAGTATGTACTTATCAAAAAAAAAGTTTCAAAAACTCCAAAGACTGTAAACTTAAAAGTATAAGTTTCTTACATAAGAGACTTGTGTAGTTGTCCCAACTCAAGAGGGATCTTAATTATCCTTTCACAAATTGTCCCTACACATATAAGCTCTGTATGTATACAGGAGTTGTTACTTTCTTACAGAACCATAGCCACATCATACAGTCCTACTACCTCACTTCCATGAATTTTATTTTTTACCTTATTTTATTTATTTAGTACATGTTGAACATCTTTACCTATCAGCACATTTTGCAATGCCTAATTCTTTAATGGCTACCTAGTACTCCTATGTATAATTGTTACCATACTTTACTTAATTAGGACCCTAAGGTAGATATGAAGTCACTATACTATTTTGTACCATATTCATGTATGTTTATATATGTATATATGTTTATATATGTATGTTTATATAGTTGATGCATGAACAACATGGGGGTTAGGGGCACCAACCCCCACGCAATTGAAAACCCATGTATAACTTTTGACCCTCCAAAAACTTAACTATCAATAGCCTACAGTTGACTGGAAGCCTTCTTGATAACATAAACAGTTGATTAACACTATTTATATGTTACATGTATTGTATACTGTATTCTTAAAATAAAGCTAGAGAAAAGAATATGTTAAGAAAATCATAAAGGACAAATACATTTACAGTACTGTACTATAGTTACTGAAAAAAATCCACATAGAAGTGGACCCACACAGTTCAAACCCACACTGTTCAATGGCCAACTGTATATGTTTATGTATTTTATTTATATATAAATATATACATAATCCTTGTCTGTACACGTACTTACATATATATATACACACACAGAATAAATTACCAAAAACTTTGCCAAATTTACCCCCACCTCCAAATCCACAAAGTTACACAACAGCTACAGGATATGGAATGTCTGGCCCATCCTAACCAACACTTGCTATTAGTCACTTTGGCAAGCTGGTGAGTGAAATGAGAATTAATTGGATGTATTTTAACCAGTGTGTATAATGGCATAAATTTCCATTTCAACTATCTCACATAAAAAATCACACAGAGGTCCCACCTCCCTGTATAGCCCTCTATTCTTGGAGAGACTCTGGTCCACAAAGATTTCCAGAAATCCCTCTGGATAAAGCACGGAAGGCTTCAAGTAACTAAAAAAACATATTAAGATTTCCATTTAGGTTTGCTTAAAAAAAAACAACACACACACAAATTATATTGTTCATGTGACTAAATTCTAGCCACAGTCCTGGGAACATTATTAAGTCATTAAATTTAAGTTGAAAAGGAAAATAGATACGTTAAAGACAAGATTTCAATTCCTAAGTGTAGTTTTTCATTACATGTTAGAGCCAATTTTTTTTTTCCCTTGTGATAGTATCTCTGCAATTAAACTAGAAGTCCATGATAAAATATTTCAAAATTTAGGTCTACACCCAATTTTCCAGGAATGTATTTTAAGAAATAAAATAAACTTAAGCACAGGAAGGACTTAATCCATATTCCAGGTTGAATGGCCTCCTGATTTAGCTCATACTTTACAAAGTTACTCACTTCTAATCAAAGCAAAAACAAAGTTTTTCCTGTAACAGGCTAAAAATATCTAATAAAAAATTTAAATGCCTTCCAACTATAGGTGGGGATTCTATATACAAATAAAGCTTGGGGTTGCCTGGGTGGCTCAGTCGGTTAACCATCTGCCTTTAGCTCAGGTCATGATCCCAGGGTCCTGGGATGGAGTCCCATGCCAAACTCTTTGCTCAGTGGGGAGTCTGCTTCTCCCTCTCCCTCTGCCTGCCACTTCTCCAGCTTATGCTCGCTCTCTCTCTCTGTCAAATAAATACATAAAATCTTCTTAAAAAGCACACACACACAAAAACCAAATAAAGCTTAAGGTCCAGTGTCCAAGTGGTTTGGGTCACAAAATTGTTATGCTGAGAACATGAGATACACACAAAGGACAACTACCAGCTTCAAATATGACTTTTTTTTTTTTTTTAAGATTTTATTTATTTATTTGACAGAGAGAGATCACAAGTAGGCAGAGAGGCAGCCAGAGAGAGAGGGGGAAGCAGGCTCCCTGCTGAGCAGAGAGCCCGATGTGGGGCTCGATCCCAGGACCCTGAGATCATGACCTGAGCCGAAGGCAGAGGCTTTAACCCACTGAGCCACCCAGGCGCCCCAAATATGACTTTTCTTATATATGTTTTTGCTCAACTAGAACAACATGCCCCCATTTTTTTTTTTTAACATGCCCCAAATATTAACTCTAGGCTTGAAATCAACTCTGGGCTTGAAATACTCTCTTTCTTGACTAGGAATAAACAAGAAAGATAAAGTAAAATTTAAAAGACTGTTATTTCACTTACAAAAAGTTATACCGATAAAAGAGTCATTTACTGTGTGCCGGCTGGGAGCCAGGCTCTTAACACAAGACAGTTCTTTTACGTGGGAAACATGGTAAGAAAACCTCTAATTATTATGATATTCAATGACTAGGTATACAGTTTGATAAAACTAGCGTAAAAATTTAATTTGTTCTTATTCTGAGCCTTAAATCATATTTCCTCTAATCCAAGATCCCGCACTGATCAACTGAGAGACATTACTAATTTTATTATATTTGGTTGCAGAGAAACTGCTAATAGCTTTCTTCGTGCCTTAGAAAACATGTAAAGTTCATGGATTTTAAAATATTTTTAAGAAAAAGGCTGTTTCAAATAAACCACTGCTTAAGGAAAAAGAACCGTTCTATAAGTAATCTCCACTAGAAAACAGCTCCGTAAGAACTGGGCACTAATAAACATGTTTCCTTTTTTAAAACGATGCTTCTTTGCAAAGAAAATTCATGACACCAAAAGGACCCCCCCCCCCAATAAGAAAAATCTCTGGTGAAAGAACAAAAACTAATGAGAAAAACAAACAGAGCAAGAGCAAATATCAAAGACAAAAAAGAAATCTCAGTTTCCTAGGCTGGGAAGATCAAAAGTATTTACCATATCACAGGGAAAAATAAGGTATCTACGGACTCCGGAATTTTTTTTTTTTTAATTACAATGAAGGAAAAAAAAATTACAATGAAGGAAAAAAAAATCACTGGCAAAATACAGGTGAAAAAAAGCAGGGGGGCGCCTAAGCGGCTCAGTCGTAAGTGGCTCAGTCCTTAAGCGTCTGCCTTCGGCTCAGGTCATGATCCCAGGGTCCTGGGATGGATCCCCGCGTGGGGCTCCCTGCTCAGTGGGAAGCCTGCTTCTCCCTCTCCCACTCCCTCTGCTTCTGTTCCCTATCTCTCTGCGTCTCTCTCTCTCTCTCTCTCTCTCTCTCTCTGTCAAATAAATAAATAAATAAATAATCTTAAAAAAAAAAAAAAAAAAAAGCAGGAACAAAGATTAGGATGACCCAAAACTTTTTCTCTGTCACACTAAATGCCTCCCCTACAAAAAGTGGAACAGTATCAGCAAAGTTTTATCAGAGTATTATTTCATAATCATCCAAATTATTCACATAGAAAGCTACAAAAAGGCCATTTCAGCTGTGCGCA
>CM052895.1:11612224-11635638 GCA_028534135.1 Potos flavus | reverse complement strand
CTCACTGAATTCCTTCATCACCGTAGGAAGCACCTAGCAGAGTCAATGCTCAAGTAAGTGTTGAAGGAACTTTATACTATTCAATAGAAGCATTACTGACAGACTATATGCTAACACATTTTTTTCTGGTGCAAATGGTACATTTCCATTCACTTTACGACAGCTACAAAAATAAGTTCCCTCAAGCTACTGTTGCTACAGCTAGTGCCTGCCCTCCGCTTAGAACCTCTATCGCCAGAATCCTACCTATGGCAAGGGATTTACTCCTCTAGCTCCACAGTCACCTGACCCCCAGCCAGGTGGATGAACACTAGCGGCAGAAGAGCAGAGAAGCCTGTGCTCCTTCCGGTGGGGCAGAGATGTCCGGGCGAGGGCTGGCAGCAGGTGGCGAAAGCTATTCCAGTGCAAATGGCAAAGAGCAAACCTTTCAAGTCAAGGGAACCGCATCAAGAGAAAGCAGCTCTCAAAAACAGCCCCGACAGCCCCCCTCCACCAATGCACATACACCATAAGCCTCTCGCTAACAAAAAGTATGGAATATCCACCAAAGGAGGGGAAACACAGGTTCTTTGACTCCAGCTCTTGGACGATGATGTGGGAACTGCCTCGTCGACCACGTCTGGCCTAATCGCTTAATAATGTGAAGCTCTGGACACTAACCGTTTCCCCTCCTGACTGCACATCGGTTACCTGCAGAATGCTTTGAAAAGATCAACGTCCACATCCCCAACCAGACCGACTACATCAGTCTGTGGGTAGAAAGCAGCACAAAGAGATACATCTACCCAGTATCGAGATTTAACAGAAGTTTATATTTTTTCATATTTACTTTCATTTCACTTTGTCTTTTAAGAAACGACGTATCATGGATTCAGCTATGACCCACTTTTTTTTTTTTTTTTTTAAGATTTTATTCATTTTTTTGTCAGAGAGAGAGAGAGAGATAGAGAGCACAAGCAGGGGGAGTCGAAGGCAGAGGGAGAAGCAGGCTCCCTGCCGAGCAGAGAGCGCGACGTGGGGCTGGATCCTAGGAGCCCAGGATCATGACCCGAACCGAAGGCAGATGCTTAACCAACGGAGCCATCCAGGCACCCCACGACCCACATTTAATCTTCACAACACTTGTTCCCCTTTTCTGCCCAGCACCACACTGCCTACAGAGACTAGGACTTTAATTATTAATTTATACGATTATAAAGGAAAAGGAATTTTGAATAAGCCACACTGTTTTAAATGCGTATATATTATGTCTAGCAGTCAATTTCCCCCTTGCCTTCAGACAGAACACACCTCCATTTGCATTATGTACGAGGTGGAAAATCAGGCTGAAGATAATGTAAGACTAACACTACAGCAACATGTCTACCTAGGCCCTCAAGTTTCACACAGGTACCCTGAGTCACCATGAGTCTTCTCTAAGGCACTGCCTGAAAATAACGCCAACTTTCTTCAGAATGCAAAAGTCACACTGAAGTATTTCTGACAACAGATCCCAATACATTCACACGTGTGTGCATGTACACACACACCCATGCACCCTCACATACACACACACACACACACACACACACACGCACCCTCACATACACGTACACATACATACACACACACACACGCAGAGCTTTCCAGAATGTGCAGTCTCGATTTGTAGGGCTGAAATGAAGAATGTATTCTATGGTACTGCTGATCTTAACATCAAAGACTTGTAAATGAATAATGAGCATCTTTCTTTTTTTCCCCCCAAATCAATAGATAGATACAAACAATAGAAGATACAAACTCAAATACTTTCCTTTTTTTTTGAAGGGATAAACAGAAGAATGAGCTCGCCTCAAATGCTTAAACAATTAAGTTCCACCAATATTATATGATACATCATCAGGGAACAGTTTTTTTGTTATGGAAAAATTTAGAAATCTAAAGAGAACCCCGAAAAATCTGCACAGTATTAAAAATACTTGATAAGGGGCACCTGGGTGGTTCAGTGGGTTAAGCCTCTGCCTTTGGCTCAGGTCATGATCTCAGGGTCCTGAGATCGAGCCCCGCATAGGGCTCTCTGCTCAGCGGGGAGCCTGCTTCCCCCTCTCCCTCTGCCTGCCTGTCTGTCTACTTATAATCTCTGTCAAATAAATAAAATATTAAAAAAGAAAACTTGATAAGAAAATCTTCAGGTGGCAAACATGATTTATCACCACATACAAAGACTTAGCACCATAGCTATTTACAGGATACTCTTAAATGGTGATGACTAAATAATTGGAGGGAAGAAATCCTGCCCCTTCCCTGCCAAAAACGTTCCTAGCAATAAAGCTCTAAGAGCGACACACACATGTGCAAAACATTTCACTCTTTCCATTAATATGGCTATCTACTGTCATCTGAGTCTTACGAATTCATCCCAAACACGTTATTTTTACCTGCATGCAAGAACTCATGCAAGGTAGTAAGGTAGCAGGACAGGGCAAAGAAAGGACGCGGTCATGTTTTCTTAACATAGCCCAAGAAAGCAATTTTTAAACATAAGAATAGGAAGGGGGGAAAATATTCTTGTTTAGTGTTGAGCACTCTCTGAAAGACCTGTAATGATACGTAATTTTGGAAACTTCACACTAATGACATCTTTGATTTCCATTTAATGTACACAGTGACACCTACTGGCATAATGATGAGGCAATGCAGACAAGATGTGAAAATTCATACACAGGCAGAGGTCCCTGAGATAGAGATACGTATGTTCACGTTAAATGACACTGAGTTAAGTACAATTTTCTGAAACAGTGTATCGAACTAAGATGGAAGTAAGCTATAGGAAAGCCCCCATTCCTGGTGTTCAATTTCACGTTGCTGAGCCCCGTGAGAAAGACACACACAGGACTTGGGAGGCTGTCCTTCAGCATTCAGTTCACATTTTCCAAAAGCCATAAGCAGTTATTTTCGGTGGTTGGAATTAAACCTCAGACCTCACTAAAGTCAGTATGTTTGGTTGAGATCAGTCACATAACGGGTTAATTTTTAAAAAATCATATAAACCAAGAAAATCATAGCTGGGAGGCATTAGCTGCTGTATAAACAAGGTGGGACCCATTATAAATAAACTGTGTCCTTTTATAAATAAGCTATAGTCTATCACAGAAACCAGACCAGACTTACAGACTTTTTTCCCACTGACTATATACGTACAATTGTTGGTCATAAGGAAAAGTCAAGAGGAAGCAGGTAGAAAAAACACGGACAAGTGAGTAGAGTGCCCATCAATTATCTGGTAAACTATAGGTGGTTTGACTTTAAAACAGAAAGAGAAGAGTTTGGGACAGGACAGGAGGTTGCCAAGATGACAGGACTGGTGGCTGTCTTGGGGACACCAAGGTATGAGGGTAGACCCAGTGGAACCAGACAGAATGCCATGAATTTGTGCGGGCTAAGTCCCATGAAGTCAACTTGCTGAGAGAATGTAACCTTCTTAAGAACAGGATACACATTCCACATGGCAAATCTGATTGACTTAGGATGTGTCCACAGTCCTGCTAAGGTTTCCAAGGCTGATTCCCCAGAAACGAGTGCTGGGATCGATCAGCCATGTCTGTCATGGGTAGGGAGAGGGGAAAGGACACCACACATGGCCAAGGTCTGTAACCTCATTAGCCTAAGATTAAAAACAAAGAACTGTGTTTCATAACCTCAGCCATTTCCATCCTGCTGCATTTTTTTTTTTTTTTTTTTTTTTTTGCTTGTGCATTTGGCCTTTCCCTTTGTTTCTCAGGGAAATTTATTTTGAAAACAGCCCCCCCTCGGGTGAAAGAAGCAGGGGAGATTTTCCTTAGCCAGCTGGAGAGGCACAGGGAGGGTGGCAGGGATGAAGTGGGCACCCTAACCAGGAGAGGGAGGGCCTGGGGGCGCTCGTGAGACACAGTCCGCAGAAGTGTCCTCTACTAGAGTGACAGGTAGTCCCCCCGCTGAGGGCATTTAATGCAACCCAGGGCGCAGGTGAGGCTTTGTGTCCGGTCACCAGGACCCAAGGATGCCTGCGCCCTTGGCCCGAGACGTCGGATATGAGATGGCCGAGGGCTACCTCAGAGGTGTTGAGTCCTAAATCCCAAGGGCAGTGAACTCTCCACCAGCACATTACTTGGCCTTCAAGCCTGCGTGCAAAATATTCCATTAGTTAGAGATGACATCATGTTAAAATGAAAACATGTTTTAGTTAAGATTAATGAAAATGGAATAAGTTAATCACGGATAAGTTAGTAGCTAAACCTATCCTCTAGGTTATTTTCTCCTCTGTATATTTCTGTCTTAGAGCCTTTCTATTACAGATATGTAATTTTTTGTTTTTTGTTTTTTGTAAGTAAAGTAATTGGTATACATAGTAACACAACACATGTGTAGACTGGGCACTGTGAGAGAAAGCAAAAGCTCCCTACTCCAGCGAGAGGCAACTTTTAAATGTTTCTACTTTTAGGTCTTCTGGTAGTTACCTCTGGAAGTGGACCAACATGCATATACTTCTACTTTTTGATTTGTCAACCTTAAAAAGGATCTAATGATCTCTATAGGAAAGAGGAGGATTTAGTACATTACATCACTCCCCACTTTGCTTATCCCTCCCCCAGTATCTGAAAGTTATTTTATTTCTAGTTGTTCTGATGGTTACTTTTGTAACATTAAGTAACTCTGTCAGTACTCATTAGTACTTTCAAACTTTTCCCTAAACTTCTCCTTACCTCTATCATCCATAGCTACTCTTTCATATTCTCAAAAAATTCTTAACATTTGTATTTTGACACTACCAGCAAGTTTTCATTCATCCACACGGTGATTCTAAAAGCTGAAAACCAATCAGCAGGGTTTGCAATGTTTTGAAATGAGAGGTATGGAAAGCAAAGTAGCATGCTAGACGTACAATTACACAAACCATTAAAAAAATTAAGTACCATAAAGGCAAGACACTATTACGAAAAGAATTACGAGAAAGCAGTAAAGGGAAAACATATTAATACGTGATGAAACAAAAGATGACCATTTCTCTCACAATTATTAAAAACTGTATAAACTCTTAGCTTTTTCATAATGTGGGGCTTGGGGGGTTTGCGGAATGTTTTCGGGGGTTTAGTTAGAATAAAATGTAAGCTATCCTTGAAACAAATTTTAAAAATTTACGAAACTGTCCTTCAGATATAGTAAGTATTCACCTAAAACTTACTCTGAAAATGACTACCTATAGGTTTTGGGGGGCTGACCACTGCAGAATGAACATCAAGGTGGGAATATAGTCAATGCGCAGTTCCAAGGAGGACCAAACCTACCCAATGAGGCAGGGGAACTTAAAAAGAGAGAGGCCAAATACCGCTCAAGTCCGCTAGAAAACGGTTGAGTCCACATGGGTCTGTGTGCTCAATTTCTAAGTTCCTGAACCCAGATGTATAGTTCAGGTACAACCGCAAACCAAAAACCGAAATGGTAACCATCATATATGGATAACACGCTACACATACTTTGCAATGAATATAACAATGCCAACATATTCATTACAGGTTTCTACACCTACATTAAATATTCTACAATACCATGCAACGAATGCATGGAATGAAAAAGGAATTCTGATGGAGTACGCATTAAACACAGGGACTCTAAAACAAAATCAAACTAACCATCTGAAAACCAGGATAACTAGGTGCCCCAGAACCATGAATGGGCTGTGGAACCACATTTGTTTTTACTTTGCGAAGTGAAAGTTAGATATAAACTTTAAAAAAGAAAAGATAAACTCAATAAAACAGACTTAGGATTTTAGCTGGATAATATCAGTAAGAGAAAACTTTCCCTAACACTATTTATCTTTAGAAAGTGCTATTAAAATGAAATGACTTAATGAAACCTAGCACTTGGAGCTATGAAACACTGATTTAGTGAAGACTATTTACCCTACTTAAAAGACTGCTTAATAGAGAGTGCCTGCCTGGGTGGCTCAGTTGGTTAATCATTCGACTCTTGATCTCAGCTCAAGTCTTGATTTCAGGGTCATGAGTTCAAGCCCTAGGTTGGGCTCCACAGTGGGCATGGAGCCTACTGAAAAAAGGCTGCTTTTTGCTTTTACTTGGAAGCCAGATTCCAGCATAAGATGTACTCCCATGTATCTGTTTCATCGTGCTTCTATGAGCATGGGTAGTCAGAGACTCCAAATTACTGAGAACACTTAAATTAGATTAAATTATTAAATATGGCCCATTCCTCTTGCTAGCCCACTTAAGACAACTTCCCTCCACGAAGACTGCAAGCACTTCAAGGGCAGAAAATACACCTTATTCTTCACTAATGTCACCAAGCAGTGCTCAGACAACGCGTTGTCCACAGCAGGTGCTCATAACACATTTGCTGCGGAAGCATTATGTATAAGAGCAAAACACTGAGCACGACCCAAATCCACAACCATAGGAGACTGGGTGGATCAAATATGGTACACCCACACAAGGAAGTACCATGCAGCCATTATAAATAAGGTTTCTTACAAACTCCGATGGAGCGTTTTCTAGGATATATTGACTAAAAAATAATCATGGAAGAAAGATTATACATTGTATGATACTATACATTGTATGATACAATGTATGATACATACATTGTATGATATGAGACTAATATACTAAGATTATACATTGTATGATACAGTATCATATATCTCCAAGGAATGGAGATATAAGAAGAGATGGAGATATTTAGGAATAAGTGTGTGAGTGTGCACAAAAGAGAAACACAGGAGGTTTAATAAATACTTAATAAAAATAGTACCTACACAAACATAATGGGAAATATTCTATAAGACAGAAAGACTTGCATAAAAATCTTACATTTTATTAAGTCTTAAGAAACCAAAATTTTGGGGGCGCCTGGGTGGCTCAGTGGGTTAAAGCCTCTGCCTTTGGCTCAGGTCATGACCTCAGGGTCCTGGGATCAAGCCCCGCATCGGGCTCTCTGCTCAGCAGGGAGCCTGCTTCCCCCTCTCTCTCTGCCTGCCTCTCTGCCTACTTGTGATCTCTCTCCTCTCTGTCAAATAAATAAATAAAATCTTTAAAAAAAAGCAACCAAAATTTTTATGTATGAAGAAGAACCATACATAAAATGCAGTCTTAATTTAAAATGTGTATATACTCACACTTTAATATATCTTTCCCAGTTCTATCTACTGGAAGGATCTAGCAGCAATGATAAACCACTGCTCACTTAGCATCGAGATCTTGGTTTCTAAATACCATTCCCTACCAAAAGGAAGCAGAGTCCTTGGAAAAGGCCAGAATTGGGAGAGTAGGTACTGACCCCACATGTCTCATTGGGCAGAAAGAAATGTTGATCAAAGATAAATGGAGTAATGTCAAAAGCGCACAAGAGTCAAACTAAAGGAGATTCTATGGGACAAATGTGCAACAATTTGAACATTAAAAAGAATAATGACATTACCAGAAAACACTTTAATTAAAAAAAAAAAAAAAAAAAGCCATGAGTCTATAGAGATACAAGGGAGGAAGCACAAAGGGAAGAAACTCTTCCTGACAAAAGAATGCCAAATAATAGATGTGGAAAAAATGATAAAATTAGAAAGCCACCATTTTGCAACTATCAACACAGTAGCTTATCCAGGCAATGGTCATTACTCTGGGTAAACCATGAGTCAAAGGAGTGAAATGTTGTAATTTAGGGGTGAAAGTACTTTCCAAGGATTCATCCAAGAAAAATAAAGGGTGTGTATGGAAAGAGAGACAAGGAGGCACAGAGAAAACATAAAGAAAAAGTGACAAAATGTGATAAGTGGATTCACTGAGTGAATATAGGTACCCCTTGTATTCTGCTTTCAATAGTACTGTAGACCTAAATTTTTTCAAAATTAATCCCTGGGGGAAAAAACAAAAAAAGGCTGCTGTAAGTACCTAACTACGGTACACAGAGTTACGCCTCTGACCTCACGACACACTCCTGTTCCTGCACTTACTATTCCTATTTCACTGACAGAAGTGCAGTTTTGGTCACTAGACAGTCTCCGACTTGCACGCATACTTTGTTCTTACATGTTTGCTCCGAAGTCAGTATGTAACACTCGAAACACACGTCTGCACAGCAACAATTTTCCTGGCTGGCTCAAAAAGGCTACTCAAAGAATAACACTGCTAAATGAAATGACAAGGGCTTAAAAAAAAATCAGTTTATATACACAGAGGACTCAAACCCAATGTAATGTGATAAAACTTGAAGACGGAGTAATACTCCTCTCCAGAATAATGAGACGCATTTTTTTGGGAGATGCATTATTGCTGGAATACCTACCAAAAAGGGTGGGAGGAGACAACTGAAAATTTCAGGTATTAACGCAAAACTTATACTTTCAAAAAATGGACTGTATTTTTTTTAAAGATTGACTTATTCTAGAGAGACAGCACGTGTGCACGAACGGGGGACGGGGGGAGGGAGAAGGAGAGACTCTCAGGCAGACTCCATGCTGAGTGTGGAGCCCAATGTGGGGCTCGATTTCACGACCCTGAGATCATGACTTGAGCTGAAACCAAGAGTCAGATGCTCAATCAACTGAGCCATCCAGGTGCCCCTGTATTTTTTATTTTTATTTTTTTAAAAGATTTTCTTTATTTATTAGAGAGATAGTGAGAGAGAACATGAGAGGGGAGAAGGTCAGAGGGAGAAGCAGACTCCCCATGGAGCTGGGAGCCCGATGCGGGACTCGATCTCGGGACTCCAGGATCATAACCTGAGCTGAAGGCAGTTGCCCAACCAACTGAGCCACCCAGGTGCCCTGTATTTTTTTTTAATATGGATAAATTACCACTACAAAAACTGCAAACAAAACTACATTAAAATGCCCACATCTTCCCTCCCCTAAAAGAGTATGTGCCCCAGACGCAACCACGACTATCAACTTGGTGCAGTGCACTATAGAAAGAAGGCTGATTCAGTACTTTTCCCTACAACTAGTCTCACACGGTACACAGCATTTGGTAACTTGCTTTTTTTTTTTATTTAACGCTTTGCCTTAGACAGTTGTTTTAAGATTTTTTTTTTTTTATTTGAGAGAAAAGAGAGAGGGGGGAAATAGCACAAGCAGGGGGAGCAAGCAGGCTCCCAACTGCACAGGGAGCTCAACTCAGGGCTGGATCCCAGGACGCTGAGATCATGACCCGAATAAAAGGCAGCCGCTTAACTGACTGAGCCCCCTAGGCACCCTGCCATAGAGAGTTTTTGAAGTTACCTGTCAATCAGTATTTTATGTTTTATTTTTTTAAAGATTTTATTTATTTATTTGACACAGAGAGAGATCACAAATAAGCAGAGAGGCAGGCAGAGAGAGAGGGGGAAGCAGGCTCCCCGCTGAGCAGAGAGCCCGATACGGGGCTCGATCCCAGGACCCTGAGATCATGACCTGAGCCGAAGGCAGAGGCTTTAACCCACTGAGCCACCCAGGCTCCCCTCAATCAGTATTTTAAAAAATATATTAGTATTAGAATAAATAAAATAAGCACTTTGAAGTCAACACTCTAGAACAATTTTAACCCGAAAAAAATATCTTTAGGTAAAAAGTAGTGGGTAAAGTTTCCCAAAGGCAAGATATGTGATACATGAATTCTCCATTTAAAAAAAACGATTTGTGGGGTGCCTGGGTGGCTCGGTCTGTTAAGCAACTGCCTTTAGCTCAGGTCATGCTCTCAGGGTCCCGAGATCAAGCCCCTCATCAGGCTCCCTGATCAGCGGGGAGTCTGCTCCCCCCTCTCCCTCTGCCACTCTCCCGTCTATGCTCTGTCACTCTCAAACTCATGCTCTTTCTCTTCCGAATAAATAAATAAATAATTTTTTAAATAAAACAACAACAACAACTTGCAGGATAGTAATTATGTCATGACTATACTTTTATTGGGAAAGGCATATACCACACTATTACCCCCAAGAAGCAAGAGAAAGGGAAGAAAAGAGGCTTTTAGTTTTTATTTCACAAACTTCTAAATTATTTAAGTTTTATTTTCTGATTTTCACAGAAAGTTATTGAAGGGATAAAGGTTTCAACTGATAATGTCTTTGAATAGGTACAAAAAGGAACAGGATTAAACTCACTGCTCATCTAAGGCTCATTTCCTTAAAAATAAGCAATTACAATCAAAGAAAGGATCACCCTGGGGGCTCAACAGTCAAGACCCTGCTGTAAACTCGGGCTTTTAAAATCCTCTCCGGAAAAAAAAAAATCCTCTCTGAAGTGAAACTTCCTTAACAGAGATGGAGTGATGGAGTTCGAAAATTTCCACTTGGCCAGCATCACAGTAAAAACTTAGCGAGAATCATCAATGGATGTTGAGTCAGGGAGGAAACATTTAATGAGTAAGAGAGTATTTACATCTTCTTACAGCGTCTCTCCAAATGTAACTTACCAATTACAAGAGGAAAAAGTAGTAAATATATAACAATGAAAACCACCAAAACCTAACCAACTGGTCAAAATTGGCATCACCAATTAGA
The DNA here is from genome assembly GCA_028534135.1 of Potos flavus. Taxonomy (NCBI): domain Eukaryota; kingdom Metazoa; phylum Chordata; class Mammalia; order Carnivora; family Procyonidae; genus Potos; species Potos flavus. The sequence continues at coordinate 11,625,135 of CM052895.1, read as the reverse complement.
GGCAAACAGACGCCACGTGCCTCTGGATGAGATCCCCAAGAAGGACACAGTAACCCGAATGGAGCCTCCCAGCCCCAAACCCATGACCTGAATCTGCCCATCAGGAGCCACAGGAAAAAGCCAAAGTGAAGAAAAGTCTGAAATAAGTGCCCTGTCTCTTACATGAATCACAACGTCATGGAAGACAAAGAAAGAATGAGAGCTTGGATTAAAGGGGACTAAACGACATAATAAACTACATAAAATGTGCACCTGGATCCTATACCAGGAAGGGGAAAAAAAATGTCATAAAGAACATGATTGGGACAACTAATCTGGGATATAAACTACAAAATGTTAAATTTCCTGTTTTGACCATTTTACTGTGGTGAGGAGAAGATTTTTGTTTTATACAGACGGAACTAATGAGGGGTAAGGAAGTGTGATGTACACAACCTACTCTCCAATGGCTCAGAAAATAAATTACATATATATGACAGAGGGCAGAGGGAAGAAGGAAAAGGCAAAAGCAGCAGAATGTTAAAAATTGATGAATCTGGTCCCCCTACAGAAATGAGCATTCTTTGTATTATTCAGCAACTTTTTTGTACATTTGAAATTATTTCAGAATACAGTTAAAAATATTTCCTGTCTGGTCCCCTCACATCTAGGACCGGTTGAATGCCAAGAGCAGAGGCAGGCATGTGGGGCTGATGGCTCATTTCCCGTGATGTAATGGGGATCAAAAGCCCATAATGAGAAAACAGGGGCACGAGGATCACTCACTGCTTGAAACTGAAGATTATTATTAGGACCCATAGCTACAGCTTAAACAAAGTTCCATATCCTGCTGCCATATCCAAGGCAGCAGGAGGTAACTGATGCAGTCAAGCAAACCACTAGGAAAAGTCTTGTTGGCTTTCTCTGGATCTCCAATATTCCCAATACATGAGAACATTTATTGAGCGCATACTATGTGTCAGATTCTCCTCTCAAGAGGACCGTTTTACATGGATGCTATCATTATCCTCATTTGACAGATGAGGAATTAAAGTTAAGAAATGTTCAATGATACCCCCAAGATAATACATGAGTAATCACCAGTACCGGGATTTGAACTCAGGATGTCAGGCTCCAGACAAGTGAAGCTCTAGTGTGTTTCTGTGCTATACCGTCTTTCACTAAATGACAGCAGCCTGGAGGGAACTGGAAACCAAGACGATGGGGCAGGGCAAAGGGGATAGGAGTCCCCCAAAACAGGACACATGGATGGTACAAGGGAGCCTGGACCCTCTGTCCAAGTAAGTTTGCAGACTGAACTCTAATACACGTGAGGACAACCAACAATGACTGGAGGGAAATGCAAATAAAAGAACAACCCGAAAAATTTAAACAACACTTAATATGCTTAACGGGATAAATGAAGAAAGGGAGAAACAACATCCATTAGAAAAGATAAATTATAACACAAAACCACAATGGAATTAAAAAATGAAAGCACATCAAATCAAACATACATAGGTGAGCAAGAAAAAGGACCAAATATGAATTCCAGATATGAAAAACGTAGTCACTGAAACTCAGTGCGTCAGCTTAACAACACATCAGGCAACAATGAAAAGAGAATGGGTAACATGGAAGAGAAATCCGACCCCAGCCAGAAAGATAATGACACAAAAGTTTGAAAGGGTAACAAAAGGGCGGGAAGGAGAGATTCAGAAGCCTCCGCAGACATCTAAAAGTTGTTCCGAGTGCAAAAAATTTTCCAGAATTCAATGAAGACACGAATGCTCAGAATGAAAAAAGTGCAAAGTCTAAGAAGAATATATAAGAATAAATTCTGTCTTGGGTATACTGTAGTGAAAACGCTGAGCGGCAAAGATGAAGTCTCACAAGTCATTAGAGAGAAAATCAGATTTATACCTAAATGACAATTAGGCTGACTGCAGACTTTATCAACAACAAAAGATGCAAAAGATAACCAAGAAATATATCCCGGGTGCAGATAAAATAGGATGGTCACCTCAGATTTGTGAATGGAGTAAACCGTCATCCAAAAGTATAAGCAGGGCGCCTGGGTGGCTCAGTGGGTTAAAGCCTCTGCCTTCGGCTCAGGTCATGATCTCAGGGTCCTGGGATCGAGAGCCCCGCATCGGGCTCTCTGCTCAGCAGGGAGCCTGCTTCCCCCTCTCCCTCTGCCTGCCTTTCTGCCTACTTGTGATCTCTCTCCTCTCTGTTGAATAAATAAATAAAATCTTTAAAAAAAAAAAAAAGTATGATCAAAATTAAGACCTCTTTATATTATTTTAGTTTTATTAGTGTGTACCACCCAGAAATAAAATTAAATGAACTACACTTCACAGTAAATAAAATGAAAACTCAGGGGGAAAAACTAGGATGCAAGAAAAAAGACTGTGTATAGATATTGATAAAATGTTTGCTAAAATAATTTTGTTTAGAAATTGGAACAGACGGGTGCCTGGGTGGCTCAGTCAGTTAAGCATCTGCCTTTGGCCCAAGTCATGATCTCAGGGTCCTGGGATTGAGTCCCACATCTCCTTCTCCTTCTGCCTCTCTTTCTGCCCCTCCCCCCTGCTCGTGCTTCTCTCTCTCTCTCTCTCTCACTATCTCTCAAATACATAAAATTATAAAAAAAAAAAGTAAAAAAAATTGGAACAAAAATTCTAGATGTCCCCCCCCCCACAAAATAAAGGGAAATCAGATGGGGGGTACAGGTGTTAAGGATGCTAAAGTTTCTTGCCTTGCTCAGGAGAAAAATGAGATATTTGTCTTTCAAAGATTTATTTCTTTTAGAGAGAGAAAGAGCGTGAGTAGGGGTAGGGGCAAAGAGAAACAGAATCTTCAGGCTGAGCGAGGAATCCAATGCAGGCTCAATCCCAGGACTCCCAGATCATGACCTGGGCTGAAATCAACCGAATGAGCCACCCAGGTACCCCAACAATAGGAAATTTTAAAGGTTACTGGAAGTATGTAAGGCAAAGGATAAACGTTAAGTTGTTAATATTAAATATTCTAAAATCTATAGCTTGCAAAATATCTGGGAGGTACATGTAAAGGAGAGAAAAAGAAAATTATCCATCCAATAAGAGACAGGAAAGGAGAGAAAGGGGCAGGAATGAAGCTTAATGATCAGAAAACACAAATTAAAAAGATGGAAATGTTTTAGTAATCAAAGTAAAGGGACAACTCTGTAAGTCAACTGAAATCAACTCAATGTTGATTGTCTTCTACAAAGGCGTTTGCAAATTAATTACTAAGAAGCAACGCTATCCCCACGTCAATCATCAATTAACTATCTTTAGTCTACTCTAAATCAAATTTAAGCTATCCACCATGAACTTCTAGCAGGTCCTTGCACTCGTCCTACCTGCAACCATACTCCTGACACTTCTGAGATCTACTCCTCGCTCTGCACCTCCCCGTCCGTTCTCTGGCACACACTACACCCAGTTCTCTCTCAGCACCTTTGCTCTTACTTCGCCCAAACCCAGAATCCTCCAAACCCTCCGTCCTTAAATCCCACAGATTCTTTAACTGCCTGCTCATCCATGAAAGTCAGGGCGCAAAGTTAAGGAGGACCTGCTTGGTACAGGCTTACGTTGGTGGGCTGAGTGAGTATAGGCTGTGGGCTCCCCCTCTGCCCTGAATTCCTGGAAATGACATTAGAGATAGATTTCAGAAGGACAAATCCATATCCACAGTAAAAAAAAACAAGAACGGGTATTCTCAATAGGCCGAAATCGGTCGCAGATAATAGCACTACGAAGAGGGGAAGGAGAAAACCATGATTCTCAGAGCATGCACAAAACAGGAGGATGTAAAACTGGGGAGAGGTGGCAAGGGACTCAAAGGCCAGAGGCAGAAGACCCTGGAAAAGGAGGGGGACGGGGGCCGGGGACACCTCGGGCCAGGCTGTGAGCAACAGGCGGGCACACAGAGAATAAGGCTGAGGAGAGGAGGCAGGGGAGAGTCAGGAAGGCAGTGACACCCAAGAAGAATGGGGAGCCCCCACAAGAGAGTGGGCCGGTTACTGGCATACCCCCACCCAGCCCTGCAGCATCTTTCCCTTTTTTCCCCACAAAGGGAGACCTTCCGATTATTCAAAACCAGCCCTTTACTTGCGCTTTTTAAAAACTGAACTCTTTGACCTGTTCACTTCTAAACTGCTTATACTACTCCCATTTCAAATATGTCCTTTTCCGGAAAAAAAAAAAAAAAAGGAGAAATGCTTCTGAAATGGTCAATGGAGTTGTAAGAAGATGTGGGCTCACCTGCTACAATTGTCAGTAGCAGAAGGGTTGGAACAAAACTATTTCGCTCTCTGCAGTGGATGCATTTTTCTGAGAAGCTGGGTATAAATCGTAAGCTCTCCATGCAGAGAGGCTTTGTCCCTTCCACTCAAACACAGACCTTCACTCTTGGCTCCTGGTCACCACACAGCACCCTAACTCCTTGGCATCCACTCTTCAACCTCATACTGCCCCTCCACCCTTCGGTCAGAACCTCCTTTTTAATCCTCACCTGACACACACTGTTGTCTCTATTGCTTATTCTTTATTATTTAAGTTTAAGGTGAGTCGAGCGCCGTTGGGGCTGTAATTACTGAATACAGACGTGACTGAGAGAAAGGAACTGTCTGACCTACGTTTTCTTAGACCAAGAAACAACCTAGGGTAATTCAATAAAGCAACAGCAAGTAGAGAGACGACCCATAATTCATTCCACACCACCTTATTCCTACAGGAACCCAAGGAAAAGTCAGAAAATGTGTTTCCTACCTAACACGTCCAAACTCTAATTTCATAAGTTAAAACGGACATTTATATATTCAGCTGAATAAATCAAGTAGTGTTCATTAACGCTCTGACACTAAATTTGCTTCTTCTCCAGAACCAATGACATTACTACAGAAAATATTTATCAATCCATCCAAGCAAAGTCCAAACGTTAAGAATCAATGATGTGACATTCCTGAGTAAAACATTTCTGACAGTTCTGAAAGCTTACTGGATGCATTAACACTTTAATGCAATGCATAAACATTAACAGAAGTTCACAGAGTAATGGCAGAAGCGAATCCTCACTAAAGCAACCCATTAATCACGGTAGCTTAAAATCTGAAAAGGGAAAAAATGTAATATTCAGGAAAATATGCCCCTTGTTCATTTTCAGACACATCAGGAGATTTAACCAGATACTAACCAATGAGCAAATACAGAAAGGTGTTACTACATTAGTGCTTATCAAATAAGGAAATCCTTAAACATATAGAAATGTAACTCGGAGAACAGTTTCATCTTTAACAGGGAGGTCATTTGCACCTGTGATCTGGACTAACTCTCAAACCTTCTTGGGGTTACAGAGTTGCTAATCTGGGATCTCCGTGGAAACATACATTCATGCAAGATTTCCCATGCAGGGTGCCTGGGTGGCTCAGTCAGTTAAGCATCTGCCTTCGGCTCAGGTCATGATCCCAGGGACCTCAGATCGAGTCCCATATTGGGCTTCCTGCTCCATGGGGAGCTTGCTTCTCCCTCTGCCTCTCTCTCTGTCTCTTATGAATAAATAAATAAAATATTTTTTAAAAATCAAAAATTAAACATTAAAAACAAAAAAAAAGATTTCCCATGAAATTTCAGGATGCAGAACCTGTGTTGAAGAAGTTACCTCCTACCTTTGAAACACTGATGAGCTAGTTGATTCTTCCGGAACAAACCTTAGTAGCTGAGTTGATTCTTCCTCTCAGTCTGTACACTCCCAGGCTCTCGACTCCCTTTCTCCTTGTCCTGTTCCCCTTGCCCTGGATCTGCAACATCTATTCCTACTCCCCATCCCTCTGTGGCTCAGCCCTGCTTTTCCCAGTTCCTGGCCCACCCCCGTTTCTCCATAGATATTCTCCCACTTCCAATTCCTTCACTGCTCCAGATATGGAAATAAATTCTGTTTTTGAGTGGCTCAACAAACTGAATTTTCATGTTGTTATTCCTAATTTTAAAAGTCGGTGAGCTGAAAATTTTACATATACAGACAGAGATTAAGAGATTTATCAAGGGGCGCCTGGGTGGCTCAGTGGGTTAAAGCCTCTGCCTTCAGCTCAGGTCACGATCTCAGGGTCCTAGGATCGAGCCCCACATCAGGCTCCCTGCTCAGCGGGGAGCCTGCTTCTTCCTCTCCTCCTTGCTCATGCACTCTCTCGCATAAATAAAATCTTAAAAAATAGAGAGATTTATGATGAGAGGAAAAAACAGAGAGGAAAGAAGGGGAAAAGAGTGTTTTTCAAGAAAAAAAAAAAAAAGTCTTGTTAAATCTGGCTGTTAATTTTTGTCTCTGTATTTGTCCCCTGAGGTCCATACTAGGAAAAAGTGCCTGTGACAATTAGGCGGTTTCGGAAACATACCGAGCCCTGAGTACCTAATGTGGGACCAGAACACTACGCATGGGGACAAGGGCAGGAATTTCTTCCAAACTGAGCCAGGGTCAGGAGGCTAGGAGGCCAGGGGAGGGCTCTAGGACCAGACCCCGAGGATGCTGAGATGGTCCTGAGCCCAGCCTCCAGGAGCTGGCAGGTGCATGTTATATGTCTCCAGGCAGGAGGCACTGTCCATGGCTCTACTACATACTCTGATCCTGATGGGATGAGGCCTTGGGACAAAGTTTAACAAGATAAGTGATAATGCATGGAGGGCCACCGAATGTAGTCATGCTCAGCTACGGTTTGTCTACAAAATTCACCATCCCTGTACTGTGGAAATTATCTGCAGGTGGATTATTTCACAAGTGGGCAAATGTTCATGCTCTTAAGGTGAAGTTCCAGGAGGTACCATCATACCTTTTTTCCTGTGTCAAGCTCTGTGTATATAAATAGGTAGAGGTGGGCGCCTGCGTGGCTCAGTGGGTTAAAGCCTCTGCCTTCCGCTCAGGTCATGATCCCAGAGTCCTGGGATCGAGCCCCGCATCGGGCTCCTCGCTCGACGGGGAGTCTGCTTCTCCCTCCGTCCCCCCCCTCTGCTTGTGCTCTCAGGCTCTGTCTCTCAAATAAATAAATAAAATCTTTAAAAAAAAATAGGGAGAGGTATAGAAAGAGATCTTTCTATCTCTATGTATTTGCAGTTTAATCATCAAAAGAACTGTATGATATAGTTATGCAATCCCCACTCAGATGAGAACCAACAATCGACAGAAATGCTCCAAAGTCAAACCTCACGGAGTCAGAAAGATGGGCTTTAACCACAGATCTTTCCGACTCCAAAGTCTGTGCTCTGACCTGAGACATGAGGATCTCACCTTCTCACACTCTGTTGAACGCTCATGCCCTAGGGATCTCGTGAGAACGCAGATTTCGGTAGGTCTGGCCTGGGGCCTGCGAGCCTGCGTTCCAACGAGCTCGCAACACTGCTTGCTCATCCTTGGATCCCGCTCTGAGGGGCAAGGGGCTCCGTAAACCATTACGTGCTTCCACGCTTACGCTGGGACTTCTAAACACCGAGATGGATGCCACCAATCCATTCCTAAGGAGGGAACCGCTCTATGGATAAAAACACTCAGTATGTCCTTAGAGCTACTCGACTGGGTGGGGAGGAATCACTTTTTTTTTTTTTTAATTCCGATCACACCACCCTATAACCTAAAACCAGTTCTCGATGAAATAAAATGCATCTCCAGTTCTTCTGCACACATCCCTGTTGTCTTCGGTCAGCGGGAGTCTCTCCCACGTCCCAGGCCCAAACCAGGGGCACCCTGTGCTTCAACAAGGAAACCATCAGAATCTATTAAAATTACGGGACACGGATAGCAGCCGGGACATGACAAATCACAGGCCAAGAGTCAGATACCGGAGAATGTGTTCCGGGGCTTTGGGGGCAGGCCCATTTGCAACCAAATGATACTGTGCGAGGCTGGCATGCTCGGTGCATGACAAACTGAAGCAATTTCAGGGCTGTCTGCGGGCCGGGGGAGATCTCTCTGATGCCGGCTGTGGCTCGTTTGCAGAATTGTGCAGAGTTCCCAGATCTGAATCACTCGGGGCTTGAAAGGGCTTCACTTGACAAGCTACAAATAATTACACTCCACTCTTTCCATTGTACTCTATTATTTTGCCCCCCTTATCTCCAGGAGTTGAGCTTTCGTCAACAGGCGAGGTCGGCTTCCACGTTGACCACAACACAACAAAACATTGTTCTTTTCTGATATGATAAATAAAACGAGGCCCTGCAGACTCAACATTTCTATCAGGCCCATTTTCCACTTTTTTATAGGCAAAAGTCAACTGTGGGCTCAGGTGGAAGGCTTGAGCTGGACACAAGCAGCCAGGCAGGTGCCTGCCTCCTCGCTCAGGGATGTGACCCAGCTCTGCGGTTACTGGAGAAGCTCATTTGAAAAACGGGACATTGACTGACAGATAAAGGGCCCATGGGCCGTGGCTCTGTAGGTTTTTGCAGTAATTCCCCTGCTCCCTTTCCCCTTGTCCCCAACTCCATTCTACCAGCCTCTTCCATCAGATTCTTTTTTTTTAAGATTTTATTCATTTATTTGACAGAGAGAAAGAGATCACAAGTAGGCGAGAGGCAGGCAGAGAGAGAGGGGGAAGCAGGCTCCCTGCTGAGCAGAGAGCCGGATGCGGGGCTCGATCCCAGGACCCTGAGATCATGACCTGAGCCGAAGGCAGAGGCTTAACCCACTGAGCCGCCCAGGCGCCCCACCATCAGATATACTTAATGAAAACGTTTTTCCAACCTGGGATGTCATGAGAACCTGTGAAACACTGTAAAGAGTGCATCGCACACCCGAAGGCAGCTCCTAAGAATAATATGTTGATCATTACTCCATATATTTTAATTTACTTGATGTGAAAGTTCATGTGTTCACATTTTTCCGAAGTAAATTGGAAGATTAAAGGAGGCAGTTTTTTGTTTAAAATCCAACCTCAGGGGCGCCTGGGTGGCTCTCAGTTAAGCATCTGCCTTCGGCTCAGGTCGCGATCCCAGGGTCCTAGGATCGAGCCCCGCATCAGGCTCCTTGCTCAGCGGGGAGCCTGCTTCTCCCTCCCCTTCTGCCCCTCCTTCCGCTCGTGCTCTCTCTCTTGCTCTCTCTCTCTCAAATAAATAAAATCTTCGGGGAAAAAACAAACAAACATGTCTACTAGAACATATAAAATCCTTATGTGGCTCACACTGTATTTCTGGACAATGCTGCTCTAAACTCATCCCTGAAACCCCAACTTGACACGAACAGAATCCTCAACACAAATCTGTACTGGGACAGGAAAAGCAACTCCACAAGCTGCCACTGGCCACCTTCTCCTCAGCCTCGTTCCCATTTCCTCCCTCTCCTTTCTCCTTTCTCACACCCCTGCCTCTTCTTCATGACCTTGAAACACTGACTTCGTTCATGAGAAAAAGCCTTTACCTGGCCCGGATTCCCTTCCTTGCTGCTCCTCCAAGGTCCCCTGTCACCCCCACAGGTTCCTTCTCCACCTGGTTCCAATGCTCTGCCCTCTTGGGAACCCCCTGAACACACAGGGTTCTCACCTACCCTGTCCCTCCATGTACTGAGGATCACCCAGGCACCTGGAAGGGACACCAAGTTCCCCACCCCATTCTCCCATCCCTGGTCCAAAGGAGGATGTTCTCTCATTATCTGGAAATTCTTGCTCCAGGCAGATGTGGCTCACTGCAGCTGTGCTGGTCACAGACCCTCCTCCCTGCTCAGCCCTGCTTCTGCTGTGTGCTCTCCCTCCCCCCTGCCCTTCCCCTCTAGGAAAAGCCCACTCAGGAGGTGTCTCAACACAGCCAGGGGGCTCTCGAGGAGAATCACTGCTCATTGGTTTACAGGCTTGACGACAAGGAAGTAAGAAGAAAGGTCTTGGGCAAAAGTGAAAATTGCGGCACTGCCTGGAGGAAGTAAGAGAAACCAGAACTGGTTCTGGAAGGGAAAACACAAGCTAATCAGGGCGGGGGTGGGGGGTGGGGGGGTAGGGTGGGGTGGGGGCCGTGGAAGAGGCTTCTGGCCCTCAGGAGAAAGGAACTGAGGGAGGGGGAGCAGTTCAGCTGTGTCAGGTGGAAAGTGAAGAGGTAAGGAGAGATGAGACAGAGGCCACTAAGCTGCCAATTCCGGACAGTTTCCCAAGCCCACTGGCATTCTCTTCAGAATCCTTCAGGTCCATGCCGTGCCACTGGCCCAGTCCAGCCCTCCATCCTGGTCATCTGCACTCCCCCACCCCCAAGCCTGGCCTAGGCCACAGCGACAGTCCCAGAGGGGACGCCAACAACCCCCTTTGGAAACAGTCTGTGCACCAAGCTAAGTGTGACCAGCCTGATTGCCTCACTTCCATCTGGCTTGGCGCCTCCGAAACATGCTAGGCAGCCCTGCTTATTTCTGCACAAAGTGCAAAGATTTCAGAATTTCAGATCCTACCCTCATCTGATGCCAGGGATGGACATTCTCTCCTCTGCACCTCTCCTTTCAAAGCAATGCAGACACTTCCCCCACTAGAATGTGCCCTCCTCTCCCCACTCCTTAGCATAAGTGGAAGGGATTCCGACACCTTCCACACTGGCCGATGCCTAGCCTCCAGGAGGACAAAGAACAAAAACCACCACCCACGGGGACTTCTGCATGTGGCTCTGTCCCATGTGTCCAAAACACCTTCATCCTCTACCCAGAACCACCTTCTGCACCCGGCACAGGGCTCCCTCCCCACCCCCATCATATAATGTTCATTTACATCATCCCACTGGGCAGGTGGAGGGGGGGGTGCTCCTTCACACAAGCCCTATCCTTTCCAGCTGCTTATCTAAATCCCACTTAGCCTTCAAAATGCAGCTGAAGCATGATTTCTTGAAGGTATTTACTCCTCTGATCTCATTCTCAAAATCTCCATTCAATGCAATTTACTATTTTGTATTTGTTACCAAAGAGCATTCATTCCTGCCTCATAAACACTGTGTCATTGGGTGCGAGTGCTTAACTGCAAAGCCTTTGATGGGCTAGAATCAGGCCTCACAGTTGTCCGTGTACAGGTGGCTGGCACCAAGCAGCCATTCAGATACTTGATCTACTAAGTTACATTGTTAATCATCCTTCTTTATAATAACGAAAGGCTCTGCTTCCACTCTGTGTTGAGACTGAGAGCATAGAGGTTACGGAACATTGCTCATTCCTAATTCCCCATCCATCCCTTACGGAACTCTTCCTTAAAATTTACTATTGTACAGTGTCGCAAATATATTAATTAAGGAAATGATCAGTTCAAAATACATTATGGTGCTTCCGAAGACTAGTATTTCTTCATTTTTATAACCTGATGCTGTTATCAGTGGCCAACAGAAATGAATGTATCTATAACATAAAGCAAATGCTGCTTCAAACAAAACAAAACAAAACAAAACAAAAAACAAACCCTCCAAACCAAAAAAAAAAAAAGCACATGTAAAATAAATATATACTTTCAGGGTCGCCTGGCTGGCTCAGGTGGTTAAGTGTCTGACTCTCCTGATCTCAGCTTCGGTATTGATCTCAGGGTCATGAGTTCAAGCCCTGCACTGGGCTCCACATTGAGCATGGAGCCTACCTAAAAAAAAGAAGAGGAAAAGGTAGAGGAGGAGGAGGAGGCAGAGAAGGAAGAAGAAGGCAACGACGAGGACAGCACTACCCACACTCATAACAGTCTGTATATCACCTGAAGAAAACCAGTGGTACTGTTTATAAACGCTTCAATCCAAAATGGTACACAGGAAGTGCGGGAGGCAAGTTCATACTCCCACAGGGTTCTGTCATACAAGGAGGTGCTCTTGAAAAGACCCCGGGCAGCCAAAGGATGCAAAAACTGGGCAAATCAAACAAGAGAAATGCTAAAGTCCATGGCAACATAAAATCCTTTTGGCTATTATTATTTAATGAGCCAGTTCTTGGCATTTTGGTTCTATATCCATTTTTTTTATATGAAAATGTTTCCTATATTTTAACTCTATACATCACTGGACATTTAAGGTTGCAGAATGCTTTGTCAAATTTTCCAAACCCGCTGTACCAGGGATCAGCCTTAGTACCGAAATGCTCGTTTAAGGTCCTCTCAGGTGCTTAATGACAATATTGGAAAGCTCTTGGATGGCCGAAGTTAACTCTTGACGAACCAGGTGCATGTTTCAAATCTGACTCCCGAATCTGTTCTGGGCCTGCCTAGGAACACCCTCCATCAGGCAGTGGCATGACCCTCCCCTCAGAACCACCTGGGCACCAGGAATGCCAGAGCCCTCAGGACTTAGACTGTTCTGGGGGGATCCCAGTCTCTGGGCTGCCAGCTCTTCGGTCCAGAGTAACCGTGCACAGCCCCAGAATCGCATCGATCTCCAGAGCACACAGTCCACCACATGCAATCTGTCTGGCAGGCTCAACAGCTGCCCCCCACCCCCCAGTGCAGCATAAACCCATGAGACTTGTGAGCCCCAGAACAGGTGGCAGGGAGCAGAGCAGAGATGTCCAGGCCGGAGACAGAGCTGACACCAGAAAAAGTGAAACGAGCAATTTTGTGCCCTGAGTGCGGTAAGGAGAACCTACCATTCTCTCCCTGTCCCAGGCCTGGGTAGGAACAGCAATTATCTTTCAGCCCATGGCTTGCCCTGTGCGAGGAGCTTGTCATTTATTATCTGCATTCCCTTTTTATCCTCGTGGCTCTCCGTGCTAGCCCTCCCCATCACACAGACGAGGAGAATGAAGCATGAGAAGGTGAGCCAAGGTGAGAAGCCAGGTCAAGCGCAGGGACTTTCTGCTCTGCGGTTCTCCCCATAAATGGCATAAGCCTCAAGCAAGGGATGGCAAAAATACAAAGAGAAGACTTCTTTAGAAATGCGTCTTTGCCTGGGCAAGCCAAAAGAGGTATGTACTTTTCCCCCATAAAAATGAAGTCTTAGGGG